>VZRV01005310.1:50332-270035 GCA_013398115.1 Falcunculus frontatus | reverse complement strand
TTTTTTTTTTTTGTTGTTGTTGTTTTTGGGGTTTTTTTGCTGTTGTTTTAATACAGTCTGTAGTTAACAGACCTCTTTTCAGTTTAAGCTGCTGGGAAGGATATATTATGTTGTCATCAGTGATAGACTAATCCACCAATGCATCTTTAATCCAGAAGAGGGATAATTCTAATTCCGGGCAAAAGTGCAAGAAGGGATTCCAGATAATATTAGAAAATATGCTTTGCTTTGCACGGAATTTTCAAAAATTCATTGACAGAACTTTTTTGACTATACTATTGCAGTGATTTATGCTTAATTAGCATTTATAAGTCACACCATGAAATACTGCATATCTACAAAAACATATAAAACAATTTCTTGGCAGGTTCTTCAGCTGCTCAGAATTCTCCCAGTAGATATATTTTTTTGCAGTATGTTACACATACGTATTCTTTGGATATAAAACCAATAACACGTGCTAAACAAAGCAATTAGGTTAATTTTGGGGGTTACTACTAGCTGTACAGGGGACTGCAGAGGTCTCCTGCAAATTTCTCACTACCTATGTTGCACATGTGGAAGAGCAGCATTAAAGCTTTGCTCCTCTGGATTTCCGTGGCAGAGCTCTTGAATCTGCCTATGTGCAGATCCCGACTCTTTCTTCCAACTCGAAAATATCTTTTGTGTTCCTGACATCTTAATTTAAGTTAATGCTTTCTCGAAATGTTTCCCCCCATGCAAAAAGTAAGCACCAGGTCATCCAAAGACTTTTTGCCCCCTCTGTTAACAATGTGTTTATTGCCTATTTTGAAAACAAACACAAGCATTTTCAAGTGAGTGGTTTGTGTTTTAGGGGTTTTGGTTGATTTTGGTTTGTGTTGCTTTTTAGATTTTCAAGACAAAATAGCATTTTCAAGTGTGAAAATATTTCAAATGTAAGCCTATAATTAACCCCACCACCAAATATTTTAAACTGAATGTCTGAAGTAAGTTATTTCACTTCAAGGTTTTGAATGCAAAATTTGCATATTATTTCTTCTTAACCCTGTTTAGATTAGTCAAAGCATTCAGAAATAGTTTCATGGTAGGAAATGATGTCCTATTGTTTTCATATATACATATATATTTATATACGTACCTAAATATTCTGAGTGTACTATTTATTTATTTAAATAGATTAAATACACACCAAGGTGGTTGTTTCTGAAAATCTGTGAGACTTTCTCAAGGAGAAAAATTAGCAAAGATTCAGCAAAGAGCCTTATTAATTTGTATTTTAAAAATAACAACTTTTTTGTATGGTTATACTATAAAATGATGGCTGAAGTTCTATAATTATCTCCTGTCTCTCATATGTGTTCAGACTCCACATTAAGTGTGGGGTACTCCACATTCTTATTGACAAACTTACATGATCAATCTAATCTGAAGATCAAGCTGAGTAAATTCCTTCTTGCTCAGTGTCAATGGGGATTATTTTTTAATTTTCTATTTGGTCAACAACTTCTACATTCAAATATGTTTTCCAATTAAAACCATATTTAAGTACCAACAAAAGGGACTTTGCACCTGAGCAGCAGTTTTCATAACTGGTTGTTGTTTTTTTTTTCCTTCCTGATAAAATGGAATCACTTTTCTGATTGTTTTAGTTACCCTTAAGGTGTGATTGCAAGGCACCTGATGAGAACACACAGATTTAAGCATACCAAATGTGATGTCAGCATACTTGTGCTGGTGCTGTGGGTAGAACCAGGTTTTCTCTTTCGCATCGTCGTCAGTTGGTACAGAGCTGAAAGCCTTTGTTTACAGTGATCTTTCCAGATTGCAGGGTCAGATTCCTCCCCCACTCTTCCCCAGCTACCCCCAGCACTTGCTTTTCTGTCTCATAAACAAACTGGTGATGTCTGCTAGGTTGATCCAATGAACTAACACTTTCTGCAACTTTGTTGTGAAATTCTGTCTCATTCAGTGTGAATCCTACCCTCTCTACACCAGGCAATGTGCTGCTTAATAGTATCACAGAAACTTCAAAAGCAGTAAAGTGCTTCTTGGCTGCCTGGGGGCTCTCCCTCAAACCGGCTCAAGGAATTGCAACAGTGTCAGATGTAGGGAGGCAACAACTGAGCTAGCAGGGGAAGGAAGCTATTGATCAGACTCCAGGATCAGAATGGTCCACCTCACAAAGACAAAATATGCTCCAGTTACAGACTGGGAGCAGAGTGCCTGGAAAGCTGCCCAGCAGAAAAGTACCTGAGGGTGCTGGATAACAGTTGGCTGAACATGAGCCAGGAGTGAGCCCAGGTGGCCAAGAAGGCCCATGGCATCCTGGCCTGTATCAGCAATAGTGTGGCCAGCAGGACCAGGGCAGTGATTGTCCCCTTGTACTTGGCACTGGTGAGGCTGCAGCTTGAGTGCTGTGTTCAGTTCTGGACTCCTCAATTCAGGAAGGACATCGAGGTGCTGGAGTGGGTACAAAGGACAGTGAAGCTAGGGAAGGGTCTGGAGAGCATGTTCTATGAGGAGTGGCTGAGGGAGCTGGGGGGGTATTTAGCCAGGAGAAAAGGAGGCTCAGGGGTGACCTTATCATTCTACAACTCCCTGAAAGGAGGCTGTAGCCAGGTGGGGACCAGTTTCTTCTCCCAGGCAACCAGTGACAGGATGAGAGGACGCAGTCTCAAGCTGTCCTAGGGGAGGTTCAGGTTGACATTACAAAAAAATTCCTCACTGTCCCTGGAGGTGTTTAAGGAAAGACTGGACATGGCACTTGGAGTAGACATGGTGGTGTTCTATCATAGGCTGGACTCAATGATCTCAGAGGTTTTTTTCCAACTGATTTGATTCTGTGAGTCTGTAAAATCCTGTGACCAAAGAAGGGTGACTCAAACTATGATAAGTACTGATCAAAGTCAAAGAGATTTCAAAGCAGTGGCAGTGGAAAATCTGGTGGTCTGTCAAACTTTCCCTCTGAAGGAATAAGAGCAGGGAAGCCGGTCTTGCTCTTTGTTGTAGAGATTAAGTGAGTTGACCAGAGGGAAATTTCCAAAGTTACTTGTATTGTTGCTCTTAAGTTAATGCAGAATTGTTTAGTGCTTTTACTTATATCCTTGAACAGGTAAATAATGTGGTGTTCTGAATTAATCCTTTATTTATCACTGGAAAAATATACAGTCAACACTGGAAAAAATATTGCCCGTTCTGAGATCAGAGCCCAAAAAAAGCAGACCTTGCCTCTCTCTACTTGTCTCTGTAAGACATGACCAGTGCTGCACCTCGCCATAGTTCCATTACTAAAAAAAAGCAAATGTGATTTTCAATATAAGCCAGGGGTTGGATGTTGGAACCTGTGTTGTGTTGTTGCTCTTTGCTGGTAGTAACCAAGTGGCTAGATTAGGTAGCTAACTGGAAAATCTTTTCCTCTTCTTTTGGCACAGGTTTTAGGGGTGTAGAACTTCATAATTCAAGGTTGGTTTTTCTGGCTGTCTTCACTTTCAGCAGCTATAGTGAAACCTGATTCTAACTTGAGCTGAAATTGGACCTGAAAGATGGAATTGGAAGGGTTTCAGAGCATCTTAAAACCATGTTTCTTAACTCTTGAGTTCTTGTCTTAAGGATCCGATTCAAGCAAAAACAAAAAATGTGTCCAGGCATTGTTTTTAATATGCAATAACTTTAAAATCATGAAAAAACGTGAACGTGTACTTTGTGTGAGTGGAAGAAATTCTTTAGTGTTTCTAAACCTTAGGTGATTATTAGGATTCCCACTAGAGAGTTTCTGTAAATGTATCCTTTTTTCCTTCTCCAAGCATGTACTACTTTCTTCTCTGCTAATATTTCAATGAGTAAATAGGTTTATCCTGAAAACAGATTTCTCTTATCATTATCATTACGGTTGTACATTCAACCTCTATTTTATCAAATTTTTGTATTATTTGTGCAGGTAGCAATTTTGTACTAATTCCCGGTCGTTTTGAATGCAAAGGAAGGGTGCTCCGAGTATTTTTCAGGGCAACAAACAATAGAAATACAACAAAAACACTGCCTCAAGCACACGTAGAAGTATAAGCAAATAGATGTTTGTGAACATATTACAATAAATCAGGCAAGGCATGGGTTTACAGAGCATTAACTGCTCCTAGTACTATTCTGAGGAAATGAATTTTTCAAAGAAAAGCAAGGTACATACATTACATGTGCTGTAGCTTGAAAAAGGTTAACAGAGGCAGTTGCTACAACAGTTTTGCATTATCACAAGCAAGCTCATCTTACCTTGTGTTAAAGTGACTAAAAGAAAAAAGCAGGTAAGGAGCAACTTGCTCACAGAGTAATGGTGTTTCTAGCCCACTCAATCCAAAAATAAATAAATAAGAAGGAAAAAAGAAAGGGTGGCAGGGGAAAGAGGGGGGAAGGGGAGGCATAGCGAGATGAAGAAACAAACAAAATATTCTCAAATAGCAGACAGGAGAGACACTTCCTTAACAGTAAAAAAAAAAAAGTCTTCATTTGGACTTTATCTTGCCAAGTGCTTCTGGCTCCTTCTGTTTTCTGGGACTGATAGTAGTATTCAAAGACTTTGGAACAGGTGCTGTTCTTAAAATACTAGCGCATTCAACATTGAACTTGACATTAAATATCGTCTGAGCTTCCCTAAAGCTTAATGCTGGCTGTCAATCATTTCAAGGACAGCTGAAGACAATTGTGTTATGGAGAAATATGTTGTCTTCCCTGTTGGTCTTTTGAAGAGAAAACAGCTTCCAGTGTGCAAGCACTCAATTCACTTTCTCCTCAGGCATTACTTCTGAAGACTAGGAGTCTAGAATTATCTTGCTTTTTCTCTGTTTTAAACCTATAGAAATATAGAAGGATTCATCTGAGCAGAATTTTCCTGAAATTCGTTGTTAAAGCTTTTTTTGGTGGTCTTTTCTTTTTGCCTTCCATCTCACTCAAGAGCTAGTTATGATACGTGGCTAGACATCTTATTCCGAAAGTATGAAAGAGCTGGTCCTTTCATCATTTATTTGATGTTTAGAATGAGAAAATAGTCCTCTGACAAATAGATTGATTTTTTTTTCCCCCCCTCTAAATGTCAGATAACTCTTGGACATGTGATGAGTGTGTTTTCGCATAATTTCTGCCTTTTCTCAAATTTTGGAATTTATAATGATATGAAAAACAATGGGGAAACTATATTGTTTTAGAGGAAAATATTTTTGCAGGAAAAAACAACCTTCTTTGGGGAAGATCAAAAAGAGTCTCTGGAGGGTAAAAAACCTCTAAAAGTCAATAATAATCACAGTGCATCAGTGACAAGCCATAGTTTTTTTAATGATTGAAATGAAAATACACGATATTTGAATTAATATATTTCTTTTTAATATATGGATTGTGTTTTTGAGATTATAAGACATTCACTGCATTTATTAAACTGGATTGTTTCTTTATTGAGTTGAAAGATCTTGAGGCTTGGAGTGTGGACTCTATCATTTTCTCTTTTTCACTTCCAGAACGGTGGGAAGAAGCATGTACCTCATAAAACCTGTAGTTGTAGAATGATATGTTAGGGATTTAAATAATTAAATGTTCCATGTAGAAAAGAATAGTTAATAAATATTAAGGAAAGGTCTTGAGCTACACATTTGCCAAGATTAAAGAAAATTAACAGGATCACTGATTTTCAGAGGAATATATATAGCTGTAAGTTGTGCCTGCTTCAGTGCTGTAATAACTGGGTGACAGCATGGGAGGAAAAGAAGTGAGAGAATATTCTGATTATACCAATATTTTGGGGGCCTTGCAAGGTCTTACCGTAAATCAGTGTTTGGGATTTTTAAAACATAGTTTTAATGGCCCTAATTGAAGTAGAACTGTGCTACAATAGAGTTATGACTAAGTTATCTTCTTAGTCATGCTCTAGAGTTGCTTCTACCCTGTAAACAGAAAACAGGATGCATTAGAAATCCTGACTTTCTTTGCTACCTCTTTGTATTTTTACAGGAATATTTGCCTAAAGTTGTTTGTTTGTTTGGCTTTTTTTAGTTGGAGTATATGAGGTGTTTAGAATTCATCAGGAGAGTGACTCTGCTGACATTGCCTTGAAGAGTGTCTGAGAATGGTCAGAGCAAGGCATGCTCTGTGGATCTGTTGCCAGCAGCTTCTTGCCTAGAATTAGGCAGGTGATGGCTCTTCCATTGTACTTCACTGAGTCATTCCCTAAGGAAAGGGGTGGGAGGCTTGGCCACCCACATCAGTTAAGTGAACTCATTGCAGTGCAGTAGAAGACCACAGAGGGAGGGAGGATTCATCCTTTACACACTTACAGGGACGCCAAAGTTTGTGATGGTTAAAGCATACTTCCAGATTTTCTTCTGATAGGGTGGAAGTTTGCATCCAACTATTTTCAATTCCCTGTAAAAGCTTGCCATTTTCCCCTCTGAATTAGTGATTTTTTTTCTTCAAATTCGTTAGCAATTATAATTAATTATCAATTAATTTTGTACCTGCAGAAATTAGCCATAAGTGGTGTCTGAATTTTGAAAAAGTAGAGCATTCTCCTTTAAATTGTATTAAAAAACTTTAAAAAAACCCAGATTATAAGCAACCTTAAACACAAAATTGATTACTTTTTTTAAAGTTTACTTGCAGAACGAACTGGAGTGGTGATTGATTTTTAGAGGTAAGGGATAGTCCTAGGTGGCAAAGTGTACAAGTGATCTTTGGCCAAGAAAGAAAAAAGGAGTTGGCAGCTGTGAGGAAGCAGAGATGGATTGACTGATGGGATTGCTGAGTGAGAAGCAGGTATTGCTTTGGAATTAACCAAATGCTTCCCCACAATTCTGATCGATCCCTGCAGTAGAGTCAGTGATCAAAAACAGTCAGGATGGACAGGTGGAAATTACTGCAGACGTTTAAACACATCAGTCTTAATTCTTATGTAAATAAAACGGGCAGGTGTTGAACTGTCTTCATACTGCTGTGAGCAGGATCCAGGTGGGGATTTGGGATTTTGGTTCCAATTGCAGCTCAGTGCTAATCATCAAATTAGTGGGAGCAGTAACTCTTGGAGAAATGCAGAGATTTGGCTGCCTGCATCTGGTTGGAGCTATCTGAATTGCGGTTTTTCCCCCACTTGTGTCCTGGTTAAATAAGACAATTATGTATCAAAAATGTGCTTCCTTTTGACACCAACAGTATCTTCGGAAAAGCAATTATCTATCTGGACATTTCAACACTTTGTATTTCAAATATGTTTATAAATAGAGAAACATATACGCAGGTGATAACCAGCTTTATTTACAGAAGAAATCATCCTTCAGATGAGATAAATAGTTCATTTATTCATTTTCCTGCTGATGTATGTCCCCTGGGAATGATTGCTTGAATTGTCAGGGGAACTGCAGGCCTTCTGTTTGTGTCTTTTGTGACGAATAATTGTAATGGTGCTAATTTCTGCTGGGTTTTTTGTGGGTATGCTTTTCAAACATAAATAATCACAACCTGATATTGTATCAATCTCACCTGGAATATATCGAATTATTGAAGCAAAAATTTCATATAAATAGATATGATCACTCAGAAGGGAAAAGGTGGAAATAAAAACAGCCACTCTATGCATCAATAAGTAAGGTGTGAAGTAGAGGTAAATAGTTCAACTGGCGGACTCACAAGTGACTAGCAGGATGAGTGTCTCTTCCAGGGAAGCAGCGGACTAAGCTCAGGGAATTAATAGTCACCTAAATAAATAAAAAACCAATCTGGAACTATAGTAATTAGTCTGCATTTTACCTTTATCCTTCAATTTAAAACAAGTTTCCCTTTCATGAATTCAGTGTAGGCAAGGTCCTCTCACTGAATGGAAGACAAAGGCCAGAAAGCCATGATGGATGGATCTTAATAAGCCAGGTTTTAGGAGCTGAGTGAAATAATTACAAGTAAAGCTAAGAGGTTAGAATTAATTGGGAGAATAACATTAGGTTTTTTCCTCAGCCTGATATGGTTGATATGCCAGTTTATATGAACTGTCATTGAAAATAATGCTTCCAGGTGCTCGATTAAAGGTTATGAGACATCTTCTGCCACCTTTATATATTCTGTTTCATGCTGGGATGACTTTCTAAGATAAGCAAGAACGAAGAAGGAGGAAGTTTTTTTACATTTATAGCATGAAGGTATTGGCTTCTAACTTTTTTGAAGCTCAGAAGTATATAAAATTGATTGTATTTAATTAAGATGTACATAGTGTTTATTGAATGAAATATTTGCCTAAAGTGAAGTTAATGAGAAAGAATCCTTGTAATGGTGTTTCTTAGTTTGATAGTAGCTGTTTTTCTAGCTATTAAATTTTGACATATTGCTGTGCTGAGCACAGGGATTTTATTTCATCTGTTTTAATGCTTGGAGTATTGTAGCAGTTTGCACGGAGCTTGAATATTTTGGTGGTCGTTTATCATGGCTAATTCATGGCTTTCAGGGAGAGCTTGTGAATAGCACAATAAAGTAAATATAATAACAGAATAATTTGCTCTTGAAAACAGGTGCTTCCTGATAGGTTTTCAGGATTGGCAAGCAAAGTTTGAGGCAGTAAAATACTGCAGTGAGTGTTCTAACAGGTCGGCTGTGCAAAAAACCTGAATCTTTGCTTTTTGACAGACCAGTATTTTCTTTGGCACATGAGACCATTCTGTCTTGGGCAACGTGACACAGAATATCTCTGGGGCTGGTGATGCAACATTGGAAGTGTCTTCCAGCCAGGCTCAGGCAGCTGCATGGCTTGCTGTTCTGCTGCAGGGAAGCAGCAACACTTCTCATGTTCTGGGAACCTCTTTTCTAGATTAGTCCTTGAATAACAAATCGAGTATCAGGGCTGGCATCTTCATAAACAGTGTGGACACCTGACAGGAAAGGGTCTGAATTTATGGCACTGTGTGACAGCCACAGGCCTGTGTGCTGGGATTATGAGGCAAGAACTGTTCTCTGAAGTATCAAGAAAGTAAAGTAGTCCCCAGAAATAAATCAAAGTTTCTACAGAAATTTAATTTCTTTCTGCTAGTACTGCTGCTCCACACTAAGGGATATATTTGTTACTCTAGTTAAATCTTCAGTTGTTCCTAGATGAATTTATACTTGCACTTAAAATCAAACAAACGGTGTTATTACAGAAAACAAACCAAAACATATTTCTGAACCAAAACATTCATCTTCAGTTTTTAATTATCTGAAATTTTGGATCAATCCTGAAATTTTATCAGATTTTAAGCTGTAAAAGTAATTTTCAGTAGCCTTTTACAATTTGTTGCTCAAGAAATGTCATGATGACCAAAATAATTTCAAGATCTCTTGCAGCATCTAGGTAGTTCTGTTGTTAAAATATAGTGCTAGAGAACTTAATAGCTATAACAGAAGAGAAATACAGAAGTAAAAAAATGAAGGCCGTATCTTATTTTCACAAGTGCAAATTACTACAAGAGTTACAAGACTTTCACAGCTAAAACCACCCTTGTGCTGGATCTATCCTATTCTTGCCATGAAAAGGACGTTTCACACCCTTAATCCTTCCAGCGTAGTTACTTTATATGAATGGATTGTTGCACATGAGAAGCATATTTCTATCCTTACCCTGTTTCCAAAATTACTCCTACAAAATGATATCCTGACAAGACCAGACCAGCTGAAAATGTTAAACTTGGCTTAAACTATACTGATGAAAGACAAGAAGGAACAAAGCACAGAACTAGATAGTCTAGGTCACAGAAACTCATCTTGCATTAGAAACAGAAAATATCTCTCTTCTTCTAATCTTGTAATGTTCTCAATCACAGACTTTGGAGCAATGAAGAGGATTTTTCATGACAGGGGATTTGTAACAACCTACACTATGATGAAACAGCGTGTCTATAAAGAGCAATTCTATCTTTACTTGCAATGCATATCTTTGAGAACATTAATGCTCAGTCAGCAAGACAAAAACTTTTCATATAAACATGGTTTTAAATGTCCAGGAGGAAAAAATATTCCCCTAAAAATGTACTCTACTTTCCAAAAAGTCCTTCTAATAACACAGCTTTCACTCAGCTTTCAGACCAAAATTAGAAAGCAAATTGCATGAATGTTTAAAAAGAATAAAAAGCCTAAAACTAAAAGAGAGCCCAAACAAATTTGCGTCAGTAAAAATGTGGCAATAATAAATTTATGTATTTTATCACATTGATATATTTTTATTTCAGAATTTCAGGATTGCAATGTCGTGTTCTACCACACTTTGGGAAGCATCAAAACCAGAGTGGTTTTTCTGGTATTAACTGCATTTTATGAGGTGCAGCTGAATTTGTTTTCAATCTACTGAAAGTAAAAATAGAACTACTATGAATACTCTAAGGTGTCATGGTGTGTTTTCCGGCTTTCTAAATCATCAAGACCAGAATCTCCTGGCACTTTAACCAGATGCACTTATTTGTTTTTTCAGTGTAGTATCTTTTCCAATTCCTTCCATTCCAAATGGGTACCAGTGACCCAACCTGACTTTCTCCCAAGACAGATCTTGACCCAGCTCACATCAGTTGGAAAATTTCTTTTGCCAAGTATGAGAGAGTTGTCCTTGAAGTGTGGGGACATTCAGTTGCTTAGTCGTTCACCAGACTAACTGTAAAACTACAGGGAGTTTTTATTTCTATAAATAATACATAGGTTCTATACTGTTTTGTGAGAACTACAGCACAAGCCCAAATTCTTCTCCATAACAGAAATATAAAATCAGTGATGAGAAATGGAAACCTTTAGACCCTAACCCTGGACTGGTCACCTTTAATACACAGTGAATATGGTGCCAATCCAAATGGACTTCTAGCAAATTTATTTGGATAATCCTTTTCTCTTTGTTTTTAATTAATAATTTTGGTTTTCTAATTTCACAAAGTGATGAAATTCTGATGTTTAAAATTTGCTAAAGTATTGGATAAAAAAATCTCTTCAGCTCTAGCAACTATGTGAAAGGGGTAGCAAATAATTCTGTGTGCTAAAGAACCCTTGTTTCCTCTTGCAGTTGAGCTGCTATATGAATATTCTGTAATCCAATACAGTCAAGCTGACACTGAAATTTTCTGAAAATGGAGCACGATTAATTTCTCTCCTGGCTGTTTTATAAAGTTCATTGTATCTCTTCTTCCCTGATAAATATTGCTGAAAATAGGCAGGGGATTTAGTGTTGAGAAGAGAGGAGATGGGGAGAGGAATCACAAGTGTATGAGAAACATAGTCACTTAAGTCCTGTTTGCTTTATTACAAAAAAGTAGCAGTACATTAAAACTTTCTTGAGAGATTCAGCAAGCATGGGCAATCTGTAGCAGTTTAAATACCACCCTTTGTAACACTCTGAAATAGATACCTCACTGATTCTGTATTGAAGCTTTCTAATTTAAGACTTTTTGGCTTCTGTATCCTAAAATAAATGCGATGCATTAATTCTGAGTCTATTGCTGTGAGGGAGGAAATAAATCAGTTGAAATGCTCAAAAGATAGTCCTATATGCTATTTGTCCTTCTTGCTATTTTAGACGGGAGGATTTTTTAGCACTGAATACCTCTGAAAGGGATGGTGAATGTGGCACTATTTTTCCTTCCTTAACTGGTTCGAGTTATTTGCAGAATGGAGTATGGGAAAGTGCTTTTCTCTCTTTTGTCTGCAGAGGGAATCTTGCATTCCTTATCTTCAGTGATTCTTGGATGCACTTTAATTAGAGGTCTAAAATAGACTGTATAACTCCCCTTCATAACTCCATAAAACTTATAAGAATCTAGTAATAGCTCCTCTCAAATCTCTCACATCTGGAAATAGTGAAACCAATTATGTTTGAGAGTTGCCTTTTACTGCTTTTATGGAAGGATCTTACATAACACCATGAGAATCACACCTCTTAAGAGAACTGATGCAGAAAGTGAAATATAGTGGTCAAAAGCAGAGCCACTTTGGGGTTTTTTTGTGCATTTTTTTCCATGCAGATGGACTTGAGCTGATTTAATCAATAGAAATTACTGCCTAACTTAAATGGAATAATTTATTTGCTTGAAACAATTTAGAAATAAATGACAATTAAATGAGTTTTCTAACAACATTCATTTTTACGCAGTTTCAGCTAAATCATATATTAGCACACAAAATTAAGCAGCTGGAGATGGTTCTGACACTTGAGAAAAGACACAAATTTATATCCATAAATTTAACCCATCTGGGTATGAAGAATATTTTTTTTAGATATGTGTGATATCGGTAGCAGTCTTAATATGCACGTAATGTATTCTCCAATAATTAAACCATTATTTGAGTATATATTCAGTTATTTAATATCACCAAATATGATTTTCTTTTTGCCTTAAAATGTACTTGAGGAGTATGAACTTAGATGGTTTAGTTATTAGAATCAAAGTCTGCTTGCTGTTTGTTTGGTTTTTTTTAAAATACTAAAATAATCACTAATGTAATGACCAATGAATCACACATTGCAAGATACTTCTAATCTTTCATGCAGTCTTGTGGTTTTCCCCAAGAAAACAATTTCTTCCTAAAATAACAACATTATCTGGCATGTAGTGTCTGAACATCATGTACTTATTACATTCTCTGTTGTTCCATGCAATGGCAAAAATTATGTCAAAGTAGTTTCCATATAAACTGAATCATTGATTTATAACATTTTATACCATTAAGTATTTCAAAATAGTTTTATCCACTGTTAGGAAGAGTTATGTAGTTATGCATTTATAACATAAAAATCAGCAGAACAGAAATACTTTTAAATATTCCTTTAGAATCAATGGCTGTAGAATGCCAGAGCTTTACCACTAGCAATGAAAAATAGGAGAGTTTGGTTGTCTTGGCCTGCACTCATACTTCCACATGTAGAAATGGTATAATAAGGAACAAGTCCTCCTGACAGGGATCAAAATACAGATACTAAATTGTTTTATATATAATCATCCATGTCTGATGAGTCAGCATGCTATATATAACTTGCAGTGCATTATTTTTTATAAGTGACTTCATTCTTGGGAATGTAAATTTCAGATAAGTCTAAGGAATTAAGTCAATTTTAAACTAAAATTTGAAACTTCTGGAGGACCAAATGTTTCAGTGCCTTTATTAGGAACACACTTACTAAATGGATTGCCAGACATTGGAAAGGGACAGGCGGGTCCAGATGGTGTTTTCGCCATCTGAAAAGCATCCTTCTCTTCATTGATTAGAGTACAGAAGTAAGGAATAAATGACTAAAATTTGACAAGATGAAAGGGACCATTTGTGGTCTTTTCTCCATGTGTTTAAATGGTCGTACAGGCCACAGTTATGAAGTTCTATCATTGAACAATATTGATTTTTTAAAATAAATAAATTTAAAAATCCATCCATCTGTATATATATATATACATATATATATATTTACAGCAAGTTCTAATTGCTGCAGTAATAGAATTCAAAACCAATTCAGAGATAAAATTTCTTTCTGACAAACCAAGTCAGTATTTATATTTGAACTTAAGTCTACTGGTTATATTTATCATCAGTAGTAGGTCACATCTGCATTTCACAGGCTTGCTCTGATTTTACTCTAGGTCTGAACTTAATTCTGTTCTTAATGAAGTTAAATTGCAAATTAAAAGCCCTGTATTACCTTTGCTTTCAATGGAGAGACAAATAGTGTAGACATAGAAATAGACGAACATGGGAAGCTGCCTACTCTAGGTTTCAAGGAAACACATGTTGGGTCAGGAGCAATTGGGTTGTTTTTTGCCACTTATCTCATGTTAGTTCATAATCCTTCAGATCTTTGGGAGATTACAGTGGAACAGAGTGGTCCTGTAACAATGCTTCACATAGCAATAATCAGGAAAAAGACATCTTTCCCAGAAAAACAGAAGGAGCTCTGGGCACCCACCAAACCATGAGCCTTTTCAGAGTAAGCCCTCTCAGGCTGGAAATACTGTCTGCATGCCACTGTGTGCTCTCCTTCACTGCTCCTCAGGAGCTTGCAAGCCCAGACTTCAAAAAGGAAAGAGGGTTGAAAATGTCATTCCACAGATCAGATCTTTCACAGAGAGAATATTTTCCATGGGAATGTTATCCTCATCTCTCTTGATACTGCTTGCAGCTGTGCAAGGTGTTTCACTTCATAATGGGAAAATACACAGGTAGTAGGTTCCTAGGAAGTATTTGATGTCTGTGCTTTTCAACATTATTATTATTTAATTCAAACTAATTTACATCATACCTCTTGTTAATGAGTTTGCATTAAAAGTGAGGTGTGGTCTGAACAGCCCTTAACAGTGGGGTTGGAACTTTGAGGTCCTTTTGAACCCTAACCATTCTATGATTCTATGAATAGGTCACCTTTATGTTCTTTAATTTAGATAAAACCTGTGTGTTGTGAGCACTGTGTGGTGTCTGTGGTGTGTTTCACATTTGCTGGATGCATTGCACCAACCCAGATGACCTGCTAATTCTCTGCAATCTCTGAGAGAGGGCGAGTGGGCATGGAGACCCGGTTCAGCAGGTGGTCTCCTGGCCTGGAATCGTGGGAAGCATGGGCAGCACTGCGTGTGATGTCCTGTAACAACACACCAGATCCAGGGAGACCACAGTGATATGCGCAGTGCACTGCATTTCTGCAGTTTTCTGAAGGTGATAGTCCACTTGTTACATTGATGGTCTGTCCCTCAGTAAAGGCTTTGTCCACTATTTCCGCATGTTTTCAGCATGACTTGCTCTTTCTGAAGTAAGTCCATGGCTGTGTATTGCACAAAAATATAGGAAATTAAATTCTTCCCTGGTAGGAAGACTGAGTGTGGTATGAGGCAAATCTGAGGGAAAAGTCAGATTTCTGATAGTTCTAGGGTTGAGTAGAAGGCTAGCATTTTGGATGCTTTAAGTTATACCAACATTCTGGCTCTTGAGGCAGTTACAAGGCTGAGTAAATAACAAAATTCCCTAATTCAATTTCCTTCTATCCTTGAAATAAGACATCATGTACACCGAACTTGCAAGGGAGCTCTGAAGAATATTTAATTCTTTTAAAACATGTTGAAGATGTGCAGTGATCTGCAAATATTTGCAATCATTCCTTAATTACTAAGAAATTATTCATTTCCCTAATCCATTAACACTGTTATTATTTTACCTTCTGGTTATTGCTCTGAATAAATGTTTTTTCATACAGATATTTCAATTAAACTTAAAAAAAAGATAAAATTATTTTTACCCTGGTTAAACCTCCTTTGGGGTGAGTGGTCAATTCCATCAATGTCCCACCCCTATTTGGTAGAGCAGTAAGGTTGTGCTAAGTTCCAGCTGTTGTGATATGTCACCCAAGGAGCAATACTGAAACTATAACATTGTTTGTTTAACTCCAGCTTAACAGAATTTTTGGGTTTCTCAGTTATGATGCCAGTTTTGTTTTGAGAGGATTCATGGTTTCTATGTAGTTTAATGTTCTCTAGATATCATTGCTAAATTATTTGAAACAGAAACGTTGTAGAAAGGGGTTTATTTCCATGTTCTTTTCAAACGTATAATGTTGTTATTACTCCTTATCATTTTGTGCCTCAAACACTTTTTTCTTGTTTCCTTGCACATTTTTTTCAACTGGAGTTATCCATTCCTTTTAAATGCAATGTGATTTTTTTTTAGAACATCATGATACAAAACAAATTGTAAAGGATCCTTCTTTTCTGTTTTTCTTCTTTTTAAGTTCTATGTACTTCATTGCCATTTTAAAGTGACAGGACTTACATTTTCTTCCTTTCTGTGTGTAAATGCTCCACACCCACTTTCTAGGAGTCAGAGTGATGGACAGATGGGACAGATCAGGGAAATAAATAGGTGGAAGACCAGAGCTTCTATTTGCTAAAGACTGCAAAGTCTTAAGCCAAAAATGTATATATGCTACTGTTTCAGAGATTCAGTGTAGAGAAATCCTACTATGGTGGACCTATTAGAATTCCTGTTCCTGGAATTTCCATTTTCTTCCTTTCCTTAACATCTGAAAGTCTTTTCTTTTGATTTTGTTTCTTTACATCTATTTCATACTATTCAGTGTATTTTTATATTCTTACAATGCCTTTTTTGCTTTTCCGTAGAGACTGGGTGTACATGGGCAGTGAAGAGCATGACCACAAATGCCCTCCTCTGTGGCCCTCATGCTTTCCAGCTGCACAGCTGGCTGTCACTCCAGCTGTTGTCCGGTTATCACACCCACTACTCTTGTTTAGGAAGAACTTAATAGATTACTGGCTGATAAAGAAGTGTACTCAACCCTGCTGACTCCCAGTCTGTCATGGGCCAGGGCTTAGTCTCTTCTTGTTTTTTGTGCCATGTGAGATTTTCCAGGCCCACTCTTTAACTGTTTGTGGGCAAATCATGGGAGTGGTGACACCGTCTCTTAATATATTCTTTAAGATTTCACCAAAAATAGCCTTTGAAACACATAAAAACAAGGATTTACATAATTGTAGCAAGAAAAATATCTTCTGAATTGTAAAGTAAATAATTTTTTCATGGGGATAAATTCCAGAAGTTCACATTTATTTATATCTTAACCTTTAAACTCACAGAGGAAGGAAAAGTATCCACAGGATGCTGCAGCTCAGCACTAGCTTACTGTTCAGACTGAAATATTAAAAAAAACTCTTATGCCTGTGTGCAGCCAAAATATATGTATAATAAATGATGAATGGCAAACCTTAAAGCAGATTTTTATTTGCAAGGCAATAGGAGAAAATACCTATTTTTAAAAAAACAATATTGTAAGCCTTGTTTGCCATCCATTTTTAATAAAAGGTATTCATGTTACGTGCTACAGTTTCTGCTGTTTCTTGAACAATTTCATACAGATTCTCAGATCAGGATGTACCATAAATATCAGAGTATAAATAATCTATCGTTATACAGCCATTTCATAAATAATGTATGCCTGTGACAGGAATGAGCAAGCATAACCTGCAAGGCAACCTTTTGAAACACTAATAAATATATGCAACAAAAATTCATAAAATTTTTTCCCAAATTGTAACAGCTACACACTGATGTAGTAAGGAGACAAAGGGAATGGTTAATATACAGAAAAAAAGAGTATTTTCAGACATTGTTAGTTGTAAGTATAGACTATAATTTTCTTTTCATCTATTGCAGTGCTAGGTGAGAATATTACTACACTATAGTAAATCAACCAAGGAAAAAAGCTGATACGTACCCTACTACTGAAAATCATGATGTTAAGTAATGGTGCTTTGTGCAATAGTTTATGAAAACTTTTTTGGGTGTATTATTGCCAGACGATACACATATCAAAATGCAAAAGTAGCATTTAAAAAAATTCTGCTCAACTATTAGTTAAAAACGCAATTTCATTTTTTTCCTACTGTAATTGATTTTTCACAGGACGTAATTTTCTTTTTTACATGTGTGAATTTGAATCCTGAGTACTTACTTGTAATTAACTACTTTGATTTCTTAAGCATATTTTATATGTAGAATTTCTTAATGAAAGTAACTTCATTCCCTGTTGTCTCTTCCAGTCATCATATATTCCATTCACTTCTGAAATTCTATAGACTGTAGCACGTTCTCCCTGTAAACACTTTGATAATTTCAATAGTTTATCTTCGTGTTTGCATTTCTTTTTTTTTTTAAATACACAATTTAAAAGTAGAGGCAGATGCAAAAATATGTGGGACAATTTATTATAAAGAGAGTTGTGAGTTTTTTCCTATGTTTCACATATGATTATATCTTAGAGTCTTTCAGCTTTGTTAAATGGCATGGAGATAATTGATTCTAGCAGAGAACAAAAAATTTTTACTTATCTTGCATCATGCATGTTGTTAAGCAGGCATGTATTATGCTTTTATTTAATCAATTGCAGTTACGAGCAAATGACGTCATGTCTAACTTATGTTATATTACTGATAAAAAGTATGACCATGGCATACTTTAATGACGTGCAGGGCTCCAAATGTTCCAATTGTTTATCACTACAGGATCATTTCTCTTCATTTTCATGTGTGATTTATATGTGGTAGGTCAGAAGTGCTTTTGGAAAGTGAAGCAGAACCAGGCACCTTCTACTTTCCTGTACAGTCAGATTATCCATTCAGCTTAATTATAGAGTAGAAAAAACACTACAAAGATATTCTGTTTATTAATAGTTTTTAAATGCCGAAAGGAATAACAAGAACCAGCAAAAAGTGAAATTAGCCTTCTAAGTGTTTCCAAAAGTTGCAGCAAAAAACTATTGGTTTTTGTTTTTGTATGTGTGGCTATTGAATATAACAGCGTTTCTCTTCTAGACAGTGCTATGCGTGCAAACCGAGGATGGGGGGGGAACACTCATCTGGGATTGATTGCACTGAAAAGCACAGTGAAATCCTGCATTTTTAGAAAACAAAATGGGGCTCTGATTATTTTGTAAGAGCACAAATCCTTTGCCTCTATTCTGTGTCCCAGTGGCTGGTGTTAAATTCTGTTCAGCAATTCAGTTCCTTTGATAAGTGGCCTTGTTATCACACTGACTGCTCTCCCAAAGTTGTTTTTCTTTTTGTTCTTTATGCTTTATCATTACACCAAGCATCTTCCCAGTCTTCTGTCAGTAGGGAGATTAAGAATAGTTTTCTGTATATATATCAGACTCCAAGGGAAAGAGGACATCTTTGGGATGATAAATCACATTCTTTTGCTTAAATTGCTTACCAAAGCCCTGATTTAGAAAAGGACTGAAGTACAAACTTGAGAGGAAGTGAATGTCCAAATCTAGAGTCTTTTTTTTTTTTTTTCTTTCTTTTATTTCTGCTTGAGTGGAAAAGGAAGGATGTTACATTAAGTGACGGGCTTTTTTTCTCTTCTTCTTGTTACTCAAGCTTTTGGTTTACTAGATTATGTCTACTTAGCTTATTTACTTTTGTTTTCTGAAATGTGGACCTTCATAATATAGGTAATGCATCCCTTTATTTCAACAAGAAAATGATAGATATTATTTTTTTGGCCATAAAGTCTGTATTTTTTACCCCATAAAATAGATGTTCCTCCTAATATAGCTGCCTGATTTTTCTTTCTTTAACTTTTCCATATTATTTAACTCAATAATCCTGGGTGTTTCTGAGATTGTCAGGGTTTGTATTGCTTTGACCAAGAGCACAGTTTGATTATTAGATATTTATTGTGTATGTGTAAGTATGTATGTACCTTTCATAACTTTTTTCTAAAAGGAATTTGTGTAAAACACTCAAAATGAGCCTGTGGAAATAATAGATTTTTTGATTGGAGGAGCCGAATAGAATTTAAAAACTAAAAAAAGAATTTTGGGGGCTTTTGTGAAAAAGCTTTAAGAACTGTGGCTATCTTAAATCCTTTCACAATATTTTGAAGAACTTTTCCCTTTTCAGTCGCAGTTGCTGGGATGAAACCAACCAGAAAGGGGTGTTAGCTCAAGTTTATGGACATGGTTCCGGGGCACTTTTTGCTTGCCATTCTTGTCTGTAGTTTAGTTTTTGTTAGGCTTAGTTTCAGTTACAGAACATGTCAAAACCAGTTTCCTGGCATATGCTGTATCCTAGGGTTATCTTCTGCACTGCGGTGTGTCTCAGTAATGATGGAATAACATCCCCACAGCAATTACACTAAGTAGTGTTGCCACTGTATTTAATACTCCATTATCTATTTTAATACAGTATAACAGGTGGAAATTGGAGGCAACCTGCCGTCAACACAGCAACCCAGCATGATGTTTTAGCATTTCTGTGAGAGCTACATAGATGGCAGACAGATCATAATAAGTGCGAGTAATTATATAAAGTTTAAGAAACCCTGTCAAAGTGGAGATAAATCAGTAACACAATGGTCGTTTGCTGCTTCAGATTTGTCTAATAGACATAGAGCTAAAGAGTCCTAAATGACGAAAGGGTCCTCAAACAGGAAAAAAAATATTATTATTGTACTTAACCCATGATGTATGATTATTTTTGATTCACTTAGATGTAGATACAAAGATTTGTTTAGAAAGTGAACATGTGTATATAACTTGGATTGGATTATATTTTTATAAATCTACTTTAAAACCCATATTTAATAGACAGTAATCTGTCACAAATATTCTGCTTCGGTACATAAACTTTAGAAGGAGGAAAAAAGTCTGTGAAAACAGACTTTAAAAAATATAATTATTACCAGTGGTCATAAATTTATATTTTTAGGTATGTTCTAAATGCTGATAAAAATTAATATGATTTTGTTTTCTAGTTTGTCTGTATTTTTCTGTGATTTTCTTTTTTTCTGAATAGATGAAATTTTCTCTTTTTGGAACAAAGTTTGCTTTAAATGATTTTAGTTTGTTTTTTTCTTTCATTCCCTTTCCATACAATTGTGATTTTTGAGTCACACACTAGCCACTGCAGCAGTTAATTACCTCAGCACTCAAGTTAGCTCCTTGAAGCTTCTTCGTGGAACTTCCCCTGTCAATATGTGGTGAAAGGGGCTATCTCAGCACACTGCTGGTTGCAAGTTCAGCTTGAAGTTTGCATGGCATTTCTCTAGAAAAGGACAAAGCCTTTTCTTTAGGTCGAGTCTGCACTTCATGTATAATCCCAGCAAGCTAACTCTGCTGGAGAACAGTTTTAAATTAATTTCAGTTTCACAAATAGCAACAACAGGCCAGAGTCTGCAATCATCCCCTTCAGCCACGGTCTAATGATATTGCACAAACAGCCATGTTGATTTACAATGTTTGTATTCTCCAGGGGGTGATTAGTATCTTCACATTGCAGCCAGTAATGGATATTATTAGTGTTCTTGGTATGTTTTTGTGCAAAAACAGCCAACATAGATTAATCTACTTTCTGCCTACTTTGTAGAGAAGTGGTGAGGAGTACTCAGGAGAAATATTTGGCGACTGAGACGAGGTCGTGGTTTCACCAGGTGAAGACAGACTCAAAGAGGAAGGCAGCAACTCAGTACTGATCATCTTATAATGACTCTGTTTACTACCTTGTGCCACTAAGAACTCCCGTAATTTCAGTGGAGACATTTTCAGGGCAGATATTCCCTAAGACAGAAATTTTGAGGATGGACAATGGTAGTAAATTAACTCCGTGGAGCTCGGTTTCTACCCATTGTGGTCTCTTCCGTTATTCCCATACAATCCTGGGGGAAGAACAGCAGCTGTTTCTCTGGGGTTGCTTTTCTTCAGCAGAGGCAGGCAGGTAGTTAGAGAAAAATAGTAAGGAGCAACTGAAGCCTTGAGAGCTCCGTTCTCTATCATACATCGTCAACTGTGGTTGAGGCGAAAAAAAAAGAAAGGAGTTGACTCATCTTTTTTTCCTATCCTCTATTTCCTTCCCTAAATCCCAAAGACAAGAGTGGGTGGAACCAGGTTTTACATTTTGGAATGAGCACTTACTAAGTTCTCTGACTTATTTGGTGTAGAAGAAAAAATGCAGTATATGCCCCCCTGATTTTTAAGTTTGAGGAGATAATTAAAGTGAATTTGTTGTGGTTTTCACCCTGCTCTAATTACAACAACACAGAACACTTTAAATGTAGTTGTTGTCAGATCTTTTTGCATATTCAGTGTAAGTTAAAATAATCATCCTGATTGCCTGACAAGATCTATGTAAAGTGATCATAAAATAGATGGAATGCAGTATTAATTTTCTTACTATAGTGTTGCCTAAAACTGAAGTGTTGCCATCCCAGGAGTGATGTATGGGTAAATATTAATCTATGAACTTGATATTACTTTTTCATATCACGCTTGTAAGTCACAGGAAAGTACATAAAATATTTCATTCTCTCTTTGTCAGTTCTGAGCAGAAAGGTTATGAATCTGTGACCTGTCATGATCACTAATAACTGAAGACTGTAGTTAAGAAACTGTGTTTCTGAGGAAAGTAGTCCTAGTATACTGAGTTAACTTGTAAGAGCTTTCTGTAAAGAAAGCTGAAAATGCAAAATGAAAGACATATTGCTTACACATACATTTAAAAAGGATAAATAAGGGAATGACTCATTTTTCCTTCACGTGTTTGGATATGTCATCACAGGGAAGAATCTGGCTGTAGAATGATGCAGTCATCTGGACATTTCTTATTTAGATTCTACATGGTATTTAAAAATCTTTGCACTTTTTTTTTGTTTGTTTTTGTAACTTGAAGACATGCTCAGCATTAAAATAGCATTGCAGAAAATTATTCTACTGGGCAAAGAAAAGCTAGTTATGTCATTTTCAGCTGACTAAAATGCTGTTTAAAATAGCAAAATAATTACTTTGCATAATGTAGTAGACATTGTGATGCAGGAACTATGTTTTTTTCCATTGCCTTTATTACCTCTTTTAACTCCTTCTCCATTTCATCCTAAACAGATTTTTTTTCAGAAAAGTATACAATCTAAATTTGAGGAACAGATTCTTCTATATGTGTCCTAAAATTACTGGCTTAAAAAACTTAGGAATAAGGACTGACATATCTATTATGCTGAACAGCAAACTGTCAGCAGTGATGTAGATGCAAAAGATGAAGGAGGAACAATGGAAAAATACATTAGGAATTACTGGATTTTAGTGAATCTTTCATGTGAGTTTTATTTTGGTACAACTTAATCATTTTTCAGTGGAACTTATTTACACAGTATTAGAATAAAATCTATTTTAAAATTCTCCATGAGTACTGAGTAAAATGCTTAAATCTGCAAGATTTTCATGCAAAGATATTCGTGCAAACAAGATTTTGTGTCTCTAAGTAAACATCTCTACACACATTCTTAGGTTTACAGCATATGCAGCTATGATTACAAATATAATGAATGCAAGTACTAGACAAAGCACAGATATTCATGGTTCCATTGAAGAAAATGGGAAATCTGTCTGCTGTTACCAGCAGGATTTAGCCTGTACAGATTTCATTTAATTTCTTGTTGGCAGTGGCATCAGTCTCTGCTTCTCTTCAAATGGTAAACTATGTGCCCCTGCAATAAGTAGAGGAAATGAGCAGCAACTGAAATGGTCAGACACTTGCTGGCAAGGAGAGGAAAGAGCTACTGGAAACTGCCTTGGTGAAAAACAGCACAAAACAGCACCATGAGGTGCCTTAAGTAATACCAGTGTGGTGCCTTGAGGTTTTAAGATTAGGGCTCTGAATTTACAGACTTCTTAAGGTCTCATTTTGAGGTTTTTAAAATCTACAAGGTTTACATTTCATCTGAATTTTAGGAAGTTTTAATAGATAACTGAACTGTGTACAAAGGATTTCGGTAGATTTTATTTAGCAGAAATTTCTAATTTAGCATATTTGTCATCTTAAAGCATGAAAGATTAAAACAAGGAAGATATGTATATATATCAATCTGTAAACCTCATCCTTCAACCAGCAGCATCATCAGCTAATTCTTGTAGAGCTGCTTCTGAGGCACAAAAACATTACTTAGTTTGATGTGAAAAAGAACACTGAACAGATAAATTTGAGTTGCTGCATCTTCTCCTACCGTGCTATTAGAAACAGGTAGAGAGAAAGAAAAGAAAGAAGTAAAACTGATTAATATTTCCTCTTAGGGATAGTCTTTCCTAGCAGATGAGATATGAGAGACAGTGAATAGACATGCTAAACACTATTTTTGATGAAACTTTCATAATAGTGTCAGATAATATATATTTGTGATGGTGTCTGTCACAAGGAGATCTTGTGTTCCAAACAGAGCAACAGGGAAGGCTGAGCTGGGTTTTCTTTATAGAGGTCCTTTCAGAAGTTCTGAAGACTCAAACATTGCCATTCCAATTCTGCAAGCATTCATAATTACTCCATTACAGCTCCTATGCCAGGTCTTTTTTGCGGTTTTTTTGGCACTGACTAGTTAATTTAATATAACAAGATGCTATACAAACAAGAGACAAAAAAATAACCGTAGAAACTTAACTTTTACAAAGAATGAAGAGTCCTGCAGAAGTAAGTTTTGTTACCAGTCTTTAAAAGGTGTGTTTGTGGGATGCTGTCCTTACTGTTCTCTCTTCATATATTCATTTTTTAAAATATCTTTGAAATATTGTGAACCCTTTGAGAAATCCATAATTATAACCTTTCTAATAAACTAGTCTCTTGAAAGATTTAATATATTTAAAAGGAGGAAAACTCCCTTGAAATATTTTCACATTATATAAAAATGTCCTCGGTTTGACTTTGAGAGCATGTTTGTCTTTGAAAAAAATCATGAGTGACTTTGATGGATTATGTCATGCCGAAGAAAGAAAATATTATGTGGATTACAGATCATAGATTTGCCTCATTGAAAGGAGGAGAAATGTTTAGGAAACAACAGTATCTGCCTCTTGCCTACATTTAATTTAATGATACATTTACTGAAGTACTGCCCAATGAAATATTTAAAAGTGGGGATTTTGGTCCAATTAAATTTTTTAAGAAAGTTTAAGTGTTGACAGCCTGATCAATTTTAGCTGTTGATCGGGAAAAATGCATTTAATATAAAGGCATGAAAACTCTAAACTTCTGTGGATAACTGTGATTAAGTGAATGCAAATATTCTTTGAGAGGTCCAAGCAGAAAGACACAAAGCCCTACAGTAACAGATCTACCTCAAATTTGAAGTGTCAATCCTTTCTCTAATGTCTTTCTATTAGGATAATAGACCTATTTGGAAAAGAGGTGCTGACTTTCTTAAAGAAAAGGAAATAGCTTGATTGTCCAAGACTACACCACTTCTGAAACCTCCTGTGACTGGTGATTCAGCCTGTAGCAAATATCACTTCATCACAGAAAGGGTTAGGTTGTGAACCAAGGGCAGTACCCCACCAGCCCAGCTGATTGAATATGCAGCTTGCTATAAGCATTTAGTGTTCATTCCTCGGTGTATTTGAGGAAATATATATGGGAGATAAGTGTGTGAGCACCATCCTGATATATGTGTTTAATAAACATGGACAACAGGATTGGATCATGCTAACTGAATGTTCCAATCCTGTTCCAGTCAGAAAAATGTTCCAGCTCATGAGGGAAGAAATCTGCAGGAAGTTACTGCATAATTAGATCTTTCATTAATTTGTTCATTCCAGGCAAACCTTTTACTGTGCTTCACTTATTAGTGATGGATTTTTCTACCGTATGCAATAGAATTTGGTCTGCATTTAGGCAAAAGATTTTCAACAGAAATCTCAAGTCATGTCTTCAAGGTTCTTTCCTCGAAGGTATAAAATGAGATTTCTTCTGAAAAGAATCCACCTATCTCTTATAAACAAAAATTCACTAAGGAAAACATTCAATTTAATCTACTGGTGTCTATCAAACTCCCACATTTCTTCCTCTGTTACTAGCAACTCCTTTGTAGAGTGTGCAATATTAAATAGCCGAAGTTTAAGGCACCTTTTGTAACTGTTTTAAGTAAAATAACTTGCAGTTGAAATAAACACACCAATAAACTGCACAGCTAAAGGAATATTTTTTTCTTCTTTCCTTCTGATGGCTTCTGGTGATAATCATCATGTAACAAAGCATAAGTTAAGGGACTGTGGTGTAACTGCTGAGTATTTACTTATCATAGTAGTTGTAGGTGAGGAGATGAGCCTCTGTGTCATGTTGGATAATACCTATTTAGGAGCCAAAGGAGTAGAATCATTCTTTTTTGTAAGAAAAAGGAATAAAGAGGTTTTCTGCAAGCCCAGTATTGGAATGGCTCTGCCCTTTTGTCAAGAGGGTGAAAATGAAAATATAATCATGAAAGTCAATGTCAGGTTTAAAGACTGCAATTATTGGAAGCAAAACTTTTGGTTTAAAGTAGATGACAAAATTCCTTCTCTCTATACATAGGAGATATTAATGTGTCTTACCATGAGCTGAAGAGTGGTTTTGAAAAAGTAGTGGGTTGGAATCACCAAGTTACAATACTAGATGTGACCCTTGGTGTAAACTGTGATTTACACATTTGCTTAATTGCTTTCTGTTTCTAAATAGTGAAGATTTTTCTAATTCTTAAAAAAAAAAGAAAAAAAAATTCATTTGGATACTTTGAATTAGAATTTGGAATTTTCATCTTTCCTCCCTGAATAAAACTCCTCTTCAAACAGTTTAATTTTTCTAAGTATCATAAGTACAATGAATTTTCATGCTCATGTGTCCTTAGTAGCAAGTAAGGATTTGTCATAGGTGAAGAACATTACATAGAATTGAGATATTTTGACATAAGTGGCAGCTATGCAGGCAAGTCAATTCATAAATATGAAATTACATTACATTTCAATGAAGTATTTATTTTATGTGCTTGTAAGTAACTATGCTTACTAGGAGATAATTTGTGACTTGAGAGGCATTTCCAAAAGCATAATTATTGATAGAGTTTTTCCCAGCCCTCGAGAGAAATAAAATTACACTGGTATTCTGAAATAGGAGACTCAGGAAGCTATGACACAGTTATATCTTCAAATGAGTCTCCAGGACAGAAATACCAGCCTCATATTTCAGCAGTGCTGCACAATAAAATAGGAAAGACCTGTTGTGATAAATACAATCCAAGCATATCTTAAGGGGACTGGCATGGCCTTGTGAAACTTGTAGTTTAAGCAATTGGAAGGGAAAATAAACAATACTATAAAAAGATGAAATAACCTACAAAAAATATTTGGTCATAATTATCAGAATGGAACAGTGGATGCTCTTCTTGTCTTGCTTTATCAGTTTGGCTGCATTCATCAAAACTGTCTCTAAGAACAATTCTTGAACAGCATAAACAAGCTTTAAAACATAGATAGAATTCCTCTGCAATGTTATTATGTATTCAGTATTCCATGTTAGTGTTACAACATCTGCTGTTAAGACTTCTGCATTGTATTTATGTGAAATGAGTGACCACCAGCCCCTTCATACCTCATTTGCCATAGAATGGAAAATTCTGCACGATGCTTCTGAGTTCTCAGCATCTGACAAGTTTCACAAGTTTTGGCATAAGATTTTAATGCTGCTGCTCTTGTTTCCAGACATTTTTGTGCTAAGGAAATGGAATACGGGTCTGGAGGTATTTGCTTGCATAATCTTATCTCCGTCTGCTTTTACATGAATTGTATCATGACTCCTCTGAGTTGAAGGAAATAGGATTATTCTTTTTTTCATTTGTCCCTTTATGTGCACTTACTGTTTTCCTAATTATCATGTAGTGTCTTGCAGGAAAATATAATGTTGAATAAAATCTTTCTCTCATTTAAATTTGGATCTTCTTGAAACAGAAGGATAAGAAGTAAAATGTCCGTGCACATTTATCTTAATGCATTCATGTTTTTTCTAAGTTGCTCTTTCATGATACTTTTTTGACATTTTTCTTTTCAAGATCAAGTCCCCTTGACATTAGGGGTTGCTCTGTGGTGCCACATAGGTGCTGCTACTTTCCTGAACTTTCTTTAGGTCTTGTGCCTGCTACCTGAGTTCAGGACCAAGGAAATTGTTTAAGGAAAACTACAGGCAGAATTCTCTGATAATCAAGCTCACTGTAACTTAATTTAAAAAGATAGCCAATAGTATTGTCCCATTGAAGCTTATGGTCCAATTCCCACTAGACACATTTGATACAGCATCATATCAAATACACTTTGAGTTTATTTACTAGCAAAGAACTGAAAAAAAATCAAGTGTTATTAAAAACATCCACCTTAAACTTTCTTGTGTTTTGCTTGTGGTGTTTAATTTTTTAGGTGAAATGCATGTTCTCCATATGCGTATCATAATTGCCATAGACTAGAGAATTTTACAGAATGCTGCTGACCTTCCAAGATCATTTACATTTTTACAATAAATTTTCGGCATGTAATTTATAGTGGGTTTTCCTTATTTCGAAACAATATGTCCTAAGAAAATTCTGTGAGTCTGCATACGCGGAGCTATCGCAGACCTGTCAGAGAAAGACAGCACCAAGCAGAGTCGTTCCTTTACATCCAGACAGAGAGCAAGAGCTCAAGGCAGGTGTGACCCATTAATGATGGATGCTGAGGTACCTGCTCTCTTTTCCTCTGTTGCTGTTGTGGTCCACTTCGACTTCTGTTGGTTTACTCTTAATCAAGTTCATCAGGGGCAGGCAAGACCCTATAGATTCTTGGACTGGGTCTTCTTCTGGTTCTAGAAGAACCTGAATAGTCTGATACAATAAAAAGTCTCAATGCTTTTTATTGAGCACCTCAGACTATTTCCTAGAATGTCTCTATTTTTGATGTTCTTGTCAGGAGAAAGAGATAGCAATGAGCTGTACAAATCTGCATGTTTTCTAAAAGTAATGCATTGGCCTTTCACGTCAGCAGAAATCCTATGAAATTACTACAGTGATGTAAGGACATATTCAAAGTAAACATAAACCAGAAACATAGCTGAAGATATCAGATATTCAGTTACACAGCCTTTTGCACAGAATTAAGGAAGATAATTTATCACATTTTTGTCTGTTTCATTGGGAGTTATTTACTTCTGAAGATGGAGTGATCACAGTTTAAAAGCCATATGCAACCTTCTGATTCTGAAAGTGCTCCTGTTGTTGTCTTGATGTAAATCGAAGCAGTTTAACGGATGTTTACATGAACTTTTCATCACCTGCTGAAAATTAACATCACATAGGTGCAATCTTCCACTTTATGCTCCCTTCAAACACCTTCTCTGGGGTTGAACCCTGTAGCCTGTTGTTACTGACCCTGTTAATATTTGCTTGAGAGTCAAGGGAGGAAAACTTGCCTGGCCAGCAGCAGCCAAAATCTGGCATCTCGTTGTAGATTGTATGTTATGAAAACAGGAAGAGAATCTCATTCCAACACAAACAGGTGATGATTTTCCATAAATGTTTTAGTTGAGAAATTAATTTTTGAAATCTGTTTGCACTTATGTTAAATCATAAACCAGAAAGTGCGTTTTCAGTGATTTTCTTTTAACACTGAAGTCTTTCTCATCCAGTTGATATAAAAAGTGACATTGTTAAACAGCACTGGCTGTAACAAATATATGAAAGGGTGTAGCCCCCAATCAGAGGTAGAAGGTTTCTGTCCAGGTTGTGTATGAATATTCCTTAAGTTTATGGTAAATCTGTGCTTTGTGATATATAACCAGAAGAATAGGAATTGAACACATATGCAGATATGCCTGTAAATCCTAGTAATGGGCTTATACATGGATTTTAATTGCTTTAATTTCCTTTTCATTCTTGAACAGTAATATATCCTTACACTGGCATTTCATTTCATTTTAGAGGATTCTTTATAATCTTTCACTGAAATCATTATTGCTATTGTACTCTTACACTGAAAACAGAATTGTCAGCAATTGGGGAATTAATTTCCTCCCTCTAAATCTAGTCTCATGATGACATTAAAACAAGAGTAACTTATAATAAGTAAGATTTGAGACTTTTTTTTTCATTGCAATCTTGCAATATAATGATCATAAGCTACTGGAATTGCATTGAAATTTTCCAATATTAATTTCATTGATGCGAAGTACTATCTCTAAGAAAATGTGTATGAATCATTACCGTTTTTTCATTCTCAGTTTATTTTAACTTTTTATTTAAAAAAATCCAACAAAACCCAACCCAAACCAAATAAACAAAAAACCACCACCACCACCAAAACCTGCCTATATTTTAGTCAGACTGCAAGTTTTATTATTCATTATGATTTTAAGACATAAATTTTTTCACCAAAATACCTGAAAGGTATAAAACTCAGTCCTTAGTGAAAAGTGAGATGTTTCAGAGGATGGTACATACTGTCCTGAGGTAGCTGTTGTATGAGTATGATTCATCCAAGCTCTACCTCCTCTTTGGCTTGTAGGTGTAGACAGTTTCTGCTAGAGAAGATAGGTCTCAATTCAGGATACTGGTGTATCTCACAAATAGTCCTATGTATTAAAAGTATTTGAGAACAGAAAAGGTAATGTGTTGCCAGTGTGTTCTCAATAGCCAATATACTCTTTAAACTGTTGGGAAAGTCAAGATATTGTCAACGAGCACAACCTGAAGTTTATTGCACGCTGTAGGTGACAGCGGGAAGCCAAGGCACAAACCTGATCTTGTGTTACCGGTGGAATACGTGATGCTAAACAAATTTAAAGAGTATTTTCTTTGTTCCCCTGTGTTCTTTTTGCCATACCTAGCTTGTCTATCAATCTAACTTCTTGTGCTCATCCTTCTTAAATGTATGCTCTTTTTGCATATAGGAAAAGTCCCTTTATTTATATACCAAAGTCCTAGGATCATTAAATTCAATCTTTTAAATTAACTTCTTTTCAGAGAACTTGGTCAAGATAGATCACAGTACACAGCAAATAAGGCCATATATAGCTGAAATTGAGTCCATTACCTTGTCAGGTCTCATGCTGTCAGTAAGAAAACATTTTATTTAGGACTTGTTTTGCAGCAAACAGTTTTACACGAGGGCGCATTCAGAATTTCTGCCCCTATTTATAAACAACATGAATCATACAAGATGACTCATGAGAATAACTGCATGTAGAAGTGTGCGACTGTACTAGGCAAGGTTAGGCTGCTGGCTCTTACTCTAGAGAAAACCCTAATCTGTAGATTATTTGGGTGCTTCCTTAGCAATGTGAAGCTGTGTGCTAAGCCAGTGTGGAGTCTCCTGGACCAGAGGAATCAGGTATCCAGGGCAGACTGGCGTTTTCCTTCCCAACCATATCAGGAAATTACCATGAACCAGCAGGCTTGACCATGTTAGCTGGTCCTTCTCTATAGACTGCACTGAAGGCTTGTTCCAGGATAAAGTCACGGGTGACCTCAAGTTAGAGGATGTTTGAACCACCTTTTGCATTTATAGTGGAGTAGAGGAATCCTGAAATGGTTGCACAGGTGTTTCTGTAAACAAAAGCAGGCACAAAACGGAGCTTAACCTTTCAAAGAATTGCATTTAAATTGGTTTTCAGTGTCAACAGTTTTTAAAACATTTCACCCTTTTTAAATTTGTTATCCAGATTTTCATAGACCATGGTTTACCTTCTAAAAGAGCAGTAGAGCAGAATAATGAATGGTAGCTGACGTCTGCTTTTCCATGACTTTTTGGACTATATTAAATATGCTGCTCCTCTTATCTAAATATCCACCTTAAGTCAAAGCCATCCTCTCTCTTCATAGTTAGTGGATAGAAATAGACAACTTCAGGGCATAATTCATTTGACCTGTCTGTGATAGTTACATTAAAACAGATGAATGATGACCAGGAAATACCCATCATCCCTCTATTTATAAAGGGAGACCAGATGTCTAGTTCAGATATGAAGTATATTTAGTCAGATGAGACTTTACCAAGGTTTAAGGAAGGGACATTTTTTAAATTACAGTGAATATATACAGTCTACCTTTTCTTTCATGTATGTGGCTTAGTATCTGTTGTCTAGGCATCTCTGGGGAAAAAATAGCTTAGAAGATTTTGCTACACAAATATGTCAGAACATACTGTAATGTGGGTGGCAAGGGCATGGAATCCTGAAGTCTCGGTTTATAATACTTATTTCATAATACAAGAATTGCAAATAATTCATATCAAAACTAATAAACTTTTAAATATTTGCTGTTTCTGTCTTAGATCTTGCAATAGATTTTATGTTGCTTTCGGCCCTTTCCTTTAAGTGTCAGGCTTGTGAAGGAGAAATAGGAGTCTACAGTGGCAGCCGTGTTACAGAAGGACATAATTTAAAAGAAAGATGGCTAAAATTGTCCTCTATTCCTATTAATAGTACGTTTGAAACTATGGTGGTGTCTGTCTTATTAAAAATAATATTATATGCACAAAGCAGCTTTTTCTTATGTAGTCTTTAAAAAATTCAGTCAGTCTATTAGCATCTAGGCAAAATTTCTGGAGAAAGAAGAGTTAGGGGTAACTCAAACCCAAAATGTGTGATTTCCTGGGATATTGATGACTGTGGTCAGTTCAGTCACTCTGACTCAGTGAATGTTATCTTTCATGTGGAATAGGAAAGACTAAGAGACAGAAATTGAATACAAACTTTGACAATCCAGGTATTTACAGATTCAACCCATTTGGGATCAAATCCTACATGGTGGATAAATGTCGAGTCTTCTAATTTCTAATTACTGGGAAAAAAGGAGGAAGGCAACAAGGACAAAGATGCATACAAATCTCTGTTTCTACTAGGAAGCGGAATACAACTCATGTTGAACAAAATTGTATTTCCAGAGTCCAGCACTTCTTGTGAAATTGGCTCTCTCTGTTCTCAGGGTACTCAGTTTCATGGGGCTACAGGGTCTGTGAATTTAAAGTCTAAATCTTGTTGCAAGTTTGCTGGAGTTATAATTGACAAACACTGCTGTGACTCTTCTACATATGCCTCATGTTGCCATTCAAGTTTATGCTCCTACAGTGTAACAAACTTGAATCACTATATCTAGGGACCACTTTCAAAGCACACTTAATAAATGCAGTCCCTCCATAAACATTGCTTTTAAATTGGAACTGGCGAGGTAGAATATGTAATAAATATATGCTTAGTTGATGCAAAACCACTAATTTCTTTCACTCACGGAATAAAATCTGGAACAAATAGATGTCAGTCTTAGAGTAGAGAAGTCCTGTTTATCTGCTACAGCTCTTTATCCATAATGGGAAGTCTGCTCATTTAGAAATATGCTGCCGTGTCAGACTCAGTTTATCGCTATTTCTACTTATATCACTCATTTAGTTATTGTTGCATTCCTACATATTTCTAAAGTGTGTCCAAAGAAGGCCAATGAAGCTAGTGAAAGCTCTGGAGCACTAGCAAAGGATCTGGAGCAAGGGAGCTGGAGTTGTTTATCCTGGAGAAAAGGAGGCTGAGGGGGACCTTACCTCTCTCTGCAACTGCCTGAAAGGAGGGTGTAGCCAGGTGGGGGTCGGCCTCTTCTCCCAGGTGACAAGTGACAGAACAACCAGAAACAAACTCAAGTTGCAACAAGGGAGGTTTAGATTGGATATTAGGAAAAACATCTTCACTAGAAGGATTGACAAGCATTTGAACAGGCTGCCCAAAGAAGTGGTGGAGTAACTATCCCTGGAGGTATTTAAAAGATGTGTAGACATGGCACTCAGGGACTTGGTTTCTTGGTGGTGATGGGTTAATGGGCAGACTCGATTTTAGAGGTCTTTTCCAACCTAAACAATTCTGTGATTCTAATTTTTTATTAGCTGACTTGGAAAATATTGTTAAATAATTGGTGAGTAGTTGTTACAAGTGACATAAGGACTGCTTAATTAATACTTATTTCTGTCTATGTGCTTGAAGAAAAATAAGTACACATTTTCAGTTTAAGCCAGCTTCATGTGTTCTACATATAGTTTTTAATCTTGAGGTTGAGCACAATGTTTCAGATTAAAGCAAGTTATTAACTTCAGTCAGCTTTTCCCAGCCTTGATGGATCTCTTCAAAATGACAATCTTCTTGCAAGTCAGAGGAATAGGTTAGTATTGGCAAGGAAAGCTGCCTCACGTCCTGTGTCGATATCACAGATCTGTTGTGCTATATTAGTGGATTGCACAGTTGGCTGTCAGGAAGGTTACTTACCTTTTGCTCTCTGAAATTATTATATTGCACATTATAACTGGCTGCATGAATAGGTCACAAACAATTAATTTCCAAGCTCAAAAGTAATACATAAACACTATCTCCAGTCTTCATCTTCAATTTTTCATCTCAGTTGTAGGCAGCACCTTTGCATCCTTGTTCAGTAATCTTCTAACTGGGAATGTGGGACTAGAAAATGGCTTGACTTAGTGGTATTGAGCTAGAAAAATTAACCAAAAAAATATAAATGAGAATAATTAGAAGTGAGGAAAAAGGGGAGATACTAGAAATCAGAGAAGTGAAATAAACATGAGAGGGAAAGAAGTATCACTCTATCCCATGTGACAAAACCCCAAAACTATCCCCATCCTCAATATACTAATTCATATAAATCCAGTGATTCTTTTGGGAAGACTGAAACCGATTTTTATATAAATCTGTCTGGACACTGATTCTCAAGCAAAAATCTACTGTAAGTGTTTCTGTGTTTTGATTAGTTTTGAATTTCATGTTTGCTTCAGTTTTATTTTACTTAACTTCTGTTGAAAGATCAGATGCTAAAACTGTAAAATAATCTTTAATAATCAGACTTGTGGAATGAGTGTATTGACAACAGCCTCCTCCAGCAGGCCCTGTATGCCTGAGAAGAGTCAGCTCAGACAGCAGTTTCAGGCAGAGACAGGTCACATAACAAAACCCATCAAAAGTACTCTTTTCTTGTAAAAGTAGTAATGAAGGCATGGTTTTGCTCTCTGAAGTCTCTTGATATTTCTGCTCTTAGTGATTTGCAGATAGACGCAATGTTGTAGAGCTTTGGCATGAATGAGTCTTGAATTAACTTCTGATCTGGTGTCAGGGAAAACCTTGATTTTGTACAGCTCTTAGAGAGAAAAAAAATGAGGATTTTTAAGAGATTGAACCAAGGAAGTAGTTACTCAGTATGCAATTTCAGGGGAGATCTCAGAAAACACAAAAACTCCATTCTAAACTTTACATAATGCTCCTTGTGTTAATTATTGGAAAACTCGTATTATAAATTAAATTGCAAAATCTGTAGAAGACTTTTATCTTTTTGGAACGTCTTTTCTATGAAAAATCTTTTGAGTGATGTATTAATGCACTTTTAGAGAAATGCCATTGGTGTTGCTTTCCTTTTATAGTTTATAAATACTCTAAGTTTATTAACTTATCAAGCAATTAGTCCTTTTGATACTCTTATACTTTTTCCCTTGAACAGATAAAGATGAAAAACCTATCAATACATGTTTCAAGCTCATCACATATTTTCAGATTGACAGCTGAATGCTATTTGGAATTCTTGTTTTGCAGGGAGAAAGAATTTTAAAAATGAAACAAAACCAAACTAAAAATAGCAGGAGATAATGTAACATCTGTTGTAAAGTGGAATAAAACAGTTTATGAAAGAGAGAATGTGGAAGTTTAGAAACAAATTCTATTTATTGACACTAAAACAGCAACCTAAAATGATTATTGCCTTAGTTACTGTTTCACTGGTTATCTTTGATAACAATATTGCAATTTAATAAAATTGGTTAATTGCTAGATTGTGATCCTAAAATCCTTGTCTCTCCTTCAGCATGCAGAGAAAATATTTTGTACAAAATGCAAATGAATATTATTGAAATCAGAATCTAATTTGCCAGCTGCCAGGGTAAAAGTGCTGGATTCAATTGAAATAATTTTCAAAAGTACTAAAACTTAATCCAAGTTTCCAGATTTCCATCTCTTCTAGAATAAATTCATTACTGTTAAATGAGTGCCCTGGAGATGTACCAGAGTAACCGAGAGCATGGAGAATGAGATGTTAAATATATATACCTAAAGATGAAGAAGATAAACCCACTTTTGAAAGTGGAAAAAGCGTATATTGATTAAAATGACATTATTCTTTCTCATTATGAACTGTTTCTTTAGGGACTTAAGGAGAGAAAATGATGGTCCGTACCAGGAAGGAGTTTTTGCTTGGTTCCCCCCTCCCACCTTGCTTACCTTTACATTAAATAGTAAAGTACATTCGAGTAGTACACAGAACATGGAATCATAAGATCACAGAATGGCTGGGGTTGGATGGGACCTTAACCTTCATATAGTGTTAATCCCCTTGCATGGGCAGGGTCACCTTTCACTGGACCAGGCTCTCAGGGTCCCGTGCAACCTGATCTTGAAGCACACCCAGGAAAGAGGCATCCACAACTTCTCTTTGCAACATGCTCCAGTGCCTCACCACCCTCACAGTAAAGAATTTCTTTCTAATATGTAATAGAAACCTACATTCTTCCAGTTTGGAGCCAGTCCTACTTGTCCTGTCCCTACATGCCCTTGTAAAAAGTCTCTCTCCATCTTTCCTGTGGGCCCCCTACATGTACTAACTGGATGGCCACAATTAGGTCACCTTGGATCGTTCTCTTTTCCAGGTTGAACGACCCCAATTCTGTCAGCCTTATACGAGAGGCGTTCCATCCCTCTAATTATCTTGGTGGCCTTCCTCAACAGGTCGAGGTCCTTCCTGTGCTGGGACCCCAGAGCTGGATGCAGTGCTCCAGGTGGGGGTCTCACCAGAGCAGAGGGGGAGAATCACCTGCCTAGCCCTGCTGGCCACGCTGCTTTGGATGCAGCCCAGGACACAACTGGCTTTCTGGGCTGCAAGTGCTCCTTGCTGGGTCATGTCCTCTCATCCAGCAGCATCCCCAAGTCCTCCTTGTGCAGGGCTGCTCTCGATCTGTCCGTGCCCCTGCCTGTGTTGGTACCAAGCATTTTCCTGACCCAGGTGCAGCACCTTACTCTTGGTCCTGTTAAACCTCATGTGATTCCCAAGGGCCCACTTCCTGAACCATTCCAGGTCTCTCTGGATAACTTCCCATTCTTCAGGTGTGCCAACCGCACAGCGTGGAGTCATCAGCAAATTTGCTCTATTCTTTTTTTGATAACATGGTTTCGTTCTGCACTCGTGACTCCAAAGAGGCGCCATGGGAGGCCAAAGAGGTTGCACTCAAAGAAGATTTTATCAAGATCCATTCAGCTGAATATTTCTGGACAGACTCAGAATCTATTAAATGGAAAATAATTGTGGGAAGCAAAAGTGTAGAGTTTAACCTTGAGTTGCTAATATCATACTTATAAGAATAAGCTTTTTTAATGTATATTGTGACAGAAAAACAAGATGATATGCCTTGAGACAACTTTTGCATACATTTGAAATCAAAGTAAAGAAAAAGAAAAAAATGAGGGAGAAGTAATAATAATAACGGGGGAAAAAAGGGCACTTCAGTGCCAGTGCTCTCACAACTCCTGCAGAAATCTTATGAAGGATTGTAATAAATTTACATATCCAGTCAATAGCAAGCTTGAGAGTTTCTACTCTAGCTATTACTTTTTAGTTATGGATATGGTGTCTTCGAACCATGACCAGAGATATTTACTTTTGAGTGGATTAACAACCTAAAGGAAGAATTAGGTTCAAAACTTCTTAACAAAATTAAAAAAAAAAAAAAATTACCCTAAAAAGCCCAGTGACTGAAATAGTTTATATGTACAACTTGAGTAAAAAGGTGTCTTCTTGTGGCCAAATACCCTGAGGAGAGTCACAGCTGATTTTGTCTCTTCTGCTCAGTAAAATTACAAAAGTATATACGCTGGACCCTTATACTATGCAAAACACAGTGCAGCAATGACCTAAAACTAACACCTTTGGATGAGGAAAAGCAGTGTGTTTTAACAATTCCAAACAAAAGTAAGCATACTCTATATCAATGACTTTACTGAATCTGAATTGATCTAAATCTATATCACGAAAACTATGTTGTTTAGAGATTTTTACTTTCATAATTTTCATTATGCAATACCATTGCATCATCTTAAAATTCTGTGTATTAAAATTAATACAATAGTGCAAACACTTATTTTTACCTTGATTCCAAGAAAGCGAGATGTGTGCTGTATTATTCTCTGTCAAGAAAATAAATTTAGGAACTTGCTGAATGAATTTAAAAATATTAAGTTTGTGCAACTGGCCTGCAGAAGAAATAATCAGAAGACATATAAAGTATTTCAAGCCATGTGTTTGGCTCTCAGCACCTGAGAAGTTTGACTTGGCTTACCCCCATCTCTTGGGTGGAAGGTGTCCAGCTCCTGTGCCTTCAGCAAACCATGCACACCTTGACAGGCCAGGACAACGTACTTTGCCTGTTTGTGTATGAACTGAAATAGATAAGGGACCTCAAGAAGAAAGGGGGGAACTGGGCGAATTGTGAGGGGTGCATGTAAGGAAAACTGCAATAGGGAAGGAAGAGGATTTAAGTACCGTGGCATAAGGAGAGGAATTATGAAGATGCTCTTTTCATAGTGGACTGCAGTTAGGAAGTCAGTGGCTAGGAGCTGCATATCCATACATTTGATGATCCTAGGGTCTTTTCCAATCTCAATAATTCTATGATTCTATTATTCTACATCCCATTAAAGAAACCCAAATATTTGTTTCACAGCTAATAATTAAGGAACGTCTGTAACTCACTTGCTATGACTCCATCGTGAAAGGCCTCCTTACGACATTTTCCTTGCAAATACTCCTGAAATTTGAAATAAATGACAGGAAACCCAATTGCAAAGCAGATAGCTTGCATTCACCTCATTTTCCTTTCTAAAAAAAGCTGGCCTGGACATTATTTGGGTGAAAGCACCAGGTGGTGCATCACTAATGGTGTCAGTCAACCATTGGTAATTCTGCGTTCTGAGATGGGGTGCTGAATGCAGTAGAACACCAATGGGGCACATCTGTCTCCCAGCTGAGAAACAGGCTTCTTGTGAATTAGCCTGTTCCTGAAAAGTTTTATAGATTGCATATTAATCTTGTTATGAATCTGTTCTGTGTTTACTTGTCACTTTGCAGAGAAAAAATCCTTTAGGAAATGAAACACATCAGTTACAAAAACAGGTTGTCATGATCAATACAAATCTTGCTTACATGTCCGTGTAGCAACATAAGTGTTGGCAAGATACGGATTTTAATTTTTCTCTGAGATTTTTTTAGAAACAACTCATACCGGGTTTGTAAATGCAATAAAACAAATGGGCCATTTGTCTCTTCTAGTTTGGTTTGAGTTACAGAAAGTGAAAACTTACTCATTAGTTTCAAGAGCTGCGTAGGACTGGGTCAACTAACACCAGCTCCCACTTCTTCTGCATTACTAAGAGCAATTCCTGAAAATATCTGGCATGTCAGTAAGAAATGGAGAAACTAATAATCAGAAGTTAAATAATCAAATAATTTCATACAAATATATTGAAAAATGTGAATGTCACTAGATTTTAATTGACACTGTGGTAGCATGGTACAGGAATATACTTGTAAAGTGAAATCCTTAACATTGCCTCTCTTTACAAAGGAAGATGTTAAATATAAGTTTTATAGTTTTCTTCACTTCTTGTGGAAGCTGAAATATGTACAATTGATTTTTAGGTTACTCACTTTTCTACTGTGGGCATATAGCTGATGGAATAATCTGGTTTAGTTGTATCTCTCGAAGGCTGGGATAAGATCAAGGGACTCAAACTTTGAATAAGGCTATTCATTCTTCTCTAGGAAAGCCAAAATGGAAGAGAAAGCTGTTCCGGAAGAAGATTAGTTGTTAAATGCTGCAAAGGCAAAGGTCCATGTGACTAACCTTTGTGTTACAAATTTATAGTACTGTAGACTGAAGATCAAGAATGTGTGATTCTCAGATTCTTGCTTAATTCAAGTTTGAGGTAAATGCTATTTCTGTTCCTCTCTCGTTATTTCCTGTCTCCTAAATCCAGTCAGACAGATACCATAATAATCAACAGAAAGCCCCTTTCCTGGGGATTCAGACTACCCAAAGAAATAGGGATAGTTCTCAGAATTGCAGTGGCAATGGAGGCCAGAGCAGGTGAGTAAATAGACGAGAAATAAGTTTGACCGTTGTTGAAAGCATAGGACCTGGATGACCTCTACAACTGAAAGAAACTGCTGACAGTGCCTCTTAAGAATGAAATTTAGTGTCTATGGCATAGAATTTGGTCCTCTAAATGCCATTCATACATTACCAATTTACTCATTCACTAAAAATGTGGGAATAAAAAGCCAAACTGAAAATTGTTTACTGAAATATAAGCAGTGTATTATTTTCCAGAGGTCCAAGCATATTTACTTTTCTTGCATACTACAAAAATGTCAGTTAAGCCGTTATTGAGTCTATATCCTGAGAAGAACAAAAGCTTTGGGAAATGGTTTTCTTTATTTCTTTTCTTAATTGATTTTTGCCCTGTATGCTGTTTTATATTTTCATTACTATGCTACACGAAATGATAAAAAAAAAACTTATCCTTATTACCTTTGGTTTCTTCTTCTTTTTTTTTTTTTTAATTAGGCCACAGTAATACATAATGAAAATTCATTTATTTGAAATTTTGATTAAATTTTTATTTAATTTTAGTTTTAGCTTAAATTGTTGCTTTACATGCATGTATGAATAATTTTTTGAAGTCATGCTCTTACAATGCAGAGATTATATGAGGAAGGTACTTTTAAAAGCAAATTTAAATGTTAATTAAAAGCTAGTTAGTAGTACTTCTAGAGAAATGCCTAATCCACTTCCTGCTTTTGAAGAACCCTTTGAAATATAGTCAATTAGTTGATGGACTAGAAATATGGGGAAACACTGCTCTGGGACAAGCCCCAAACTTAATCCTATGAGAGTATTCCAATTAATTTTGAAGGATTCTAATCAATCACACATTTTCATACAGTGAAAAATAAACTTCAAGGTATTATTGTAAAAAATTACCTCTTATGATGGCTTTGATAATAAAAATACCTTAAAAATATCGAAAACTCGCTGTTTATGCACTTTTCTCTTTGGAATATCTTTAATGAAGTGGAGTGAGAAAGTAAAGCCAAGAGGTTAACAATCTGGCCTGTGCAGACATCTGTATCCCACGGTATCCTCTAGAAGTGACTAGCCAAATATGTCAGTAGCAACTTTCCTGAATTCACTCCCATTTTCTAACCAAATTTTTTCCACTATTTCTAATTTTTTCCCTCTCTGTTCCCCTTTTTAGCATCTCTTAATTTAAATTTTGGTTCATCATTAAAGCAGCTTAGAAGATTTTTTGAATTTTTATGTGTATATTCTTGTAAAGCACCCTAGAACATAAGTGTCTGACAAAGTGCAAGTAGTCAGTGGTGCTGACAAAGGATAGAGAGTGAAATGGGAGAAGGAAAACTCTCTAGTAGCCACCTTGGAAAGCAGTGACAGGATTCATAGAAGAGCTCTGGGCAGTTCTCTAGTGCAGTGATTGGCAGTGAGGTAGATGATTTTTCACCTGGTTTTTCTCTATTGCTATCCACTCTTATCAGAACCTCGTTTAACCCTCCCTCTCTTCCCCACTGGTTGTTATCATTAAATGATGGTATTAGTGCTGATTGATGAATTACCTGGCGGTGATGTGTATTTATTACTTGTTAATATTGTGTATACACCTCTTACAGGTTAGCATTTATGGATACATAAATCAGTATTAATTACTTCCTTCTGCACAGTGTTTTGGTTCTGTCTAATAAACTGAAATCTTATGATGTGAGATAAGGAGACAGTGGGAATAGAGGGGTCATTCCTAGACCAGTGTTAGATGTTTGCTGTGAAAGCTCATAGCTATTCAGCCTTGCAGGTGCAAGGCTGGGAGAAGTGTGATATAAGGACATGAGTATGCGGAGAATAAAGAAAAAATAATACTACAGAGACTCCGAAAACTCTGCCTCAACAATGCAGGTAAAGGTCACAAAGCTATAAGCAACAGTCCCATAGTATTGCCAAGGCTACAACTACAGTAACTAAGACACCACAAAATATTTGTTATTATTTCTGATGCAAATCCACTGTATCATGTTTTCTATGCTTGTGGGAGCTTATTTGACTTGAAAGGTCATGTTTCATACTTTTTGTTATTTTTGACTAAGAGTTGTAGATTTTGTGAACTTTTGTCCAGAGTTTTTATTATTGCTATTGTAACTTTTAGAAATTTAATTTATGCTGTTTTGCACAGTCTGTGTAATGACCTTATTTACTTATATTTACACATATTGAGTGGTCTGAAATGGAATAATTTTCCTACATCACAGTATAATCCACAAGTTCAGACTCCTACTTCGTGCACCTTATTCAAGTAGCGTAAAAAGAAAACCACTATAACCAGCAACAAAAAAATACACCTTTTTTCTCTTTCCTTAGAGTAATTTCAAGTTAAGAAATTAGTTCTACAGTATCTCACCTACAGATGCTCTTTGACCTTTATTTGCAAGAAGGAAAGACATGGGCCCAGTCAGGTGCATTTACTCAACATTTAGAGCCTGGCTGTGTAAATGTAGCACAGAAGTGCTCTGAATTCTATCCTGGCTTGATGCTGATGTTACCCACTTCCTGTGCTTTAAGACAACGAGCAATCTAGACTAGATATGAAGGATTTTGGTCACCAGACCCTCCACATATGATACATATAGGTCCTTATTCTGAGTAACACCTTGAAGAAGTCACTTCCCACCATTCCAGTGGAGTTGAACCTCCTGACCCTAATACTTGAGTAGGTTAAAGGAAAGGTATTACACTGCTCTGGTGTTTTGGCCACCTGAATTGCAAAAGACATTTCTGCTGGTGTATATGATGCTTCTGGTTAAATTCTCCAACTGATTTTTAGTCTCTGAATTATTTTTTACTTTAAAAACAGTATCTAGAGCAGCAATGAATTTCCAAATTTATAGCATCGGCTTGCATAGGAAATGTGGCAGTACAATCACGTTGTAATTTATAGCTCTTTTCTACTTTTGGTGTTTTCAGTAAGTGTGATTTATAGAATCTTATTTCCGTATTTTTAGTATTTTTCTGTTTGCTCAGTGCCACTTTTACTTGATGAGATAAAGATATAAATATCTGCCTTTCTACAAATTATTTCTAAACCCTCAGAATGAATGATTCTCTCTAGCACGAAAACTGCAACCAGATACAAGCACCTGCTGCCATTTGTCAGGATATTTTTCATCACTTACTTCAGACTGGGCTCCAGAAAAACTAAGCAAGACTTCGAACTACCTCCCATAACAACACTGGAATTAGATTGCAGCATTCTTACACTTTTTTCCTGTGGAAGAAAAGTAGTGTCGTTTTTGTCTTACAAGTATAGTGCCAACAACTGGGGGTTTTTTACTTTAAACTATTTTGGACCAGTAAGGATAATTCTGTTAAAACCCCAAATGTAATTTGTATGTTTTGACTGATAGAATTCTCAGAAAAGTTACCTGGTTCCCTAATGATACTGATTCACCTGCAGTAGTTAATAGATAACATTTTCCTGGGATTTTTGAGGTTTGGGACTTGCATTAATTATTGAGCACTGGCCTATTTTTCTCATGAGAGTCTCTTTCTGAAGTAAGGTTTGGGGTTTTATGTTTAAGTAGTACTTTGGGGAAAAGAGGTGGGAAGGGGTATTGGTTTTGTTCCATGACAGAATAAAATTTTTCTTTAGAAATGCCAAAGGTGGTTCTGTGACGCTTAATCTCTTTATTTCCTGTAAAAAAAAAGAACTAGAAATAGTAGAAAGCAAGCAGACACAAAAAGGTCTAGATTTGGGTAACTATCTTCAGTCCTGCCATGATTTTGGTGTATTTTTTCTCTTACCTGCACACTTTAAGTCCCTTGGGGTTCAGTTCAGTGAATTTTTTTTATACCAATGTCTTCCTGTGCCTGATTTCTTTCATTGAGACAATACTTAATCCAAGGTACTTTTTTTTCTTCTGAGGTAATCAAAACCCTGGCAATACAATTTCAATTATACATGTACTCCGTTACTGCAAAGATGCTCCAGATGTTTGCATCTTCCAGATCATATTCATTTCTTCAGCCAAAATCTAGATTTTTCTCTGGAAGACCATCTTATGACAGTGTGCACTTCAAGCCTTTCTGGTTCCCCAAGCAGCTTCTTCCATGATTATTTGTGTATCTTGCATAAATCAGTAGGTCTAAGCTAAGCTGCTCAGGTGCTGTAAGCTATGTCAGTCATTCTGGAGGTCCATAGGAACTTTATCGTAAGAAATAATAGCCCATGTCTACTTCACACATCTGCTTTTCCGTTATGGTTATTCCACTTGTTTATTCTACAAAAAACCTGACCCTTCCACATATTTTAAGCGTTTTTCCCCTGGACTTTTTATGAGATCATTCTCATGTAAGAAATCTACTACAAGATGATTCGTTTTCCTTTGAATATGATAACTTAATTACATTCTCACCTGTAACCTCTGCCTCATCCGTTTCCACCCTCAAAATACTGGTTTTTTTACAGATCTTGCTCCAGACAATATCAGTAATCCTTATACTGAAATTCTTAGGTTTTTTATTCAGAAGGGGTGAGTTCGGGATATACTATGTAATTCTTTATTATGGCAAATAGTGCAGTATACAACTCTCCCCTCTGGAAATGACATTTCCTGGACACTGTTCATTATTTTATGAACAATTTTTAGTACGATTCATGTCAATTTTTCAGAAGAACATTCTTGGAACAGACTTTCTTTTCCATTGCATTATTTCAGATTTTTTTTGCTTCTCTGAGAAAACTGCATGCAGAAATTCTTGCTGTTTACAGACAACTCATTTTGCTGGAATAGGCACGAGGGAGTCTGCTCTTACTCCCCATTAAAATTAACTCAGGATTATCCTTCAATTTCAGGGACTGAGAGATGAACATATAAACTAAAAAGGTTCAAAATGGTTGCTCTTATAGTTCTGACACCTTAATATTGAAGTACAATAACTACAGGGAAAAATCAATACGGTAAAACTCACCACAAGCTGTCATGAAATTGTCATGGGAGTCATAGGGGGTTGTAAAAGCGACAGTGAAAAGACCAGAAATTATGTATATGGGCTAGCATACATGAAAATCAGCTTTGAGCCTCTTTGAGTAACAACTTCAGGGTAGTATAGTACTTGTATAAAATGGGAAAAGTTTCTTATTCAGAGAATATGACAGTAACATGTGGTACCTGAACAAATAGTGGTTTTGATATTGTCATTTGGGTATCTCGCCTGTGGGAATGAAAATCACATGCAAAAGTTGAGGATGCTGCATCACCCTCTGTGGAGTCAAAGTGCTGCATTAGGCAGATGGTGCTGAGGAAGGATGATCATCATCCCTTTTGCCTTCACTTTAAACCCAGATATGGGTTTGGTTCTGTTCTGAGGACGCACAGTTTTGTTCAGATGAGGAACCTTGGCATGAAATGCCACATGGTCACCAGAGGAGAATTAGTGTGTTTATGATTCGTGCTTCACTACTCTCCACAGGGCATCGCTTGGTCTCTGTTTCTTTCACGGCCTTTCAGCCCTTCTTTTCAGGGCTGCAAGTATAATTTCTCCTCCTTCGTTCTTCTTGGGAATAGTGGCTGGAAGTTCCCTTTGCTTAGCATGTGGACATTAAACACCTTCTGGCCTTGCATGGTAGAAGCAAGTGGAAGGACCATAAAGATTTCCTACTCCCTTTGCACTAATATCTCTTTATATTTCTGTGTTGAAAATATTTTCTTTATGTTCTTACTGATAACATTCTTTTTTATAGAATACATAGAATCCACAAAGTTTTTTTAACATGGTCACTTTCAAAGGGGAAACAAATTTCCATGAAATCTACTAATTTCAAAACCCTGCAAATTTCACTGTGTATTCATATATGTGCTCCTTTACTACAAAAAGTTCCAGATACTTTGTGTCTTCCAGACCATAGCCACTTCATTTCAAGTGATAAGATGAAACATTCCCAATGGTAGTTAAATAGTTCTTGAACTCTGCATCGTCACGCTATAAAGAAATTCAGTTTCTTGTTTCCAGTATAGATGGTATCAAGATATTTCCCAAGTCCCTGAGCTACCACTCCATAATTAACACAATCTCAATTAGAAGAAAGGAGCATTAGATTTCAAAGAGCCAGGAATACGATCTTTCAAAGCCATTTCACACCGCCTTCAAAATGTGTAGTTTATGTTCTTCCTCTCAGTTGTGCAAGAATAATGTCTGGTAAATCTTTTTCCCTGTATTCTTCCGCTAGCTCTCTTACCAGAATCTGTAACATATGGCTGCTCATACATTGCATTATCGGTAGCAGTGCGTACATTGAGTGCAAATATTCAAAGGGTTATCCACTGCAATAGCCTTATAAACAGGTTCATCAGGCATGTTACATGGTAAAGGCAAGTGTAGGATGCTAAAACCACAAAGTATTATGCAATGATGAAAATTTATTATGTCTGCAAACTGAGCACTAATTGTGGATAGATGACATAGTGCTTAATACAGCTATAAATATAACATCTTTCAACTCCTTATTTCATTCCTATTTCAGACACGTGATAAAGGAAGGTATGGACAGGGTCACATTAATGAATATTTGTTGATGATATGGCTCTTGTCTTTGAAAATATTTCTTTTCAGGAAGAGTGCTGTCTGCAGACCTTTTTCTCAGTTGAACACCTGAAAGCAAGTCATGGTCCCAGGCTCTTAAATCATCGGGCTATACAGTTTGAGCTTATGAGAACCCTATGTGTTAATTTGATTTATAGCAATTCCATTTCTAAATTCCAGGTGAGTTTTAAATCAATAGAACAGAAGAGAATAAACCCAAACAGCAAATCGAATATAGATGGGTTACACAAATGGCATTTCTGCCTGGTGGATGAACTTAAAATTTCCATGTATTTTATTGGAGAAATTGCAAAATATGCTTCGCTTGGAAATGTGAACCTGTGCACTCCACTCTGCAGTGGGCACTCACAGAATACGCCGGACAGCAGCTGAACTCCCTCGTGAGGGATGTAGGGTTCAGTTCTGCCAGAAAAACAAGCACCCAGGGAGTAACTTCTGGATGACACTGCACGTTGTCACAACATGCTGGTGATTCAAGAGTTACAGTGTCCCTTGATTGTTAATGTCTCCTTTTTTCTGTTTTTTGTTTTGTTTTTTTTTCCAGTGCCATGTGCTCTTTTACTTAAAGCATTTCAATGCCTATAAAACTGGCATGTAAATATTTGACAACTTCAACATACCTTTTTTAGTTACCTCTGCACTGTGTGCTGGCAGTCACTGCACAATCAATAACACAAATAACGCTCAGCAAATGGAATGTAATACTTTTTTTACTGAAAAATAAAATTTTGTCAATATCAACAAAGTTTAAGGGTGGGAAAAGAAATATTTCATTGCAACCTTGATCCAACTGATATATGTGAATTTGTAACTCCAGGTAAATATAAAGAAAAAAGCAAAGATATATTTTTGACTAATTAATATTTCCTTCTGATGAAAAGTTGTAGCTATTTACTTCTGCTAGTGGAGTTAAATTTTGAAGAATTTAAAAGTCATCTCTGCCGAAAGTTTTTCTCCTTTCCTATAGCTCACCCTTTAAAACTGTACTGATTGTTTATTTGAAAGGTGCTCTGTGATGAAAAATGGGCAGTAACAGCCGTGCTACTATTTCAACAAAAATCCTTCACAGTCTTATATTTTAGAATTCAGGTAGATGCAAATGATACTGAGATTAGAAAAGCAATAGGAACATGCACAAAGATTTCTAATGGAGAAACAAATGATTTTTTTCCTCACTAGGATGCCAGGAGCCCATTGTACCATGAGGTTCACTAGTGCTTTTGTTTTTCACTTTGTTTCTCCCTGATACAGTCTGGCTTTTTGGACTGCTTTCTTCTAGGAATAGGTAATTTTACTGGTCACTCAGAAAGCTGCAGTCATTATTCCAGTATTGACTTGATGCACTAATGGCAATGAAAGCTGGGTTCAAGATCATTAAACACAGAGTCTCTTAAGTGGCTGATGATCTATGTTTATCAATAAGACTGAGGGATGATTTAGCAACCAGATGCCCGAATTTTGCTCAGGTATCTCCATGCTGAACTGCACTGCAGATTAACTCTTCTTGTAGTTATAAATATTGTATACCATAAAGCATTTTCACTGTCAGACTAAATATTATTGTAAATACAAAGTGGAAGGTTTACTTCTTAGCTGCTGAATTCAGAACTTTTCTACTTACTCGAAATTATTCCTGTCAGTTCAGGTCAAGTGGAAGCTGTGGAATCTTACCCCTTGAGCTGAGTCCATAGAGCTGAGTACTTCAAATACAGTTTTTTACTCTAAATTTGTAGCTGTTACCCAATTTTATGAATACATTTCCTTTAAGTGAATTGAGCTGGCCAATTAAATCAATTATAAAGGTTACAATGAGTTACAGTGATAGGCCTTTTGTTCATCAGTCCATACTTGTACTTTATAATGCAAGTTTTACCTTTCACCGTACTACTGTAAATTCATTGGAATATGAATTCATTTTTAGAGAAGAGTGGGAGGAAGTATAAGTACAGTCAGCTTGCTTTCTGACTTGCTTAGATCCAGATAAATCTTCATCTCACATTAGTGACCCAGTCAACTGTAATGAGATTTTTCAAGGGGAATTTTAATATTTGGAAGTGTATGTATCATGAAAGTCATCTCGGTCTCGATCAGATTCAAAGGACATGAGCTGGCAAACGATTTTGAGCTCTAATTAAATTCACTTGCATCTATATGTGCTGACATAGAGCTAAATGTTTTCATATGCTACTTTAATCATTCAATTAATCAGTAATCTTAACTGTTAACGTGGTCATGTTCTCCATCACAGTAATTTGCATGAACCTGGAATGAGATTTCCTTTGTTAAGTCGCCTGTGTACAAACTGTGGAATCAAATCTAAGTGTAGTAAATCCTTTCATCCAGAAGAATTGTGGACTGTTCTGCAATCGATAGAGTAACTGTGTGAGTCACTTGCTTAATTAATGCAGGTTCTTTGATTGCTAAAGATTTTTTTCTTTTGTAGGATTTTTTCCTTTTGTAGGATTTTTTCTTCCTATTTAATTCTTAAATAATTTAATATTTAAAATTAGAATGGTTGTTGGCATTGCTCAGTCGCAAAAAAAGTCAGGTATTCTCTTCATGAAACCTTCTGGACTTTGATTGAAAAGAACTGTTAAAAGAACTGGGGAAACACAATGATGAGATTTACAGCAGACATTTCCACAATATTAAAGGAAAAACCCTTTAGTCATTTTTTGCTAGATATGACAGTAGGATTCATGAAGGCAGTGCAGAGTATAAGTGTAACACAGTGTCATTACAAACAGTCAGATAAATTGTGGGCATTAATCAGGAGGAAGAGTATTGAATAAAGCCTTTTTCTTTATTTATCTCAATTCTAAAACTCTGTCATGGGATGTTTAGAAAATAAGATTCTCTGTATCAGATGGCAAAAGATCTAAATTTCTTCTGTTTCTCCAGTTACGATTTTTGGGTATCAAGTCATTGAAACAGGGCAACAATGTCTAAGCCTGTGATTGAAGGTATAGTTAGCATGGATCTGGTTTATTACATTTGATTGTCTCTGGCTTTATGCTGTGTTTCTGACAGAGGTTTCTGGAAACCACATGAGTCTTCTATTGATCGATGGCCTATCCTCTCTGGTATGTTCTACTTCTGAAATGAATGCAGTCATGCAAGCTCCTAAAAGTCTTCCTCCAAACTTTCATGTGAAAAAGTAATTTGATCTTCAAAGAAAATGAGCTTAAAGTAAAAGAATCACTGCTTTTAAATTGCACTGACTAGCCAGGGACCTCTCTCATATTCATCCATCTCTGCTGACTTGCTGCTAAAGGAAAACCTCCTGAATGTTGGATATTTTATACCTAGGCTTCTTGTCACAACTTAACAGGAGCACTTTTAAATCATCCTGTACACAACTTGTGCAGGCTTGGACATACAATCAAATATTTAAATCCAAAATGAATGTACAATTATTCAAATTGAATGTTTTTATTTATTTGGCACAGACTTACAGCACTTAATTTCTGAGCTAAAACCTAGGGTCAAACTGTTAGGAAAACATCCAGTGTGCCCATTCTCTGGATTCTCCGGCAGTCGCACTCCCAACTCAGAGACTTTCACTGCTGGGACCAAGGCCCCTTCACTGTGGGAGGCTCCAGTGACCCGACAGGTGCCCGCTTGACTCCCTGCACATCCCACACTCACACAGTCAGACCAGGTGTCCCTCCCCGATCCACCCCAGCTTCCCCAGAGCAGAGCCTCAGATGACTCTTTCCATAAAGCCATTTATTCATGGCACAACAACACAGAAACAGCCCGAGCTGGTGCCTCCAAGGAGGAGCCTCAACGAAGGAACCCCTGGGCTTTTAAACCCTCTCAGTCTCTACTCACACAAGTCTCTCTCTTTCTCCTGACTCCTCTGCTCCTGCTGTGTCTCTCAGAGTCCAACCGCCTGGCTGTCACCACCCATCTTTGTGCCCTTGCTAACCAAAATGTTGGCAGTTCACATTCTCTTGTCTCAGGCTCCCACCCAGAGTTACATCTGCATCTCAGTGTGCAGTTGGCAAACTGAACTACCTGCACCAGATTTATTCCTCAATAGTCAAATCTGTTCCTTCTTACATAGATTTTCAGCAGCTCTACTCTGTTGTTCCAAATGCCCCAAAGGCTCAGGGTTACATCTTTCTCAATAGATCATGTATTTAGCTTGGATCTCTTATCTAAAAATAAAATTAAACATCTACCAGTAATCTAATACTGTCTTCTGATCAACGAACCTGAATAAAATAACTTAATATTCAGGCCTGAAAAGAATAGTATGTGTTGAAAGAATAATATGGAATTCAACAACTTATATATTATTATGGAAGTGTTGCAATCTACACACATATACCAAAATATACAGACCAATAGGTTTGTATCACTCATTGCAACTTTCCTACTGCAAGTTCGAAAATAAGTAAACATGTTGTCTTCCAGTCCACAGGTTTCTAAAAAATTATTCTAAAGAAAATGTCATTTATCTTACTCTAGATTTTGAAACCCAGCTAGCTATCATTGAGGATCATGAAATTAAATGCTGGGTTTGTTATCTGTGTCACAACAAAGACTGAATGATAGAAATTTCACTCTCAGTACTTGTTTTTTGAAATATTTTATGGTGTTTTACATGCACAAGTAATAGCAAGTGACATTAAAGATTTGAAGCTATAAAAATAAATTACAAAACTAAATAAACTTTTAACCAGAATATTTTATGGTATGGGTTTGTTTGGTTTTTGTTGGCTTTTTTTTTAATTTGCCTTATGTAATAGATAAATGTTAATCACGTAATAAATGTTACTGAAGAATTGGATGATAAATGTAATTATGGGGCATAATGTTTCTTGATCCTTTTTAGTATGATAAGAAATTTTTCAACAAATTATTTAATATGACCCTTAGTGTACTAGTTTGGGATTATAGGTGCATCTCTCATTATTTTATTTGAACTTCAAGCTCAAGAAGAACAGGAAATATAATTCTGATTGTATTTTCCTGATGCTGATGCTTTGCTGTTGCATTCAAAAAGTTCAGTAAAATCAGGCTTACAAGCCTCATCAGTGTAGTGGTTTAGTCGGCATTTCTTACTTTCTGTGAGATAGGAGATTTGGGGAGATGCAAAGCAGGCTCAGACTTAAAGAATATGAAGTTTATTACTAACAGAGTTAAGAGAAAAAAGAAATAATAAGAAATTAAAGCAAAACCCCCTTTTCTCCAGCACCTCCCCCTCTTATCCAACTCACATGAAGGATAATAAAGGATGATTCTTGGTCAGCACTCACAATTCTTAAAGGTCTCTCTACTATTTAAGGAAATACAGGTCTCTTTTGTTTCTTGTGGTTTCCAAACTGCACTCGCAACAGTCCTGCCTGGAAAATCTGCGGCCGTGAAAAATATCTCTCCAGTGGAAAGAAATCACAGTCTCTTCCACACTGTCACCATGGGCCACACATGGGGTATTCTCGTTTAAGGATAGGCAAATTATAGCCTGAAAAATACAGCTCTCTTCTTCACAGAAATTTTAAAAGTCTCTCACAACCTCTCCCAGCTCCTGGGTAACCTGGCATGGTCACCTTTGTTTCTCTCACAGGCTGCACACAGGATTCCCATCCCTCCATGTCTTTAAATGGATTAAAGAGAAAAACAGTTTGTGATATTACAGTTTTTACCATGGTCTGCAGAAAGCAGTTTTAAGCTACGCATAGAAGGCGTGACTCTGCTCTCTTTTCCCCACTGCCATCTTCAGCTTCACTCACTTTCTCTTTCTCTCTGACCTTGAAGATGCCATGATGATGAATAGCCTTTGTTGTTCAGGCTTTATGATGGAGAAAGCCTCGCTCCCTTTATGCTGCTGGTTACTCGATGTTGTCCTGCAGTTCAGTGTAGGCTGAGTTGGTTGCAGAAAGTTCCATCAGCTCCTGCTGGATCTGCGAGGGCCACAGTGGGGGGGAGACGGGGGAGAAGGGAGGGTCCGCAGTCCTCAGCAGCCGCTCCGGGTGGTCTCGGCTATGCAGCCATTACGGCTGTTCCTCAGCTGCCCGTGGCTCTGAGGGGCTCTCCCGCAGGCACCCAGGGCCCGTGCCCCAGGGCCAGGGGAGGGGAGGCCCGGGGCCGCTCCAAAGGATGGAGCCCAGTGCCCATATTCCCCCCCACTCCCCCCCCCAGGAAGGTTCAAACCCGAAAGGGAACTTCCTGTGTCTCCATAGGGCTTAAATATGTAAATTTTGAGAAGCGCTACTGGTTGAAAGATCTGTCCATCAACTCAGGTTCAACACACCACACTCAGACATCTGCAGATATTAAGAGAAAGATTGGCTCTTATTCTAACTGGTACTGGATTGATTTTCATAAGTAAACTGGTTTATCCCATGAATGTTAAGGTAACTAAAATTATTCTGGGTTTATTTTGGTGCAAATGACAATAGAGTTTGGCCACCTTACAAATTTTAATAAGATCATGGTATGCTTGGTAAGCTCCAGTGTATTCCTGTTCATAATGATATTCATTCACTACTGCACGTCCTCTCTACCTTTTCTGTCCTTTCAGTGTTCCATATTCTGCCTCACACAATTCTCAAGAATTAGAATTTAAAAGAAAAACAAAACCCCACAGCACCCTTTGCATCACATAATTGTATCTTAAACAACAAGAAACAGAGAAGTAAATTAATTTGCTAGCTACAAATATATTTGGTACGAATGATCTCCAGGTCTTGCACTGTCACATTGTCATTATGCAGTGCAAGCATATGATTTTAATTCTTTTGGCAGTGTGGGGATTTAGTTTTGTGTTGACAGGGGGAGCAGCATGTTAGTTCATGAATGGTAATGATACTTATTCCCCAGTTAGGCAAATAAAAATGATGGGCTAAGTCAAGCACTGCACTGAACCAGAATGCATTTTAAAAACACATTATTTGGTAAATGGGAAAAGACTGTTTCAACATTACAATCATTTCTTGAAAGAATTTAATTAAATTTGAACAAAACGTGGGTAAATGAAGGAAAGTCTTGAGAGCAAACTGGTCATTTAATAAACCTCCATTGTCTTTAAAATACTGAAATCTTAGCAGTGTAAGACTTAGTATTTTATCCCTTGGGTAATTAAAGAGTAGCATAGCTGAAGTTGTTGGGATTTCACAGATATAGAACTCTTGTGACAGTTCAGACTGAAAAACAGACCTATTTTTCCTCTATTTTAGGTTATGAATTCTCTCCCTCCCTTTCCAATCATAAATAATATATCCTTGTATGAGGATTAGGTTTATCAACCTGAGTTTTCCATTAAAATAATTCATTTTTTTCTCTTTAAATTTATGAATATTTATCAAGGGATTATGGGTTAGTTAATACTATTTCCCCTTAATACATACACATGGATTCACTTGCACACAAGTCTGAAAAATGAGAGGTATCTGTCTTGGGACTAGACTGCTCCTAAGCTCCTGCTAGCAAGCTCCAAGGTAAACATTCCTTAACAACCCATAGGCAAAAAATAGTCCTTCCTCCCTCAATGTGAAATGTAGACAGATTCTGCCCATAAAACGTTTTTTCTTTCGTTCCAAAATAAGGAAACACAGGCAAAAAACCTGTATGAGAAGTTCATATGTTATCTGGAAAAGGTCTCCCTGATAACTGAAAAGACTGTAAAGGGCTGGAGTTGTTGGCCTAGGCTGAAGATGAAGGTCTGAGGCACAAAGCCTTCAAAAACATTTTGGCACAGGATGGGAACGAGCTATTAGGCTGCCAACAGGTTCAACTGTTAGATTTGCCAAAGATTTGAAATCAAATTAGAACACAGCATTTTATTGATGTCCATGTCCACATGGTACTCTTGAATGTATCATACATGATAGTTGCAGCTTAAACACACTGAAAAATTATAAAAAGCATTAAGTGTAACAAAATGGTGAATCTTTGATGTGCCTGTTTCATATGGGAGAAGTATGGTGGGGCTCCAAAAGACAGGTGACTGATTTTGGATGAAATCTTTAATCTTTTTTCCTAAAATACAAAACCAAAGAAAACAAAAAACAAACAAACAAACAAAACAAAAAACCCCACAAAAACAAAAAAAATCAACCCCAACCCCCGCAAAAGACAAACAATTCCATGCAATCTAGAATGTCCCTAATTCCACATAGTCTGGCATGTCCCTCAACCGTACTTTTAAAGATTCCCTTGCAAAAATATATAAAATAAATTAGTTTGAGTGTTGATATAGGTCAACATTATCTTATTGAGACCATAGAGATGTTTTTTTTAATCATGTAGCCGTGTCTGTTCAGACTGTGGAGTATTCTGAGTGGCAGCATAACATAATGTTTGAAATTTCTTCAAAACTTTGATATTTGTCACCAGTCTTTGGTCAAGTGGTTGTTTTAATGTGTTGACACCCATCTCAGAGGCAGCCATCATAAAGTATTCCTTGAGGAGACAATGAGGCAAACTGTACAAAGCCACGAAGAACTATTGTAGGAAGATGATCTATGGACTTGATTTAATTTCAGAATAATAGTCTAAAACGAGAAGTTAGATTCTTGTCTGCAGGCAATTGGGACTTTGCTTTTAAAGGTCTGTGCAGTTGTGCCTTCTTATGATGTTAAAAGGAATATTATGTGTTGAATTTAAACTGTAATTCATATTTTACTTTTGTGTTCTTCTGCAGATAGTAACTTCATCCTTGCAAATGCTCAGGTGGCTAAAGGATTCCCTATTGTTTACTGCTCTGATGGCTTCTGTGAGCTTGCTGGATTTGCACGGACTGAAGTCATGCAGAAGAGCTGCAGCTGCAAATTTTTACTTGGTGCTGAAACAAATGAGCAGATGATTCTTCAAATTGAGAAATCATTGGAGGAAAAGATAGAATTCAAAGGAGAAATCATGTTCTATAAGAAGAATGGTAAGTCTTTCTTTCCTGTTCTGTTGGTCCTAAAGAATAAATGCATATAATACATATATGTTCATTTCTATGTAATGATTTACTGCGTCTATCATCAAACCTACAGGAACAGATTTTAGTAATGACACATTGAGACCATGTTTATATTAGTGTTATTGATTTTATATAAGTTTGTTACAAGGCTGCATAAAAGAAATCCAGGGTCCATTGTGACACTATTTGCACTCAGTATGATGCTGCTTTTTCTGCTTTTTCTTATACTGAAGTTTTTATCCCTTACTGCTGAAGCTGTAATAAAAATATTCATATTCACAATAAGGTAGGCAGGCCACATAAAATCTTCAATCCCATCAGTAAAATGCTCAGATGTCTGAATGAGCCAAGTGATTTCTTCTCAACAGCCACTATACATAAACACAATAATAATGATTTTCAGAAAGTGGAAAAGTAAAATTTGTGTTCAAGTGTGTATTGTCACACAAAGAACATTTCCGGTCGTTAAGCAACCCCACAGACTACAGGAAATTTCAAGTTGCACCACCAAAGCTTTGATTCCTACGGCAAGGCATTTAAAAGGACAATTTCATAGTCAAGATGAGTGAGGCAAGGAAGACAGCAGCCCATGATGCACACTTCCCAGCTTCTTTCATTTATGTAAGGCTCCTTCAGTGTGCTTATTCCATATATTCCTATTGCCATATTCTTGGGGTCTTTAAACATGTGAGACTAAGTTTGAGATACTGACAAGATTTCAACCAGTGTAACAGGAGCCTAGTGATCCCCGGGCTCAATGGATCCATGGGTGTTGAGTATCACTTTCTCTTTTATTGTATAGCTCAAGTTTATAGGCATATGTCTAGACCACGTTTTCCTAATAGTTTTTATCTACTCATGTCTTTATTAATGAAACATTTTCCCTTTAAATAATATTACTGTTACTATTATTATAAGCTTTAAAAAGTTATTTTCTAAAAGTAAAAACTACATAGTGATAAGAAAGTGATTTAGAGTGTTAGGAGTAGGCAGCTTTAGTTTCACTACCAGAAAGGAGAAATGTTGCTTAGTTGGCTTGCGTTCATGATTGCTGCTCTTCATAGGATGGAAGTCTGAAGTCAATCTTGAAAATCCTGATAAATGCTTCCTTGTCTTGTCTTTTTGGGGAGGCTTGGGAGCGTGTGGGGGTGTTTGGTTTTATTTTTTAGCCTATAGAAGAGACTCACATAGTTTCTTGGAATTGTTTCAGGAAGGATAGTCAAATAAAGTAGTTCCAAATTGCAAAATATGTCTGAATATAGGGGGAAAGTGGTTTTAACCTGGAAGGATAAGAGCCGCTTTTCACCAGTATTGTATTTTGATAAGTGGGCATGGTAAGAAGATATTTCAAGGTATTTAAATTAAAGAAGTAAAGCTAAGATATTCATTTCATTGTCTTTGTCCTGAAGGATAAATTGTGATTCCTTTACATTATGAAAGGGTGCTTCAAAATTTCGGTAGATATTATTAATGCAGGCAGAAAGATTGTAGGTCAATTATCAGAGAAGTAGCTGAATCACTGATAAATAGATAAAGAGAAATTGTTGTGGCTAAAAGAATTCCCACTATCCATCCTACATGCATCCCTATGTATAATTTGACTGGAAGCCACTCCAATACATTTTCTGAATAGGAATAAATGTCCCAGACTGCCTATTTAATTTTTCGTTTCCATGTGTTTCTGTACCACTGGGAAACAGAAATGAATAGGTATTAAAATAACATGAGACTTTCTTGTAAAAGCAAAATTTGTCTTAAAAAATAATCTTAGTTTTTCAACTGAGCTGCAAAGTGCAGGCTCTAAATTTGGGAAATCATCCATTTTAGCGAAATGTTTTTGCATTTGGGTTGGATTTTTTTTCAGAGGAAAAATTAAACTTCTGAGGCTGTTAAGCTTATTCAACTTCGTCTTTGTTGCAGAAAAAGGTTTTAAAAATATTTTGAGACATAAGAACTTTGGGAGCAATGTCTCAGAAATTGTTATATGGATACATTCCAGTTTATCTGGTATGAAAAATAATTGTTATTTGGGCTGGTGGAACCCCAGGAACACAGGTCAGTGGGCAACAAGTAACTAGCAATGTCTAGTTATCACAGGGTCGTGGTTACCATCATTGAAACGTCCTGTTAGGGCCTTAGGGTGTCACAGGGGAATCACCTATCTGGCTTTAGTCCCCTATTTGGCATAGCCTTGCTCTGTGGGCCTAACTACAGGACAAAAAAAGTGCTTTCAGGCCTCAGGGATAATCCTGAGCTCACGGAATAGACTGATGTGCCTCAGAATACTTATGGAAATCTTAATAGTTAGCACAACATTATGATAAAAATTACTATGAGGGACATGGATGTATGAATGAAATAACTTACTCTTGGTTTGTTCTTCTGGACTTGGTCTAAAATGTAGATCATATTTGTCTTGTTTTTTGGGGCAGATATTCGAGGTTAAAAAACTGAATATGCATTGATTCCTTAACTGGAACATTTTTCAATATTTTAAATTTGATTTAAACTTATTTCAAAGCTGATTCAGTTTTTATCAATAAATTAGACTGTTCACTCTAAACAAGTAGTTTTGATCTGAATTTATTAAGCTTGAATACGGACCTTTCACAGTTATTTAACCGTCATTTAAGAATTCACATAGCACCTCTGCTCAATGATTGTTAGTTAAAGGAATGATTGTTGTAACTAAAGCAACCCCAGTAATCCACATGCAATTTCATAGAAATTCCAGACTGCTCTGAGCTGATACTGCAGCAAGAGTGGTGTGCAAGGAGTTGGGTTGGAAGTAAAGTGGATTATCTGTCTGTTGGATGTACTGCAGTATTTCATTGTCTTTGTCATTTGGGTGTGGATTTTAAGAAAAGTATGATCTTAAGCTGTTGTGCTCAGACCAATCCTTCTGAAATCACTAGAAATGGATAAGAATTTTTTTCTATGTGTGTTCTCATTTTGGAATTTTAATGACTTCTTAGGATAGGATAAACTGGTTGTACCTTCTCATCCTGAATATTTTCTGCCATGTTAGCACAGAGCAGAATGGCAGCAGATACAGCAGCTTCATAGAGAGATGTCTTTTGAAAATTCAACTCAAAATACACTTTTCATCATAGTTTCAGTATTTATTTTGGTTCTTCAGTCAGTTTCTTGCTTCTTCTTTGACAGAGCTATATTAGTTTCTTGAAGACAATCAGAAAAGGAAACTATTAAAAGACAAGGGATTTTATGATTGTTACCTTCTTCAGAAAGTTTTAAAATTATATTGCTTAGGAGCTGATTTTTTAACTTTTTTTTCTGTTACTATTTCTACATTTTCTTTAAAACATCTGCAACAAATTAAGTTGTCAATTATGATAATAGAAATGCAAATTAACCTTTTGGAATTCAAGTGAGTTGTGAGAAAAATGCTCACTCCTGGATCTCTTGTTTAGAACAATCTAAAAGCAGTTGGACACTATGCTGAGGAACTATATTTAAACAAACCCTTCTTTTTCTCCCTGTCAGACCTCTGCTGAAATTCGTCAGTAGCAAGTACAGGTGGTAAAATGAGGTTTTCACTTTCCCTCAAACTGAAGTACAATTGAGCAGCTGTGTGGATTTTTTCCATTTCTCTTACAGCGTAAGATAATGCTAAAATAAGCCCCATAATCAGTGACTTAGTCCAGTCTAAGCTCTCCATCTTCAGCTGTTGAGAAGGTCACACCTTGGGTCCCCTGTGACCCCATCAGACTTATTTCCTATGTCTCAAAATTAGATTTGTAGTGTTTGAAAAGAGGTCTGTGCATACACACAACCTTTTAAAATATGCAGTAGTTCCACAGCCTTCCTTCACTGGAAGCAAACCAGCATCTTTCTGTGTATGTATAAGTTGTGTAAAACACAATGTAATCAGCAGTGGCTGCTTATGATTTATGTCTGCTTGAGAGACTTCACTGTGGTGACCATCGTATCTGTGCACCCCAGAAAAAGAGCTGTTTGCACAGACTTTTGTGGATAGTTAAAAATCACCACTGTAAGAGGACTGGAGCAAGTGGTCATTGCTGGGACTATCTTTACAAGCTGCTTTGGGACTTGGCTGCAAGCAGAGTTTGCTTTATCTGTGATGGTTCACCAGGACTCAAGGGACACTTTGTCATCGTCTATGTGTACACTGATTTAAACACTTTCTGGGCTACGTCTTAGGCATGTGCCTTGTAGTTCTCGGTCCCTAAAAATTTGGTCAGTAAATTGTAAGGTCAGGAAGATATGATATATTTAATTTCTCTATTTATTTCTTCATTTATTAAAAGTCAGTAGATTAAATGAAGGCATTTTGTCTCTTCATGTGTTTTGATAAGCCTGTATCCTTATCTGGAAGGTCAGCATTAAGGTTTGTTTCAGATGGGGAGAATTTGAGTAGAGAGAGGGTGAAGCTCAGACCCTCTTACTGAGCTACTGGATTCATCAGGCAAAAGACAATTTGAAGTCTAGGTGTAACAATATTCCCATATGAACAGCAATGACAGCCACAGGCAAATGAAATAAGGCTCAGGCCCATGAGATACCATCCATTGCCTCTGCCATGTTTGTAGCTGAATAATAAAGAGAATAGCAAAAGCTCCATGACATCATTTATATTTAATGCATTCCTTATGTTGAGCAAACAGAAAAGCTTTTTTTAGACAAAGAGTTCAGTGTTATTTAAAATTGTAGAAGAATTAATTAATTATAAAGAAATTGAGGGGAAATTAATTTCTTTCAAAATGAAAGAAAATTGGGTTTTCCTTAAGCTTCTCTACAGAAAGTATTTTTCTCATTGCAGAAATGATATCTTCCTTCCAACAAGAAGTTTAAACACACACTTCTAATAGTTGTCCAAAAATATCCCGTAATATTTTGAAACATGGGAGTTGTGTGGTACCAGTTTAACATTAGCTGGCTGCCTTCTTTAACAATCTCCCGAAATCCACCATGTCTTCTGGAAGTTAAGCCCAGCAGTAAGCAAAGAGATATTTATTAGAATTTTCTGACTGTAAAAAAAATATTTCCATAGAGACACCTCAATTTTCCAGTGACATCTACTTACTAATGTAGAGGAAGCCTCTTGACAAGTTGCTGGACAGAGCAGTTTGTAGCAACGTGGCCTCACTGCTGCTTCACTGCTTCTCTGCCTTAAAAACATCTAAAAATAAGAAAGCTAAAAAGCTTTTGGGGTAGGCTTGCTTGCATTTGCTAAATTATGGTACTAAGTACAGGAGGAGGGAAATAAAAAAGCGAGCAACACTGAAAGATTAATCTGAAGGTAATATCTAATTGCAACTACCTGAGCCATAAAAAATAATTTGCAATTTTATAAAAGGAATCCTTTTTTTTTTTCTTCTTTCTTCTTCAGTTTTCTCTTTTCTTTTTTCTTTTTGCTGTTTTTTCTTTTTCTTTTTTTTTTTTAATTTTAATTTTTTTTTTCTGGTTTCTTGTTCTTTTTCATCTCCCCCTTTTATATAGCTCATTAATCGTTAGGAGATTTCACTGATTTTGGAGAAGTCTTCCTCTTTAAAAAGCAGTATAGAATATAGACAGAAGACATGTCCTTATTTTCCTCTGTTTCATGGAAGAGGGAATTTTGGGCTCCTTTTCTCTCCAAACCCTTCATTTGATTGACCCATGGCTTCTGATGAAAGGTAATGTGTACCTCTGAAATGTTTTGATGTTTTAGAGACAATCCCAGCTTCTGCAGCAGAAGAGGAAGACAGAGCGGGCTTGTGCTCCTCTGTAGTGGCCTGGCTTAAACTTTACAGAGGCCTGGGGGAAGCAGTCAGCAAAAGCCTGAGAGGAGACAAAACACGGGGATGAATTTCAGTTAGAAGGGAAAAAAAAAAGCAGCAAAATCCCCTGTGTGCAATGTGATCTAAACCATCTGAGATCTTTTTCTAGAATTTAATGAGACTTCAACAAGACTGCGGCTTACTGAAGTGCTGATACTTCGTTCTGATGGCATTCACAGTGATATTGGCTAATAGATTCTTTCAGTAGCAACATGATGTATTAAAAGCATAATTCACTGAGAAAAGGCTTGTTCTCCTAGAACCACGTTGATAGGTAAATAAATCTGTATGAAATTTTCCTGTTACTTGTTACATTGCTACGACTTGATGCCCTTCACTGCTAACAGATGCAATTAGTGGTTCCACACAGGCACCCTGGGCTTTCAGCTGCACCTGGTATGAATGGCTGTTGGTACTGCTGGATGATTTTTTTTAAAGTTTTTTAAAAGTATTTCATTGTGCACCTTTTTATACATCCATTTTTAGTAAGAGATATTGGTATTTGTTTTGCTATAGGATGTTCATAAGATGTCAGAACAGTCACGCTTCTCTTCAACTTTTCTCGCAATTTTATGGCCATACTGAGTCTGCTGCCTTCTATTTTTATGAGCTTTAAATCAAGCTTTAGCTAAAAGCTGACTTGGGTCCCTGTGCTTCACCATAAGTTAGGCTGTTCTTTGGATAAAGAAAGTTCAAAGTTCCATTTCTCCTGATGACCATATGCCTCTCTTCTGCTGACATTTCCTTATTTTGTCCATGATCCCTAAATCCATGTACTGGATTGTGATGCAGACTAGTGGTAGGAGGGTCATGTTAGCACTGTCTATTGAACCCTCTCACTGATTTGGGTAGGGAATTTCAAAAGCAGATTGATTTTATAGAACAGTTAAATAACTAAAAGGTTAAAACTTACTGCTTTCCTACTGGTGGGGTTACTATAATTTGTTTCATTTGGCAGGCTCAGAGACTATTTACAGCATGCGCTCACATGAATGCAAGTGGTGAATTGGGAAGATTAATCCTCTCTACCAGGTTACGTAATTGCTCAGTGTGTGTTTCAAAATCCTTCTGTACAAAACCCCGAACGTGACAGGATGGAATTATCAGTTCAAATCCATGACTCGACTCCTTCTCAAGTCCCAGCTTTAGCCCCTTCCTTCCAGTAAGGTGCCCATGGACTGCATATGAAGTGCAGGTTAAAGTTCTTGAATCATAGCCTCAACAGAAAATCCTCAAACTTGCTGAAAATTTCTGATCAATATTAACAGATCAGACAAGAATAATACAAAAGGATTATAGAGCAAAATATTCTCTGACCTAACCCTGTGGAAAAAGCAGTGCAAAATAAATTGATCATTTCTAAATTGTAGCCTTGCAGTGTAAGTGGACAAGTAACCAGCAGAATCCCCCTTTTTTCCATGTCATGTCTTTAGAAAACTTCATTTAATAAGCACAAGGTTGCAGCCAGCACCTCTTCCAGTGATGGGAGATCTTCCATTCGTCAGACTCCAGACCTTCTCTTTCTAGGGGCTGCCACTGCCGGAGACACCAGAGCAAGGGTCACAAAAATGTTTTCCAGATATTTTTGTTAATACTGTTATCACTTGTTTTTTGGAACTGAAAATGTGAATTTTTTCTTTATAGATGTAGTGGTCTGTTTGGAGATTGCTAGGTTTTTTGCTTACAGGAAATTTCATGCCATCTTTGAAGTCTCTTTTCAGATAATAAAATAATGAGCTTAAAAGCAAAATAATGTAATTTGAAAACATGGCTGTGTTTAGGTGAATGTGTGCTGTAACTCCTTCAGATGACAAAATATCAGACACAAATTGAAAATAATAAATACATGAGGTTTTATATATATATATATAAATATATATGCAAATACATATACAAATATACATACATGTATATGAGAGATCATCTTGGTTTAAGAAAATTTCTTGCCTTCTTTTCAAAAGTACATCCCTCAGTAGGCTGAGAAATCATATTTACTGCTGGGATTACATCTACGTGTTTGCTCTGAAAGTCCAAAAGGAATAAGGACCACAGGTTATAAACATAGTTTTAACAACAGACATCAAAAATATAGTAATCAAGGGAAAGAAAATTTGGCTTATTTGGAAATTGCTCAACTGAAACCAATGAAGTAAACACCAGACTGCTCAGGAAGGATTGAGCCTGACTATTTCTGAAGCAGTTTGTATAATGATATTGAAGAAATTATATTTAGTTTTGGTTTCTGTTGCTTTTGTTTGATTTTGTTGGGTTATTTTTCGTTTTAGCAATAGATATTATATATTTGTTTATATAAATAGATTGTCTCAATTAGTACTTTCCCGGGAGTCAGTTGACAAATGCTGAATGCCTTGTACTAATATAATTGTGATAAAGTAATGCTCATTGGAGGTGGAGGGAAAGTAAGTTGCAGGTTGATAATGTTTACGAGTCTGCCCTGAAGCTTTTTGCATTTAAGCAGAATGCATCTCACTGACTTAACTGAGTTTTTAGATAACCCTGTGTGTTTTGCTAATTGTCATAACTGCAACCCAGTAAATGTATTGCATCAGGGAAGTGCTTATCTCCCTAAATGTCATTTTCTTTTCTAATCTGGATGGAGATAGGAAAAGGAAATTAGGGCAGACAAAAAGAAAGTAGTAGGCTTAAGGATATTGTATCTCACGTGGCATTAAAAGGCATTGCTTAGTTCTCTGCTTTTGTTCAAGGAAAACTCAATGTAACTCTAGGATTTTGAAATGGTTTCATTAAGTAGGAAGGACAGTAGAGCTAAACAAGGAGAGACCAGAAAGCTGAGTAAACAAAGCTGAAATGTAGATGTGCTGGAGCTCATAAATTAGTTTGTATAAAATATTCACTGCAGACTGTACTAGCTGTTGCACACAAAGACCATTCCACTAAGGCTGGAAAAGACATGCGCTCAAACTAGGAGCTGCCATAACAGCGACAGTCTGTGTCCAAACAGTGACAAACAGAAGCTTTGGGGTTGTGAATTAAGCTTCTCTCTGTTTTACATCAGCAGTTTGCAGGAAAGGCAAGGGTAGGAGATTGCTGTGCTGAAAAGGGTCTTCTCTTAGAACATCCTTTCCCTCTTTTTGTCTCTCCATCATGGCAGTGACAGCAGAAAAAGTTAGACATGCTAGGCAATATGAGGAGTATGACATGTGAGGCACTGAATTACCTGGCAGCAGAATGAACAGAACATAGGCTGAAGCTGGGCACAGAAAAGGCTGGGAAGACCTGGAGGGATGGTTTTGCATATCTCTGAAGAGATGTAATAGATTTGAATAATCACACATGGTACTCTGTAGGGTATATAGAGTATTGGAGAGATATTTTTAACAAGTTATAAATCAACTCCACAGGATTAATAATTCCCTACTTATTCATACTGAAATACAATCTTTGCTTTGTTATTAAAGTATCTTACTATCACTTTTGATCTACTAAATTCTTGGAATACAACTGTATTCTGGTTTGAGATGTAAATAAATCTTGGAATGGATGCATTTTGGATGCATTAATGGATTATAAATCCATTTTGGAATAGATTTACACTGACTGTTAAAACTCGTAAGGAGACTTATTTCCAGGATATAAGCAAGATCAGGTGGTCACACAGAAGTAGGGGAAACAAATTCTTGAGTCTTCTTTACCACTCATATGAAAACGTTAACACAACCACCTATTCCCATATAAGTCAGTTTCAAGACAGCCCATATGAGTTCTTAGTTTTGCAATATCTTCCGAGTGAAGAATGTCACTGGGGTATGCCAAACAGGCTGGCACCTGCAATAGCAGAATTCAAGAAAAATAAAGTATAGATTTTATTAAGTTATAAATTTTGATTTTTGCAGAGATGATGGAGAAGAATGAGGTGGTACTTTGCTTAAAGCAGCAGAACCTTGTATTAGCTGTATTAATTTATCATTGTCAAAGTTAAAATATTTTAAAAAGAGAAAGTACTTGAATTTATAGATATACTTTTCTTGCAGCTCCTTTTCTTTTCTATTCAGTTCAGTTGCAATTTTTTGAGCATTGTTTTCTTTGCACTTTGGTCTCAACAAAATGTTGACATCTTGTCAAAACCACATAACTGTCAAAATGATGTGTTACCAGTGAGGCTGGGAATCTTGGGGTAAGCTGGTGAAAGAGAGAGTTTGGTTTCCTCAAAGTCTTTGGCATCCTGGTCTGTCAGTCTTGAAGTGAACACTTTTTGCTATGGAAAAGCAGAAATGATCAGCCTCAAACATTTATGGTGTTATGATGCATCCAGCAGCAGGTTTATTTTGCTAATAATTAGTAACCACCGATAAGACACTGTTGTAATGCTGAGGATTTAGCATCAATCTTGTTGACAAGTTATTACAGCTATCTACATGAAAATATTTTTGTCTTCTACATAAATCCCTGGAAATAGAGTGATGTGTTTTAATAGTTTCATTTAAGGCTTGATTTGCTCTGCCTAAAAGAGCGTTCAGTTTACTAAGTCACCTACTTAAACAAAAAGAAATATTATTTATTTATGATTTTTGATGGTTTGTGAAGGCTAATTCTGCCTTCTTATGCATTTATATCTTGTTATAACTATTCCTTGAAGAGCTATTGTTTTGCGCCACAAGACTTGTATATCTAATATGCAAACCATTTAAACTTTCTTTCTTTCTTCAGATACTTGAGTTCTTAGTCTAGGAACCATTACATTTGGTTAATTTGGTATCTCATGTGCAGATTCAGAGCTTCACAAAAGAAGCACCTCTTCCTCGCACCACAGAGAAGCAAAGATAGATCACAGAAATTTGTATATTTGTTATTTCTGGCCCCTGAGTGATGGAAGGGACTGTATAAGCTGCATCAGTGTCCCTCTGGAGAGCAGTGTGGCAAGAAAAGTCCTGAGAAATTGAAGGTCTGGATGTAGATATAACTACTGATGGTTGAAGTCAAAAAGTAAAAGGAAGCCTTAAGCTTTTCTTCCTGGAAAAAACTACTCCCAAAAAAGACTGTCAAGAGCAAAAGGAAACCATAGCTTTGCATGAGTATCACTCATTCCAAGTATTTCTTAGGTATATGTATGGATAAAAAAGTATCAAGTAAAGTTTTAACAGGATGGGCACAGATTTGAATTATTTTGTTAAAGAATTACATAAACTTGCTGTCCATCATACCATTTCACATCTTTATTATGAAGCCTTTGCAATACCCAAATATCCACCAAAGATTTTTCCATTCTGAGTATTTCATTGGGCTCTGTCTGGGGTGGGCATGACTAAAGATTGCCTATTATCATACCGTGAATGCACACAGCTCATCAACAGAGCTAATGGTCTCAGTCTGTCCCACGGTTCAAGCAGGCCTTATTTTCTAGTGAAAAGAATGTTTGCCTTTGAAGGCTACTGGCATTCTAATGGCAGGGTTTTGTATAAAATCTCCCTTTTAAATGCTGTGATCTGTTGACCCTTGTTTTGATTTCAGTCTGAGGACAGACTTTAGCTGTCAAAACGAGGAAAGGTAGAAAGGGTGGTTGAGAGAGTGACCATAAAGCACTCTCTTTTTTATGTATATATAAAAGGTGGACTATAGGCAAATTGTCTTGTGATAAGATTATGCTTCATTTGGTTTCTTTTCTCATTCCCTGTGATGTGCTTATATAAGCCTTGAGGATATTAAAATATATTTTGACCCTTCACTTCATATTGCAAGAGAAAGATTAGACTCTTTCTCCACGAGTGGTGGCTTGAAGCAATAAAAAGAGTCTGTATATAAATAAACCTCCAAAAGAAATTTCTTTGATAGACGACTCTTGACAATACATAAAACCTTTGTATGCACCATCTGAAGCAGGGAAGGAATTTCTGTCTCACAGATGAGTGCATTCAAAAGAACCATAACAAAATAGGGCACTACTTTTTTGATGAGGAGAAAGTTCTGCTTTTGGCTTATAGAATTATGTGATGCTGGCTTTCAGTAAAAGCTATGTGATAGATTGCGTTGCAGTATATTTTTCCGAGAGTGCTCCTCAATAGTGAAAGATAGAGCACTTCTGTTCTCGACAGAATGCAGCCTTATATTGACCTAGTCCTGATCTAAAACAGATCGTCTCATCTGGTCCGAAGACAACTTCATATTCATTTGTTCTTTTCAGAAAAAAGGCAGAAAAACCCCCCAAAACCCAAACCAACAAGATCAGTTTAGGACTTCTAAAGACTGAGTGCATAAACACAGGCAGGACTGACAGCCCGTCACACAGGGCACTAGCCTGGAACCCTTCAGGAGAGAAGTAGCCTGTGCATGTATTGGATGTGTTTTCTTTAGTGGCACACACCGTATTTTATGCATGTTTGCTTTGCTTAGTCAAAATATTTTCAGATATATTTACAGAGAAGGAGAATGACGAAAGAAAATGAAAGAAAATATGATTGAGAGAAACGGTAAGCGAAACTAAATGACGAGAGGATATAGAAAAATTTCAGTGACCAATGTTCAGTGACAAATGTTCACCTGTAAAGAATTCAAATATACTTTGATTATACAAAAGAGCAAATGCATTAAACCATTAAATGTAAACTGGATTTGTCTCTATTTCTAATGATGAACCATGTTATAATGACTCCCTTAAACATATAAATCTATCATTTCAGACAATATTACTGTAACTGAGTTAGGTTTGTTTGAAATGGCTGATGTCTGTAACTTTCTTTCAGGCTTTAATGGCTTGTGTGTATGTGTGTGTAGAAAAGGCATGAAACAATTGAAAAGAGTAAGATACTCTTCCACTTCTGGAGAAGAGAAGAAAAAGATCTTAAAAGATCATTGCCCCTCTTGGTGGTGTTTAGAAGAAGGAGTTGAGAGCAACTTCTTGCCCACTGAAACTACTGCTAGAATGCAGCCAGGTAGAAAGTAATTTTGCCAGTAGTAGTTTGGCCAGTTTGGAAGTTATGATATTTCGTAAAGACCTATGTTTCCATTTTTAAGTGGTAAAGTTTCTTAATGCTTCTTCTCTTTGAATGGACCACTTCAGATTGAGAGTGTGATGACTATCTAAAACATTTCTGACAGCAATGTTACTGAGCAGTTTTTCCCAGAGTTTTTGATAATATAGTAAAATCTGTAAAAAAAAAAAAAAAAGGAAAATGGAAAATCAAGTGGAAGAAGGAACAATAGAAATGCCTTGCTTCTGATTCTGACATAAGTTTTACCTTCTTTTAAAAGGGCATCTTTTCTTACTTTGTCTTCAACCTCAAAATGAAAATATTTAAACCCAATACAAAGCCAGTCTGCTTCTTTCCCCAGTTTTCCTGTCCTCCAGTTCTCTTTCCTCTGTTCCAATTTCTCCCTGTCCCTTCTTTAAATACCTTAAGTGGAAGTGCAGCCAGATTACAAAATTAGTCATGTTACTCCCAAAGCTGCTTGTGTGACTCTTGGAAAGCTTGATGAGGACAGAGAGGACCAGATGAATTTCCTTTGAAGCATATTTTTGTGCCTTTAACTGTGGTGATCCTTCAAAAGGAAAGCTGGTGTTTCACCTACCATGCTCATCTGTAGTATTCAAAAGGCAGACAGGGAACTTCCACTTGAAAATTTAAATTATAAAACTTAACTGTGACCTTCCTGTGCCCAGTTCTTTTTCAAAACTAAAAACTTCAGAAGACAGCACAGCAGGAAGTGACTAAACTGCTTGCTGTTCCTAAGGACCCCTCCAAAACTCAGCTGATCATTTGGCAGTAGTCAGCTGGGGCAGCAGTGGTCCAGGGAACTAGTCCCGTTTCTTTTTGTGAATTAAAGTAGACTTGTGCTTGTAAATGAATGCTAAAAATAGTATGTTGTGAAGCAGCAGATTGTGGAAATGTAAAGACATGTACAAAAATAAGTTTAAAACTCTTTTAGTGATACTTATGTCTCTTATAAATAATAATAGTAGGCTGATGGTGGATGGAGGTAGTTAGCATTGATACCCAGAACCTGAAAGAGACAAAAGTCTGATACTGGGATGAGTTACCCCAGAATGGATGGGAGTGGGATCTAGGATATTTGCATCTAAGCATTAAGTATTTTCTTTTTCCAAATGGTGTTACTAGGAAACTTATGAATGATGCCATTAGAATTGAACAAGGTATCTTGCAAACAGGACGTCACACAATCAGGGAAAACAATAAGAATTTTTTTTAAGCTGCATAATTATGTATCAGGTGTGGACAGATAAAGGTTGACAAGAATTAAAAATATTTTCAAACTCAGCGTTGTCCATCTTCAGTCCTAAAAAGGTGAACATTAAAGACAGTAACTAAGATAGCTGATATTAATTTTAGAGATGGTATGTGATATTGTATGTCTCACCATCTGTAAGACTCAATGAGTTTATTTCTAGTCTAAGTCTGATATCTGATTAGTTTAAATATCTTTGAATTAGTGGAATGATGCTCTGACTATCAGGTCTTCTGTCAAGAGGTTTTAATGAGTATCAAGTCAGATGATTAAGGTAGAATGATTCTATAGCAGACATGAATGCTTCAGATGCTAAGTTAACAAAGTGAGGGCTATTCCAGGAAATAAGCAACATCAGTTGAGAGTTCAAAGGAAAGCATGGTTTCAGAGGAGTAAGCAGCTTCATTAAACTCCATTAATGATCCCTGTAGATAGATTTTGCATTTAAATTAATGTCTTGCTTCTGGAGACAGCAGTATTACAGAGCTTCAACCAATGATGCAAAGAGATTTACATGAGCTGAACATCTGTGATTCCCTGACTACTGACCTCCTAAATAAGCAGCTCACTTTTCCCCCCCCTCTCTCTGCTAAAAGACAGCTGTTTGAATTAAATTCATTCTTTATCCTTTCAGGGTCTTCATTCTGGTGCTTACTGGATATTGTTCCTATAAAGAATGAAAAAGGAGATGTAGTACTCTTTCTGGCCTCTTTCAAAGATATAACAGACACAAAAGTGAAGATTGCTGCAGAAGACAAAAAGGAAGGTTTGTGTGAATTGCAAAAACATTGATAAGAAACAACATTTATATGCTTTTAAGAATCACACCTGCATGTGCATTCTCTATTGTGTACACTTTTCAACATAGAGACCTCCTAGTTTTCCAAAGAGGAAATTAATATATGACATAGAATGATAAATAATCTGTTTGCTTTTTTTTAAAACATACATATTGCTGCAGATTCTGTAAACATGGAATTTAAGAGGCAGGGTATTCTGTCCTAAAAATTAAATTTGTTTTCATGTACCATGATTTAATTTATTTACTTTCTGGATTTAAAGAGGTATATTCTGGTATTTTGGAAAAGCTAGACCTTTTCAAACATTCCATCTGTGAATCTGATTTCATCATGGCTGAGAGATAAATGAATGCATTTTTTCATATTTTCTAATGAGCAGAACTTAAAACAGCTTTAGAATTTATTTTGCCTATTGATAAGCATCTATTTTCTTGTGTCATCTCATTTCCACTACATTTTATTAAGTTATAAGACTTATTGTATCATCAGGATTAATGTATAAGAAATACATTCTCATTTTTATTTGCTTCTGAAAGGAAACACTGTAAGGATGCTCTTCCATGAATTTGGAAAACTGTCTTATGGTAATGGGTCACAATTGCCATAAAATAATTTTGACTGTTTAGTATCATGAAGGTTTGCTAAATTTTGCTAACAAGAAGCAAAATCAGCGTGGAGGGATGAAGGCTATGCAGTGAGCTTTGACTCGTGCATCAAAGGCAGTGAACTTATTCCAGATTTGCATTTTGTAAAGGTATAGTGGACTAGCACTTTGGTTTTGTAATTTTTCAGTCTCAAAGGAACTATTTAGAAAGAGTTTGTCTGTAGACACCAAGAGTAGCTCTCAGAATTCTTTAAAATGTCATTAGTGTTGAATTTTCCCACCTGGTACTGCTCTGGGATCTACTTAAATATTTCACCTCGTGATAGCCATTGATATTGCATATCTCAAAAACCACATAGCTGTGGCCCTTAGAACACCTTTACTCCTCATGGGTTTCTAAAGTAGGAGAACAATTAATATTCAACTTTTTCTGGTTTTAAATATTCATGTTTCAACAAAAAAGTTGTATCTGAGTTTCAGGGGTATGTATTTTGGTATTCTTTTATGAGATTTTAGTACTTTAAATTGTAAAATATTATGCTCCCTTGTGCTGATTAATATTTATAAATCAACAAGTATGCTTATGATATCTGCCTCGTGTACATTTGGACAAATAATTTCACCTTTTCCTTACTTTTCAAGGCCTGATTATTAGAGGGTTTTTTGGAGGGAATTTTGCATCCTTCAGTTCTTGCACTGAATATACTTGAAAATTTCTAAGCTGAAAGACTGAAAAATGGTTTTGAAGTAGTACATAAGTACATTTTGTTGCTTTTCCTTATATTCTATTTCAACCAATTGCTGCCCTTTGAAGTAAAAAAATAAAAACATTAAAAATATTTTACCTTGTTTCTCCTTAAACCTCAGAAAACCATACTCTAATAAAAGTTTTAGGAAAATAATTTATTAAAACCTGATACCTGGAACCATGTAGGAGAGAGATTGTCAGAACATCTGTGCTCTAAAGGCTAATGATTTACTTACAAGTGATACAAATTTTCAGGACAGACTTGGTGAGAAATCACATTCAATATGCCAGTGATGACTTGAAATAGCTATGTTGCTGATTACCTGCAAAATGACAGCTACTGTTTATCTGATAAATAATTTGTAGCTGCGTGGTTATTTTAGGATGGATTAAGATGGTCTTTTGACGTGGTTTCATGTCAAATTGTAAATCTAAGCAGATTTTCACTCCTGGTTCCTGTAGTACACTTACAAATTAATACTACTTCTCCTGCTGTGTACTGACACAGGAATGCACTTACACAGAGCTATACTACACCTGCAAATGCCCATTCAATTGCTACAAGCTCAGGAATATCAACACTTGGTTTTCTTCCATGACATATTCTATGGAGCACCATCCTGAAACTCAGTTGTTCCATCCCTTCATACTAATTTTAAACCCATGACAATCATTTTATGTTATTAGCATCATGGAAGCAGAAAGTAACTTAGTGTGGGGCTTTGACAAACACTGTGTTTCATATAATGGAATGAGATAACAAACAGGATTTAACAAATTATTCAAAATATTTGTGAAGAATTCCAGAATTTTAATTTTATGTAAATCTACCTGGCTATATAAAAATAAACGTAGTGGTATATCAGCTCTTTTTAAATAACATTAAAATTCTACCTATGCAGAGTGATTCATTAATCCTCCAGTGGTGAATATCATCTCGTTATTGTCAGAAAAGAATTCCCAGTACAATCTGTGTAACTCATTCACTGTCTGAAATTTCAGAATGTTTAACTCCTAGAAGTAATTGGTGCTTCTTTACTTAGACTACAGCTACTATCAGGCATGTAGGATGCACCTTGTATTAAAAAAAATTAAGTTGGTGTTTCATGTGGATGTATGAAAAAACTTTATTAATGCTCATAGACTGTATTACTTTTTCAAGGATTACTGAATTTGTCCTTTCAAAAATCAAATAATTTTAAAACTTGGAGTTGAAACTGAGCTATTGCTATAAGGTAATTGCCATTATGCACAGTTTTCTATCTCCTTTTCAGCGTATCTCTTGAGGTTGGACTGTGTATGGAAAGAGAACCTAGACACAAAAATTCTCAATATGAAACTATTCTGCCCATGCAAAGCCATTTTATGAATGCTTTTGTCTCAGCCTCTCTCTTCTGCTTTCTGTCCACAGCCAACTTTTGAATTTGTATGGGTCATTAGTAGTCATATTCCATCTCCTTTTAACTTCCAAACTCCTTAGAAAACTTATCTAAAAAAATTCTTTCATGTTCCTTTTCTCCTAAGTCTGCCCCTTCGGCATTCCACCAGCACTTTTATGGTACCACACTGTCACTGCTTGTGCCTCCAAAAGTCTTCTCCAGACTCCTACTTCCTCGGGTCTTTCCTGCTTTTGATATCACCTGTTTCTTCTGTAAAATCTTGTTCTCCTTGTACTTTTACAATGACACTTTCCTGAACTTTATCTCCTGATTTTATGGCCTCTTTCTTCTTCTGCATTGTATATTTACTCTTGTAAATCTCAGGAGCCAATACTGTCTTTGATTTTCCGCAGACATTTTCTCGTCTATTTTATCTCGTCTGTTCACACAACTTCAGTCGGTCCATTGTGCCAATGTGCCTTGCAAAAGTCCACTTTTTTACCTTATTTTCTTTTACCCAGCCCAAATGTCAGATGTTGTCTGTGACCTTTTCCTTTGAATGTGTCATTCTAAATACAAATTTAACAGGGTTTTCTTCTGCTTTTCTTCTGTATAAAAGTTTCCAGTGAAAAGAGCCCCATCAACCAATGGGAGAAGCAGATTTTGTTCTAAGACTTTCATATAAGAAAAATGGAAAAACACATGCCTGAGAAGTTTGGCAGTCTTTAAGCAGTGCTGTGACATTCAGCAACTTTCACACTTCTTTGGGTTGGTTTGGGCTCAGTTTTTAAGTGAATTTGCCAATATCCTTAAAGGCTTCAATTTTTTAGTATCAGTAATTTGCTTTCAACAATATATCTTTGCCCTACCGGTAAGTTTATGGTAGAAATACACTCTGCTTTCCATCTGCTTAATAATATCTCTAATCATTTGCTGTTGCAAAAAGCAACTCAGCACCTTTTCTTCCTAAAACTGTGCTCTTTAAGCAAATTGATGGTCCTTTTAAGATACAGGAAAAGGTTTATTTTATTTAATTTTTAATAAACTGGTTCTTACGTAGTTTTATGGGAGCTGTATTTTGGCACCCTAATTTAAAATGAGCTACTTTTTGGTGAACTAGTTCAAAGTTCCATTGTCCTTTTGGAGGAAAAGTGATTAAACTATAAATTCCATTCTCCAAATCTGGACTCCAGTGTGGTACAGCTGGATCATTGCTTTGTCATTTCTACACATGAACTTTCTATAAGACTCGAGAACATATGCTGGAATTTAGTGGGAATACAGGAATCCAGGTAGGAAAATAAGAAATTAAATTGTTCTGTGACTACTTTTAGACCTCTAATTTGTATGCTAATGTGTAATAACTTAGGTTACATAGATATAGAGTTCCACTGCTAGAGTCACTGCTAAAATTCCCCTGTTTAATTTGACTCATTCCACAAAGTTTGATTTAGTCTTTATTGGTAATCGATTTGCTTTTGTTTTGGTCTTTTTTATTGTGAAAATTTTGAACTCTTTGTTTGAAAACAATTATTATAAAAATGTGTGCAATATATAGTAACTACAGAATCACACGATAGTTGAGGTGGGAAGGCATCTATGGAGATTATCTGGTCCAATGTCCCCTTCTCAAAGCAGGGTCAGGTTGAATGCATTGCCCAGGAACACATACAGGTGTGTGCTCAATAACATGAGGGATGGAGACTCCACAACTTATCTGGGCAGTCTGTTCCAGTGTTTGACTCCTCATAAAGCAAAAAAAAGATTTTTCTTAAACAGAATTTCATATTTCAGGTTGGTCTGCCTGTTGGCAAAGATGCCTTCACCCTTGAAATAATGTGAATTAAAAGTTGAACTACACCTTCTGCCAGCACAGATTAAACTAAGTTGCATTTAATAGTTCAACTGGCTGGCTTTTTCTGGCTTCTTAGTAAGCCTTAGGTCCATATGAATTTTTAAGGAGACAGATTTATTTTGATTATTCATCATTTGTTGGAGGGAGGAGTTGTTCTTTTCAGTGTTCCAGAAGTGAAATACCATGTGCCAAACATTTTACATTCCAGATTTTTTAGGCTGAAAATGTCTATTTGGAGCAGGAGTGGTCTCTTGTAAGAAATTCTGCAATGTGCACTTTGATTTATACTGCTTAATTACTGTCTCAGCTACTTCTTGATTGCTCAAGCTACTGCAGTGAATATTCAGGAGACAATTTTTGCTTTTAAAGCTTCTTATACCTCTCAGGAGGCAGTATGTTGAGATGGGGAACATAACCGTACAGTCACCTAGATTCACAATAACCGAAGCAGATAAAATTGTTTCAGGATGCATAGGCACCATGCAGTTCTATCAGTGGAGGAGGTGGGACAAAAGCAGAGTTTTACCCCAATATTCCCACTGCCCAAAGGAAGAAAATATTGAGTAAGCCTTTATCCAGGCTCAGTTACATCTCCCCTAGGATGACTTTGCTCCTGGTTCACCATCAAAGAGGGGGCTGAAACTCTTCTGCCATCAGTAAAGAGAAACTAATTTCCTCCTGGTCTGTGCATGTTAGTTTAAACACTTAGGGGACAAAAATAGAGCTCCTTTGGTCCTTTTTACATTTGTGAGCATGTAGATGCTCTCCCTGTCACCTTTTCACCTTCTTATCCAAAGCAAATAAGTTGTATTTGAGCCTTGAATCTTTAGAGACGTATCAATCTTTGTAGCTCTTGCTTTAGCCTTGCACAGAGTGTTGAATGCTCCTGGTAGTTCCATTCCAGCAGCTCTCAGAGAGGCACAGGGCATGTTCTGGACCTGAGGGGAAAGTGTCCTTTGTGATATTTGTAGAGTGAAAATGAGAAAAAGAAAAGCAAAGTCTGATTCTCGAGCAAAGGCAGAGCAACAGATTTTATTCTGGGATATCCTGGAAGGTTAAGATAATATATACATTAGCAGCCAAAATTTCATACTCACCGGTTCCTAGATCAATTTATGCCATTGTTTTCAGATTTTCCTTAGAAAACAAAATTCTTAAGGAGGGGGAGGAGGGAGAAGTTTTTTGTTTGGGTTTCTGTTTTGTTTTGCTTTTCATTTTGCTGGCAGATTGATGGAAAGTATCTTCAGACATTCCTTTTAAAGCCAGAAAATTCAACCATGTAAGACAGACAAGAGAAGGCATGCAAGAAACAGGGAATATGTTCAGCACATGTGTTGCTGATTAGAACTCTTCAGATTTGTATGTGTGTGGTAGGTGACTTTTTAATGAGGCAGACAGTTTACAACCTTCCTATATGATTTACAACCCCTCTTATTTCTATGGGAAAAAAATCTGAAAAGGGAGAAATATCTTTAAAGGCTTCCATTGGCCTAGACACAGTGCAGAATCTTACATTTTATCAAGAGACCATGAAGACTAGAATGCATATTTCATGTGTACTTCATGTTCAGAACCCCATTTAGGAGGCCTTGGGTCATTTGCACAATTTAACTGTAATTGTAGTTATAGGGCATGTAGCTCATGCTGCAGCTCCTCAGAGCAATTCTCAGCAAGTAAGACCTGTTACAAGTGAGTTTTGCATAGTTGTAGAAAAGATGGGTTTACAACTCCCCATCGTGAGTTGTATACTTAAGGTTGTAAAACGGGTTGAGCTTAGGGCTAGTCACTTTCATAGTCTGAAAATCTCATTCCTTGAGAGACAATCAGAGATAACCAGGGATAACTTTCCGGGTGTTTTGATGACCACATGGAACATATACACAGACATCATAGGGTTTTGAACTTTTGTATGTCTCAGATTTAAAAACTACTTTTTAAAAAATCTATTCCCCCTCCTCCTGCTGTTTTAACTCAGGACAAGCTACACTGACCACAAAACTTTTTATAAGCGGCTTATTCGGTTCTGTATTGTACATAAAATAAGTCTTCATTCTCAAAGGACTTGCTTTCATTACAAAATAGTAATTATTCAAGTACGTATATTACTACTTTCACTTGAGTGAGCAAGGTGTACTTTAACATCACCTTCTGTGCAAAATTGTTTTTTTAATTATTTTTGTAATGAATGGCTTTTAAATTATGATCACCTTTTTCTGAATATTCAAAAGGAGGAAAAAATATCAGTAAATAAAATACATGATTAAGTTTATGGAATTAAAGGCAAAAAGAAAACTCTCAGGTTCCATGCTATTATATCCTTAAATGCTACACATTTGTAGAGGAAGAGATATTAACATTTGATGAAGAGGATGAAAAGTTTCTTGGTGACTTAAATAGTTGGCATTATTTAAGTTCTAGGGGTTCTTGAAAAATATTTCAAATATTCTCTTTATTATTACAGCTATTTTTTTGTTCATAATGATATATATGAGTGTATCACTGTCTCATGAGCCTTGTGAGAATTTGCTGTGGGAAATAAAAACTATTCCAGGAAAAAACAGTCACTTCAAAAACAGCTGGAAGTGAGTGAGGTGTAACTTCAGCACTACATTTTGTTCTGTAAGAACTTCATATGACCACTCATTTTAGTTGAATCAAAAGATATATTTCAAATTTGATTACATAATAAAAATGACAATTTTTCCATTTGTGAGACAGTTCTAGAGTAGTAACAGTAGAAAGCTGGTGAATAAATGATTTTTACACTATTATGAAATAGCTATTTTTGAGTCAGAATATTTTACTTCATTATAAGTGTTCTGTAACTTTTCAGTAGTAGTATTAATAAATGAGAAAATAGTTTAAGTAATTCACTTTCAGAGTTCTGCTGAAATTCAGTCTATTTGAAGTAGTTGAAGAAAGGCATGTCTGTTGGAATTTTTTTCCCCAGTTCTGAATTTTATGAGATAGACTCAAATACACGCATCTAAAAAGGAATATTTATTTATTTATTTATTTATTTATTTAGGGGTGTACTCCCATCAACCACAAAAATGGAAGAGGAGAAAAACCCTTCTTTTGGCTTTGTGTGTCTGTTTCTTCATACCTTTTCTTTCTTCATAGTGGAAGAATCAGCAGACCAAAATGTAGTTAAGGATTTTTATCTCATAAGCATACCACTGTTTAAGGGTCTTTCTAATTCATAAAAACTTTAATAGTAATGTATGATATTGCTTCTTTTCTCTTTGTGTTCAAAGCTGAATTTTCTCTGAAGGCATAATACTAAAATAATGATAATCATACCTTTGATTCTGTGTAAAATTGGCTGCTTTAAAAAATGTTCTGTAATAATGTTTACAGTGTATAGCTGATATGTGTTTTAAGTACGTCTTCTTATTGAATCAGTTAATCAGTTAGCAGAATTAAAAATGCAGCTAGAGGCTAGCCTGGATCCACCATACAGCAAACAGTTATGTGAATTGTTGGTTGTTGTTGACAGAAAGAATGTGTCATACAACCAAGAGAACTCCTGCAGCCTCCTGCCCATGGAAGTGCTTTTATTCTGTCATTAATACCAAAGCAGACTTTTATCAGTTTTGTCTTTAGTGGAAACTGCTGGTGTGCTACCCCCTGAATAATAACTGAAAATTTGCTAAAGATTTTTAAAAGCCTAGGAAAAAATCGTACCAACTTTCCATCTAATCTGGTTTTAGAGGATTTTTTGTGTTCATTCAGAGTTGCTTTACCCCAATTGTCTTCTTCAGAATTTCCTTGGTGGTTTGGTTTTTTTGAGGACTGCCTATGAAATGTGTTTTGTGTCAATGATACTGGATATGATTTAGTACCATTGTGTTTCCTGTAGACATCATTGTATTTATTTTATTGCACATGGGTCATTCATGGGAGCCTATGCAAAAATCACACTTTCTGGTGTGGTATTCCTTACCTTATGATGCAAGTGATGAGGGTTTCTCAAGACATGTATTAAAAAGACAAAAAAATTCTTGATTGCACTTCTTACAGGAAGCCTTTTATAGGTAGAGTTGTAAGACGAATAAATGATAGAGAAGTTCTTTAATAATGTGATTGGGCTGAGTAGTTGTGACAGCCTAAAGATATACACAGGAAAGGTAATGAGGGAGGTTTGTTCCCTTGTCTGATTTCAGAATAGAGCAGCAGGAGAGATCCCACAGGTAGCACAATGTACCACTCTGTGTTTTCAGCAGGGAAAGGTCCAACTTGAAAACTTTCATTGGTAGTGACCCATGATCAGACTGGGAGATATTTCCATACAAGAGGATGTTGGGTATGCATCACACCAGAGGGAACTGTAGGTAGTGATTTTATTTGGTGTGTGTTCTAGTCATACATGAATGAGAAAAGTGAAAGCAGTTTTTTGAAGGCATACAAATCAATGTTATGAAAAATGAGGAAAAACTACCAATGCTGAGACAGTTTTTGTAAACGAAGTGCAAACTTTCTGGCCAAATCAGATGAGTTTATTTTGGTATTTGGAAAAAAATGCATTTCATAGTCTCTCTCATGCCACAGATTGTCTGCTGCGGAGTGAGCATAATGCTTCTGGGTCACATCAAGGTTATTCAGTCTTCACTGTGAGAGTGAGGAGGTGCTGAAGCAGTTGAGAACTGGAACAGAGAAGTGGTGGATGTTCCATCCCTGGAAATGTTCAAGGCCAGGTTTGATGGGGCTTTAAGCAGCCAGGTCTAGTAGAAGGTGTCCCTACCCATGGCAGAAAGGTTGGAACTAGATGATATTCAAGGTCTCTTCCAACCCAAACCGTTCCATGATTCTGTGATTCTATAAATGTATCAGACTTTACCTGGGGAATAAGATCATTACAAACCATGAAGTATTCTGGACTCTGTCTAATGCTATGCCCTGACTATTCTGATTTTAGGAAATAATTCTTCATCAAAAGTGTTATCAAGCTTGGAACAGGCTGCCCAGGGAAGTGGTTGAGTCATGCCCTCTGAAAGTATTTGAAAGACACATCAATGTGGCACTTGGGGACATGTTTAGTGGTGGAATTTGCAATTCATGATTGGACTTGATGATCTTAAGGGTCTTTTCCAATCTAAATTATTCTAGGATTAAATGAAATGCTTTATAGGAGAGCAGACATACATTTGGTGTCAATTTAGTCAGTAAAGCTGATTTTCCAGTTCTTCTGTATTGCTAAGGCAGTATATATCTAGGAAAGTTTGTCCGAAGTTGTCAGGGTTTATATTTCTGATTTATACCTAAGAAGTAGATCTTTTTTTTTTCAAAGGGACAAGAGAAGAGTTATGCCTCCACTTTCTATTAACCTTAAGTAGATGATTGGAACCTCATGTCATGAAAACACAACAGAAAAGATAAGAGTTACAAAGACATTTGTGTCTGATTGTGCTTTCTTTTACTGCAACCTTCCCTTACAAGATTATAAGAAGTCTTAAGCTGTTAGGAGGCTGATGTCAAGCTTCGCAAAGAGGTGTTGTGTTAGTTTCTTTTCTTAGAAAAGTCTTCTGTAATTGTCATGTCTGATGGTTGTGGTGCTATACCTATTCTCATTTGAAAGAAAAACAACCAGAAGGACAGCAATAAGAGTTAAAAAATGTATTACCACTTTTCCAATGAAGGGAAGATAATATTAAATTGCAAGCATCCTTTTTACGAGCTATCTTGGGGAGGTGATAACTATCACACAGGAAGAGGTCTGTAGAAGCACCAGGAAACAGACCCTGAAATCTGAGATTTTTCTAGAACAAGATTTCTCACTGTATCTGGGGAAATGAAAAATCCTTTTCATTTTAAGCACAGGGAAAAAATAAGCCAGATGTATTAAAGTGACTTTCTGCTTTTGGTTGAATTTATTCTTAGATCTTTTTTTTTCTAAGACCAGCCATGGAAAAAAAAAAATCAAGTCTGCCAGGTACCTAAATTTTTGAAGAACCAGAGAGAAACAGATGGGTGTTTATAAAAAATGAACTGTCTCTTCCAGAATAGTGAGCTGTAAACTGAGTATGACAAGAAAAGAAGGAAGGTTACAGAAAATAATCACACACATGTAGAGGCACACCTGGTGAACAATGCAGTTTGCTAATGCTCAGGATTGCTTCTTTTCCTGAAGGCTTTGGGAGACCAGCAAGCAGGAAAATTCACAAATGTAATTCACTTATTTATGTTACAAACGACTGACATGTGCTCTGATGGCATCTTATCTTCACAATAAACTCTTTTTTTTTCACTTCTAATAACAACCATAAAAACTTTTTGCCAATTCTATTTAGAAAAAAATTTATTATATAATGAATGTAGTGCTTTTCTTATTGATGCATGCTTTTGTGTCTCTAGGAGTTGAGTGGCTTCCAAGATTAACATAGAGGTAGCATTAATCCTTTGAAAATAGTGGAATCAGCATGTGATGGAAGTTGCTTGCTGTGAAAATATGCAATTGGTATGATTTTAAGTGCCATATCAAGTCCCACAGCCTGACCAGGTTAATGAGTACAACATTCTTAGTGACTGAAATGCTGAACCTAGGCAGGAGAGATGTAATCTGTGTAAAGTCAAAAATTATGCTGCTGAAAATTTAAAGCCTTACAAGGAACCTGTCTTCATTTAAAGAGTGGATAGAAAGTGAAAACTCTGTGTCAGTAAATATACAGGGAAAAAAGAAACAATAACTGAATATGTGCACATCGACTGTTTCCATAGTCCCATGGCATTCTGGAAAGAGATGGAATTGTGGACAGCTTTCAGCTCAGTGCTCAGCACGTGAGAAAAAGTCACATCTGAGGTTAAGAGTTAATAAAGAAAAAGCCTGAAGGCAGTATTATACTATTGTATCAGGCAATTGTGTATCCATAGCTTGAAAGTTGCATGTTATTCTGCAAATAGGAGCTACTGAAAGGATACATTTAAAGAATATATTTAAAATGGTGCGGGAGATCTAGCCGGGGTAAAGAGAAGAATTCCAAGGTTGACCAGAAGTAGAGAGCTCCACTTCCACACCGGAAGGACCTTTTAGTGCAGGGGTTGCTGAAAGTACACAAGGAAACTCCACCTGCAGGCACTATGCCTGCCTTCTAAACTGGATTCAGTGTGGGTCCCACCATACATCACATCACATCACATTACCAAGGCTGTTTTATCTGCCAGGATGGACTACCCTGGGCTCTGTAGGCTAAGAACAAGGACAGGTATTAAATGTGGTACCGTGTGAGGATGGAGCCTTTAGCTAAAGCATCTCAAAAGCATTGCTGGCCAGAAACTTGAGAAAAGTATTTTCCTAGCCTGCCTCATAGCAGATCTGAAGCCTATTTTGTTGCTACTTTTGGACACAGTAGAGTAACTTGACTGGCCTCATACAATATGAAGTTTAGGTTGAGAAAGAGAAAAAAGAGAGGCCTGTAAACAGTTTTAAAGAGAATTTCAAAGTCATATGACAAAACCAGGCTACTATAGCTGAACAATACTAGAGTGGAGCCCAGTGGATTCAATAGACTTAAATTCATTTTTCCTCAGAGAAAGATATAAGCACTTTATTCTTACCCAGAATTTTAAAACACTTAAAATTTAGTTTGAGTTTTAAATGGTTTGGTGATTAAGAGATAATTTTTTTAAAACCCAACATTAATTTAGTTGAGTTGTTTCTGAAATGATGTTTTTTATTCTATCTTTCTTCATTGTAGCTGACACCAATATGTGTTGGAGATGGGAAAGTACGAGGCTTCTCTGTCTGCCTCCTTCAACTTTTGAGTAGCTATTTGGCACTGCAGTATAAAGGTTTTCCCTTCTTTTTTTCTTACTTTTTTTTTCCCTTGTCCTTACTGCCAAGTAAAAAAATCCTAGACTGTGCTCTCACATGAATTACATGAAAACTTCTTTACTGAGAAATTTGGAAAGTTTATCTTCCTACACATTTTGTTACGTATGGGTTTGTGCTGTTAAGCCAAAAATACATCAGTCTTCTACAATGCAAACCTTTCTTGCTTTTCTAGGCAGGTTTCAAGTTGTAGCTATTTTGCTAGCTCCTAAATTCTGGCTCTGCTAATTAGTTTTGTGTTTTGTTAAATTTTTTTCCCCTTAATTTGTATGCATTGAATTGACTTTAATTAAACATCCTTGACAGACGGCTTCTTCCTTTATTCCCATAATTTCTTTTTTCTTAATCCTGACACATCACAAAAAGTCTGCTTTCATTTACTCTGGCATCAATTCACTGTAATTCCATCAGAGTGACTGGAATTACTTTGAATTTGCTGCTTTATAAGCAAGAACAAAATTTGTTCCCATGATTGACAATTACAGACATCTGAATGGAGGTAAAAACCACAAACCTTTCCAAAATAATGTTCAGTCTTTACTCTTAATGGGTTTCATGTCACCAAGGAATATGTCAAGTGATTTTGCCAGTGGCCATGTGGTGGGAAAAGAAATCTAAACGCATGAATGTAAGAATTGGTTATTACTAAAGAGCAAGCTTACAAATTAGCATATTCTGACATAATAGAGGCCTAGTACAAGTCAGACTCTTTGTTTTTAAAAAGTACACCACAAGAATTTTTTTCTTCCTATAAAATGAGAGAGAGAGTAGGATCACCTCAAGGATATTTTCAGTGGTTACTTCTAGACATCATTCCCTCAGCCCAGTACACTCTACTTTCTGAAACAGTAGAGAGTACATTTATCTCATTTATGAAATCATATGTCGCAATTCATTGCTTCTGAGTTGTGTGAAGGCATTTGACAGTTAAAACTTTACAATGTTTTTTATTTGCTCTTCAGGAGAGAGGGTTTTTGTTTCTTTACTGCAAAAGATTAAGCAAAAGGAAAGGTGTGCATAATATTTACATTTCTACCAATGTCTGAAATGTCAGTATTTCAGGTCCCAAAGGTTAAAGTGTTATTTCCTGATCTTTAATGGACTCTCACTTCTGTTCTGCAGAAAAATGGAAAGGAAGAGGAAGAGCAGGATCGCATTTTGAGTCGGCACGCAGACGGAGTAGAGCTGTCCTTTATCATATCTCTGGACATCTACAAAGAAGAGAGAAGAACAAATTAAAAATTAATAATGTGGGTGAAATCCTTTTCTTCCCCTCTCCCCCCAAAAAAGTACTCTTAAAAAAAAATTCGAAAGTGCTGTAAAAGGCCAGTGAGTACTCGAGAAATATCCTGGTCATAATTTTACAGTAACAAGGATTAGAATGCTTCTCACTTAAGTACAGTTCTGCTTACTGTGGTACTTGTTACCATATAGCAAGATAGTGCATTTAATCATACTGTAAACAGACATTTAATGCCATGAAAGCCACACTGTAAAATTTCTCAGAACTTAGAATCCAGAGGTTATCAGAATTTTAGGGTCCAATTTACCTCGTCATCCCAATTATTTTATCTGAATTATTATTGTTTGCAAAAAAAAAAAAAAAAAAAAGAGAGAGAGATTCAAGGTATTGCTCTAGCTGAAACTCTTAATGTTGTTAAGCTCCAAAAGGTCACTCTTCATTTAGGCAAGTTTTCGTGTGAATTTTTCCAACTTTGTGCTGTGATATTTATCCTTTCATTTCTTAATTGAAGCAGTGATGTTTCTGTATTCAAATTAATTCTATGTTCCCCCAGTAACTATAACTAATGAGTAAGTTCAGAAAACATGCTGTGAATGTTGCTAGCACTAAATCAAACCATAGACAAACCAACCAATATAACAACAGAATGACTTCTAAAGAAATGCTAAAGAGAAAAAATAACTCTACTGCTCTCTGCAACTATGTTTCAGGAGAAAACTTATTGCAGAGGATACCCATGAAATTAGTGTGTTCATATAAAAATTTGCTAGAATAATATTGGAAAGCCTATATTTATTGGAAGCAAGGGTAGCAAAAATGGTTTCTCAGAACAGTATTTAGTTTCTTTTTTGAATATTATTAGTTTTAATAGGGTAAAGTCTTTGACAGAGATGCAGGAACAAAATGGTCTTGTCTTGTTCTTTTTTTTTTTTTTAATGGTTAGGGGAGGATGGAAGACAGACAATGGAAAAGTAACCAAAGGATATAAAACATGAACAACCTGAAGAGATGATCTGCCACTGGGCATGTTCCTCTTATTGATTACCAAAATTAGGCAGCAGTGCAGATGCATCCTCATAGAGATTATTATATTAGAAATTAAAAGTCAAAAAAACTTTGTATAGATTAAGGACATGAAAATACACAACTGGTATATATCTCACGGCATACAGTCACTTCCATTGGATTTATATATTAAATGTTGAAAAATGATTAAATGTTAAAAAGAAGTTACAAATGGTTCATTTTGAAAAAGTATAATAATAAAACAAACCCTAAAAAATATGACCAGGTCTTCCAGGGATATTTTCATTGCCCAGTAATATGATAATATTTTTTAAGAACATGACTCTTAAATAGTTTTTGATGACTTACCGGTACTGTCAAAATGCTAGTGCAGATGTTATTTTACCATGTTAAAACATTTATTCTGAGGCTAATTTAATGCCTTTAGTACAGGGATTTTTGGAGCTATGGATTGGAAATAATATGAGGAATGCTTTCTTTTCTATGATCAAAAAATGGGCTGACACTAAGAACAGTGAGAATTCAGCTGCTTAGATTCATGAATAAGAACCAAGAATAGAGAAGGCAATGACATCAGTATTTCAAAGGAAACACAAAAAGAAAGGCTGTGACAGACAAGGCAAATGTAGTTAAGTCTATGGTTATACAGGTTTTGTTTTCTTAATTTCATAATGAATAACTTCAAGATCAGAAGTAATCTTAGTTTGCTGCATGCACAATATTGTTTTGGGACTCTTTGTTACTAGAACAGCATTAACCAGGAGCACAGTATCAGTGAGCAAGAATTTTGTTAGTAAATAATGCAAGAGAGTTCACATCCCACATGCTGCTTTTTGGGAGGGTAGGTGTTTTTTGTTAAAGCTATGAAAGGTGAAAGCTAAGAATTTCTACAGCTTAACCCTGAAATCTTGGTCGCATAAAACATTGGTAAGACAAAGACTCAAGACAAAGCTTAGTCTAATGACAAAGGTAGTCCATTGTGAAACCATATTATGGCAGATCTACATTTTGGTTTCAATCAGGAGAGAAATTTTAAAGAAAACCAAAAGTTATTCCTACTAATTGTGCTTTCATTCACGTGAACTGGATTCCTCCAGATGCAATTAAACCAGGAGAGGTGCTCCAAGTACTGGAGCTGTTCAGTCCATAGGACCAGGCTAGAGCTTGTCTGAAAGAACCTCCTCACAGCTCTATTTATAGGATGTTTTTCTTCAATACCACCTATTGCTTTCTATATGTTCCTATTTACAGCACTATGTCTTTGTGTAGATGAAGCTCCAACCTATCTGTCCAGTAGGATAACATTGCTCTGCAGTGAGCATTCAACAGAGGAAGAAATAGTTTGCCAGACTCAGTCCCCTCTTTGCTCTATTTAATCTGTAACTTGTCTTCTTCCTACCTCAACATTCCCAAAAATTATTCCATGAACAGAACCATCTGTGTAAATAAATGTGAGGTCTACGTTAGAAAGAAAAGTAGTATTAGTTCTTGCCTGGATATGAGTATGTCGTCTGTTATGCTTTTTTTACAAAAACCACCAGCCATCTGAGGGCTGCATTGGAAGAAATGCCTCTGCATAATCAAATTATTGTTTTGTCTCATTTAATTTTTTCTCTCTTTTTCAGAATGTTTTCGTAGATAAACCAGCATTTCCAGAATACAAAGTTTCAGATGCAAAAAAATCCAAATTCATATTGTTGCATTTTAGCACTTTTAAAGCTGGCTGGGACTGGCTTATTTTACTGGCAACGTTTTATGTTGCTGTGACTGTACCTTACAATGTTTCCTTTATTGGCCATGATGAGCTGTCTACAACGCGAAGCACAACTGTCAGTGACATTGCAGTGGAAATTCTCTTTATCATCGGTAAGATATGTTTGGGGGTTGTTTGGGATCTCTTTTCTGACATTTAAGATTTTCACAGACTGCATAATATTATAGAAGAGGAAATAATAATCCCTTTCATGACTTTAAAGAAAATCAATTTTAGATGTATGGCTTGATATTTTCTCTGAACTTTAGATCACCTTTTTTTTTTTACTTTAAATTGATTTAAAGGGTAGTTCTGCTGCTGCTGCTCAAAAGGGACTTTTGTTCTCAAGGAAGATTGAAACCCATTGTTTCACCCTGTGGATGCCTGAAACCTTCCCACTATAGGGATGTGCCCTGGAATTGCTACAGTTTTGTTCACTATTTATGGGATTATTTTTTTTATTTCAGAAACACTTAGAAATGACATGGACCACAAGCTGAATAGATTTTTAAAAATATTTATGTAAGATTAAAACTCATACTGCAGTAATGCACATGTACAATATCAATATGCTATATTGACAACTGGGATAGAATTTGAGAGGTTGGAGTTTGTCATCTGATCCATTCTCTAAACTTTTTATTTCCATGATCCATTTAATTCTTGTATCTTTTGAGAATCAAAAAGAATACAAGCTCATATCTAATAATGGTTTTGTAGCAAAGAAATTTCTTTTAATTTTTTTTGTATTACCTTTTTTTCAATTTATTTCTGGATATGGAAAAGAATCCCTGACTAGAGTCAGATATTTCCCAAGTCTTTACTGTTATAATAGCACTCAGTGCTGTCACACTGACAAACCACAGCTCAGATCTGTTGCAATTACGCAGGTGGAAAAACTATTATTTTTAAGAAATAAGCCAAGTTAAGTATGTATTTCTTGAACATGAAAAGGGTTTGGATGGGTTCTGAGAGAGAAAGAAAATGAAAAAAAAGAATAAAATCATCCTCAGGTTTGAAACTTCTTTTCCACTTTAATCTTCTCTATTTTTTCATGAAAAAAATAGCTCAGTTCAAACATTAAAAACAACATTACAATCTTCTCTAGAAGAACTAAAGAAAATTGAAACATCATGAACACTAAGCAAAAAATCAGAAGATTTTCTTATAAAAATTTTGAAAAGTTTATTCAGTTTCTCTGTCAGCTTTATTGTAGACAGTAAGACTAGTAGGTGATGTGGCTGCTGGAAGACTGTTATGATGGATAAATATTTGTTTCCTCCTTTGGTCACTGTTCTGTCATTAGACTTAAGGTCTGATTTTCAGTCTTATGCTCACTATTAGATCTTGGTGGAATCTTTCCCATTAATGCAAAAAATTCACATTCAAAGATACTCAAGCACTGCAGTAAGAAACTTGCATTCTGCAATGCAGATCATCAAGGACCATCTTGTGTCTTGCACAGAGTGAGGTTATGACTCAGTCATAAATTAATATTACATTAAGAAAACAAAATCAAATAATCCTATTTTATGTACCTGGGTGACTTTACCAAAAGAGTAGACTCAAGGTCGCAATATTTTGATAATGGTGTAGATAACTGGTTTGTGTTATAAATGTGTTTATTTGAATATAAGCACAAGAGAGTATAATCTGTATCTAACTGATTTATGTGCTGTAGTATTCTATTGAAGCAAGATAGATGGTGAGTGTTACTGCAAGCTCAGTGTTAGTTTTCTGTTTATATATTTTGCTAGAAATACGGAGTTTTTATATCAGTAAGTCAAAAGCAAAGGCATCTCTATGATCAATAGCCGAGTAAGAAAAATAAAATGAAGATTTTCTGTAAATTTTACTTCATACTTTCCAGTTGGATTTTTAGGTCTGTAGTTCAGGAAATCAAACTGTGGCTGTAACTAAATGCATTCAAATAAATGTGCATGAAGTACTAGAAGAGACTTTGCCTAATCATGTTACTGGTAACCACTAACACTGTACAATACCAATATTCCTCCCCCACAGTTTGAATAATGGCTCAATTTACTCCAGAATATTCTTTTTCAGAAGTTATCGTCTGATTTAAACCGGTGGCACTGAGGAAAGGTTCATGAAGTATTTTCAGGACATTCTCATACTGCATTTAAATCCCTGCAGTGAATTTAAAGAAAATAGTGTGTTTATGATCATCTCTCCAGGGTCCTTTGTCCGTTAAAATGTTGAATTAATATGTCACAGAACTTGTATGACTACATTGAAAGTAGTAAGATTGACAGCATACTTAAATTTAAGCATAAGTTTCAGGGTGTTTGTTGCACTGTGGCTCTGACAATCACATCTTTGATGGATGATCTATGTGCTTTGAGAAAAGTCAATGAGACACGTTGAGAAAAATTCTTATGATGCCGCTGCCTCAGAAAGTCAGTGGGGAGATCTGTGTGATATAGGGTCTTCAGCTGTATTACAGCTCTGTAGTCACAGATTGGGGTATCACAAAAGTAGCCACGGACTGGAGAAATGGAGTCTATCTACTTTGATTTTATTGAGATTTCTGAGAACATGGAGTAGTATTCCTTTTATGAACATAGTTTGCATAAACACTTATTTGGATCTGACAAAGTCTTTGTTCTTAGCTGTATTATCCAAGACTGACTATATTCTCAGCATATGTTGTGATTCTTGGGGATGGTTCTGTGGACAGCCAGGAATTGGACCTGATTATCCTTGTGGGTCCCTTCCAACTTAGCTTATTCTATTATTCTGTGATGCATGTCATGCAATGTTTAAGCATGATAAAAATAGATATGAAGTGTTCTTCTGACTTGGGGTGCTTAAAACTAAGAGTATTGATAAGAATTAAATTATTTATGAGAAAAACATCTAGCTAGAGGTTTAACTGCTTGAGCCTTTCAAAGTTCTCTAAAACACAGACAGAAGATAAACAATAATAACAACACATTTTGTGACATCTTCAGGGAAGAGGATGAAGTGAGAAAATAATTAGGGCTTCTCATATGAAACTAAATTTTTCACTTGATGTTTCCTGTGATAACTTGTGTGATGTAATGTTTAAGTGTACTTTCATATCAATTTCCCTTTGTTATGTGTGCAAACCTTCTCTAACATCCCTCTGTAAATAAATCTTTTTCTTCCTCTGACCAAAGATAGAGTAGAATTAGTTTAGTTTTAGATTTTTTTGTCTTATGTATTCAAAAATCACAAAGAGGTGCAGAGAAAAACTTTTTAGCATTAATGTATTTAAACAAACTCATTTTAAAATCCCCTAAGAAGTGTTTCATCTGGTAAGGGATATTACTGTATTACCTGCATTATTGCACTATTTGCTTCAAGGGTTATGCCCCTGTATTTGCATAGACAGTAGTTGGGTCCTTCATTTCTGAATAGGTATGTCTGGGAGCCTGAATAACGATACTTCTAGGAAGCATAAAGGATCTTGGTTACTTTTCAATAATATTTTTTAAGTTTTCTCTCTCCTGGAGAAAAAAAGGCAAGAGAATCTCCCACCAAGTTCACTCAATTTAATTAGTAATAACCTTCTGATTGCATAATTTTCACTCCTCCATAACGATCCAGTGTAGTATTTCTATTGCTGCAACTGTTTCATTCCAGTTTTCAGATATTGCCTTTCTTTATCTGTTTTGCTTTTTTAAAACTTTATTGAACATCTTGATTAAGAAAGCAACAGTATCTGAAAAATTATCAATACTTTATTGTTTATTCATAGGAATATTTGAATAGGAGGTCTTCAGCAGGAGTTGAGGCCAGTGCAGTTGTTCAGCGAAAATGTGCATAGGCTTTCTGGGTAATGCTAATGATTTATTTGCTGAATAAAATCAAAAAGGTCTGAGTATTTCTTATCTACAGTGGCCAGGAGCAGCTATAAAGAGAAGAGCTCAATTTTCTATTTGTGGATTGTCCAGTTTTTAGTGGAAGACAAATCCTGGATACTAATTATGGCCATTAAATTATACTTTTTATAAACAGACTGGAAAGTTATTTTAAGTGATTTCCTGCAGTATACTACTTTGCCACCTGTAGTGAAAAAACACATACCCATCCCTTCCTCCACTATCCACACATGCACTCTCACCTGAAGACTTGATCTGTGGCTTACACTTTCAAGAGAAAAAATTGATCTTGATTTACACTAAGATTTCCTCTCTTTGTATACATATTTCTCTCTCTCTCATTAAATATTATTTAACAAAGTGTTTTATCAGCAATTTCTGGGTTTTAAAGCAGTATGTTTTAAAGCACTAAAGCTCTGATTTGTGTGGCACGACATTGTAGATTAAGGGGACTTGTGGAGCCATTAGTATCTATCACAAATGTAAATGACTCAAAATCTTTCAAAAATGGTTTTAAATCATAGGAAGTCCTTGAGTCTCCGATATTTAATATGTAGAGATTTAAAAATATGGTATAAACCTTGTAGAAATTAATATCATCATTCATGACTTACTCAGTCATTCAAGTATACATATTATTGTACTGAAAATAATATATGTTGAATGAAATTTGTTGGAATAAGATGAGGAAGTATTAAATGCTATAAATTTTATTAGATTGCTTCAAAATGGAAGGCTTGTTTTCTTTTTTTCCATGTTCTTTTTCATTATTATAATGATCATCATTTCCTATCCTTGCAAGTGCACAGAAGGTCATTTAAAATAATTTCTGTGTCTGGGAGACCTCATATCTAAGAAAACTTGTGCATTTTGAACGGAAATGGCAGTGGTTTGAATCCTTTTTTTGAAAGTGTACTTTAAGGCTGTGATATTCTAAAATTCAGGAAAACACCAAGGGAGTGGTTTGAAATTATCTCTGGGAATTAATTTCTAAGCAACAAATGGTCTCATCTGTGAATGCAAACGAACAAAACATGTAAACAGATAGAGTGACATTGTTGATAAACCTAATATTTGAGAGAGAAGGTCATAATAAAATATTCATGGTCTACGGATTACTTAGTAAGGTGAAAAAACAGTGCAAAATATTTATGCTGAAAAGCAGTAATAAATTTCCTAAAGATGCTCCCTCAAAGGATCAAACCGAGGGGAGCAAGACCACATGTTAAACATCTTTCCAATAACCTTCCTTGCATACCTTGTAAGAAGAAGAGATGCTTGTCTGCACACAAGATGCTGTTTGCAAGCACAAAAACATCGACCTGGACAAAAAGGAGACGAGCATAAGCCACAAGAAGTGATTATTTCACTGAGATATTTCTGTATCTTCAGGTAGATACAGATAAGTATTATGGTAATGGAGGCACTCTGAAAATTTTACTTGTATTGCCTCTACTAACTCCTCTTCATTAGAGCTACAATCAGGCAAAATTTGTATTTTTCATTTACTATCCTATAATACAGTGGTAATACAATGTTGTTATTTTTCAATAAGATTGAAGTCCTTTAACTAACAATCTAGGTAATTTCCAAGTGAATTATTTGATGCTTAATAGTTTACCATATTTTTACCATAATTTTACAAAATTTTTTGTGAATTAGCATGTGGTCTTTTTTCCTTTCTATTGTATGATTTATGGCTATTGTCTGTGTCAATTGCTGTCAAACTGCATGGGGTAAGTTCTGAGAAAAATATTTTAAGTTTTCCCTTGGAACTGGTCAAAAATTGTAGATGAACGGAGCAGTTATTCCACTGCCCACTGAATATTTTACTGATTTGATCTTTGCGTTGTTTTCTGTAATGTGTGAAGTGAACTCTGTTCATGAAATACCCAACAACTATGTATGCTTCACACAGGTTGAATTAAGTGAAGTTACATCACTTGATTGATGTTTCTCCACTCTTTGGAATTGCTTTTTTCTGCCATGAATCTGCAGGTTCTATTAAGAAAATTGCCCATGTAGAAACTTTCACACTTCTGCAGCCACACATACTAGCTTCTTTTCAAAGCAGAGCTAACAGTTCATTTTTCAGAAATATTTCAAGTTCTTTTCTTTCAAGACTCCAAAGTCTGTATCTTCCTTTGTAGAAAAGTCAATAAAATATATTCTAGCTATTCAAAATGTTCAGGGATTGAATCTGTTTTTGAAAGATACAGCATAGTTTATAAGAAAGAAAGCCTTTCCAGTTTAGTATGTTATCATAATGATCATAATATTTAATGCTTTTCTGGTATATCAACTACTTTGGGACTGAGACTAACTAATCAGAGTTTAACACCCTCATAGTCAAAGAAAGCAACTAAAAAGGGTGAACTCCAAAGGTTAAAAATCAAAGAAGCAGGTGGAAGAAATAACCCCTCTCTCTTGACATTGGTGTGCTGGTCATTCATGTCTACAGCAGCCAAAATACGGTGTTTGATTAGAGCATATCATGTTAGTGCATTATCACTGCCCCTACCTTTCTCCTGCAGGGAGTGACTTTTGTTATAAAAATACCCATTCAAAAGATGCTTTCAGATTTCATTTTTTTTTAATCTAATAATGGATAATTTACCCAAGTAAAACAGTATTTCCACTTGGATATTACTTCAATATCATATTACTTTCCACTGCAACAGTAAATAGTAAGGAAGAGCAAGTCAGACTGTCAGTTCTAGATGGATTTTGGGAGTCAGTTCGGCTATGATCCGTCACACACAGAAATAGATTTTCTTCCATTAAAATCACTGAAAGTGTTGTTTATTTGACAAACTTGAATGAATCAAGGCTGAGAACATACATCATAGCACTGTCTTAGGACAGGGACCATGCCACTCCTTATGTACTCTGCAGTGATAAGCAACTTGGTGTCAAATGGTAAATCAACTCCTCTCACTGGAGAAGCCTGACTGGTAAAACAGCTCAGTGTATTCAATGGTGACTTTAACAGAAAAAAGCCTCTGAATTATAGTTACTCCATGCTAGCAGAAATCTCTTATTCAGAAGTCCATCATGTTACATTATATCATGTGTATATGTGGTAAAGATTTTAAGAATTTACAGCTTTTAAATATGTTCCTGTTGTTCATCTGAATTCTAGTCATGCAGGTAAAGCCACAGAACTTCTAAAAAACAGCTTCTTTCAGTGGAGATGTAATGTGGCTCTAAAATGTGTTTTTCCGACTCTGTGACTGTCCACACAAACTAAATGGAGTTGTTTGCACAGTATTCTGAAGTGCTAGTGACCAGGAGAAAATGATATCTGGGGTTGCACCCAGAGAAAAATAGGAGGGAGAGGAATACTTGATAGCCATTTTTTAGACTTTTTAAATGTATAGCTGCTTAAGGGCTAATCCTAATCCTTTTCCATAATTTTCTTTAATGATCATGCTCCTCAATGAGATTCCTTTTTCTGTTTAAGCAGTAGAAGATAACACATTTTTCTAATTTATAAAACACCATCCTGGTAGTACAATAATGGGTCTTGATATTCCATTTTAGATATCAAGTCCATTACTACCTAGTCATCATATCTTGGGATACTTAATTTCTTTAAATTCTAGCTGTATAAAATTCAGTTTGGCTTCTTCCTTCTCACTGTTACCTACATCAACACAATACTCTGAGACTTCAGTTATATGTAGCTCTGTATGACCTTTCAGTTCACAAAGAATCTGAGAAGAACTAGAAATTTTTACAATCTAGTTGACTCTTAAATAGAAGATGTCATATTTAACACACATGTGTTAAATAAACTGTATTTGGCTAAAGCATGTTTTCCTGAAGGACATCAACTCTTCTTCAAAGACATTAAAGAATCCACAACTCTATTAATTTATGGCTTGTAAACTCCATATTTCTGTTTTGGAGGTTTATTTGCTCACCCTGCAGAAGTGAAGTCTTGTTAAGTGTTCAGTTTTTAAATGTTCCTACCTTCTGACTCTTAGTTCAGGTGCACTGGATTGTAATTTAACATTTGAAATGATACAACCTTGTTTTGCTGCTTCATTTCAAAATTAGATAAGAAGGATGCGTTGAATACATCTGGATTTCCCACAAGATTATTACTAGCTTCTCTCGTAATGCCATGATACTATTTACAAAAAAGGAACTAAAGTTTCATATGAGTGTTTCTTTCATAAAACTGTAATTTTCCTTTGTCCTGGATATCAGTGATTTCTTTGTCTTTCTCAAACAGGTCTAGATTTTCATTTCGGTTTTGCTTTAGTTTACATTGGTTGTTACTTAATATCTGTTCAGCATTTGAGATAACTTTCTAATAAAGAAGAAAAAAATGCTGATTGTCCAGCATCTGCAATAGGCTGTTAAGACATCTGATTATATTATTTATATAGTATGTATTTTATTATATATTACATATTATTACATAAAATCCCTACATTTTGGTACTCAGCCTCTGTTGTGTTTTTTTTCTTGTAAGCTTTATTTGATTTCATAATGGCTCAGGTTCTTACACAACGATATAAGACGAGCATTACTTTCCTGTCCTAAATAAACCCAATTCCATCTCCCTCACCTGATCATATCAGCATCTGAAAGAAAATCATTAAGCTAATTGTGGTTATAGATGTCTGGAAGGAAGATGCTGGATGGAAGAATCACACTTCCATTTGAATAAATTGTTCCCAGGCAATTTACTAGGAACATGTATTTTATCTCAGCAGTAGAATAGAAAAATAAGTTTATATAGGGATAGATAAATTGTTCTTCAAAAAATATGGCTCTAATATTTCCTGAAATATTTTCCTAAATAAAAAAAACTTTCCTAAATAAAAAAACTTCCTAAAAGCTGTCTGACCAGATTCTAACATCGTTATCCGTGTATCATTAAATAAAATTTGCTAAAACAATCAGATGAATTAAAGAGCCTGGACTTTGGCGGAAGTATTACTAGCTAAAGACTACCAATGTAAAATCACATAAAGGAAAGTGAAAAAAATACAAGAAATTAGAGAAGAGTCAGTCATACCATCTAGAAGAGGCAGATAATGTAGAAGACTGTATGCTATGAAAATCAATGGGGTTAATATACCTAAATCATCTAGTTCTCAAGCACAGATTTGAGTGACTGCAGTCTAATAAAACATCACCACTTATATGTATGCTACTTGCCCTAAAGGCAGAGGACTTTTCAATTTCATTTAGTTCCCAGTGAAAAACAGTTGAACTGAGGTATATTACCTTGCATTTTCTGCAATTTAAGAGTATCTCATGGGCAGTTATTGAATCACCTGAGTAATCCTGAATTGTTATTCTGTTATAACTTGATCATATGTTTATGCCCAGCTGGATTTATTTTTTAAACCATCAAGCCTAAAGAGAGAAAAGAAATATTGTCACAGGGAAATCAGTTGCTTCAGGTAAAATAATCCCGTTTATGGGTAAAGCAGCTCAGATGGCCTCCAGATATCTATTTTTTTTAACAGGGATCAGAAATTGAGATTATACAAAACACATATTGTGTTTTTAAGATTGTACAGGGGATATAATATTGGAAAACATCTTAGGGCTTGATAGGTTAACTTGATGACTATCAGTTTATGACTTTTATTCCTTTTATATAATTTAGGAGACCAATCTGCATTATGTACTAAGTAGAACCTCCATTTTTTCAATGTAATTATTTTCCCATTGTTGTGCACCAGTTTGAATTGGTGTTTGCATACCATTTACTCTGTGAATGTGTCTGTGTGTGAATGTGTCTGTGTGTGAACGTGTGTGTGTGTGAATGTGTCGCATATCAGAAATCTAGAAAGGGATGGCTTGGTGAAGCATGTAGAGTGTCATACAGAGCTTTAATCCAAGAGAGGTCACCAAACAGTTTCAAAATCTTATGGACTTGTAGATTTCCCAGCTCTTTTATGCCCAGCTATGAAATAAGTTGCCTTTTCTTAGGCATCGAGCATTACTAGGGCATGGATTTTGCACTGGAAGCTTGTGAAAAAGAAAATAATCACCAATAGGTAAAAGCCATTAGAGCACTCAAATAAGGAAAGTAATTGTTTAAAGCTTTTCAGTAAGATCATGTTATTGGCTACAGTTATTTGGAATGAAAATATCACAGATCCATGTAGCCATGATAATGACAAACTTGGAAGACATTAGGGTAATAATAGTCCCAGTGTTCTGGTGTTTACTGCTGTGAATACTGTTTAAGAGCTTCACTGGAGCAAAATATATAAATAAATAAGGAACTGCAACTATCTATAGATAACAATTTTTAATTCATTTCATGGCAGAAAAAAATTGGTGTCTTTTTTGAAAATAAAAATGCATTTTCTTTAGTCTTTCAGTGTACCTTTGCATGAGTTTTAGAGATTCATTCCTTACAAGATTTTTTTTTTTTTTAAGGGATGTGTGCCCATACTTTACCAGTAGTGGAAATAACAGACTGAGAGAATCCACACAGATTGGGCTAGCTAGCCATGGGATCCAACCAGGAGAAAAATCACTGTTGTGATTTCACAAATTCACTGTTTATTATCTCTGCATGCATCTTAAGAACTTACTGCCTAAGAGGGCTCCTGGTGTGTGCTGTGGGGGGTTTGTAGGGAAACGTGACCAGTCTTCAGAGTGGAGAGAAGGGGGACTCAGAGGAACAGGACTCAAAAAGCAGAAAGTAATTGCGTCAGCAGGGAACTGTGATCAGAGGGTGTGTGGAGAAAAAGCCCATTTTCCTACACAGTGTGCAAGGGCGACGTGATTCCTTGTTCCAAGCCTCTTGAAACTGGAGAACTTGGGTTCTCCCTGTTGAATGCTTTCAGGTCAAGTTCAGTTCACTTTTGTGTTCAACAGAAGAAAAATAACTCATTGCTTGGAAGACTGACGCTCTTTGCTCAGGGTTCACACACAGCAGTGTGCACAGAAATGAGCGGGGAAGGTGGAAATCACGGCTGGTTTAAGACACAACGGTGTTTGTTGACACAACATGTATCTGTGTTAAACTCAATTAAAATCTTGTGGGAAAAGGCCTTGTAGTTAAACATTATTTAAGGGCCTTTCTTAAAGTCAATAGGATAGTCTAGACTTTATATTGAGCTTTCATTTGCTTGAATCCTGATTTTTTTTCTGTCTAATTTGAACTGAAATTGAATTATGTAACAAAATAAGAACCCAAATTTCTTCCTAATGAAGACAAGAATAAAGAGGTTTCACTCTTTTCTCCCTCTCTACATCAAGAAAAATACCGTATTTTAGAAAAGTGTGTGCTGTGCTTCAAGACAGACATAATGAGTTAAAGAATTTCACATTTTCTGCTGTTACTCCTGCTTTAGTTTTAGATAACTTTGTAATGACATTTCTCATGTCAGAGACATTATTTAAATGCCTTATTCTGCTTTCCGGAGCACATGACACCATCTGTGTAGCTCACAAGGTCATTTAAAGTGATGCTGTCCCATCTTACATTAAAAAAACTTACAATAAAGTAAATTCAGATTCTTTTCTTTAGTAATAATCTTTATTAATAATGTTTAGGTTTTTTTTTGTTATGAGAGGTGCTAAAGATGAAGAGAGATTGCAGTCCTTGTCCCAGCCTGAAACAAACATATCAAACATAACTTTAAACACAAAGTTTGCACAGGATGAAGTTTGTCATTAGGGCATACTTAAAGATAGTATATTCAAATGTATCTCTTGTGGAAAAATGTTGACCCACTAATTATCCAAATATATTGGAGTCACTTCATATATGCTTTAAGAATCACCTCAGAGATTAAACATCCCTCTTGCCTGGTTTACAGGTGTAAACTTGAAATTGATGCCCTTCATGTTGTAGGAAAGGATTAAAACTCACCTCATCTCAGAGAACAAAGTCAGCACTAGAGAAAACCATTAGTTTTGATGCTCTCAAGTTATCTGAAATCTCCAAAGCTTTACATTACTGATGCTTGTATTGAATTTCAGATTGTCCTTTCAATTGTCATCAGTTCATAGAAGCTACTGCACAATAAGATTAACAATTTCTAAAATATTAAATAATGCATTAGTACTTTCAGAAGATATTATTAGTGATAAGAAAACTTTTTTTTTTTAAAAAAGGAAAAAGTAAATCTTCCACTTTTTAAACAGAAATCCCCCCCAAAAAGGAATGTGTATATATATATATATATTCATATATATATATATATTCCTAGAAATAATAGAATCTCTCAGAAGAAATGGTCACATCTAAACTTGTGTTAAAGATTTTGTTGTGCTCATAGAAGTTTTTTGCCTCAGCAGTTCTGTTTTTGTTTTTTCCTTTACAGATTTTTCAGTAAGTATTTTAGCACAGCAGTTAAGCTGTAAATAAGATTGCCCAGATGAAGAAACTGTTTACACCCAAGTATTGCTCAAAAAGTTGTCAAGAAATACAAGATGGATCACACTTACTTCCTGCCCTCTGGACTTTTATCTAATAAACTGGATGCAGAAAGAAGCACTTAGCATTTCCTATTCACTTTTTCCTTTGTATGTAGCTATTATCTGGGGCTGTTGTCCTAAATTGCTTTGATAGGAAGGCAGAAAAGGGTGCAGGGCAGAAAAACCCTTAATCTCTTAAGTCTTGAACAGTGAATTGCACATGCACACTGATAAGCCTTTGCTGTACTGGATGTCTTACATTTAAAGCAAGAACTTATCTCCTTTTCTGTTAAAGCTTTAGTTGTTTCACAAATGTTAATGTGCAATAAATAAGCAAATACTTTTTCTGACTTTGGTAACTGCACTTTGGAGTTTCTGAGACAAATGAGAATGAGAAGTATCAAAATATTAGTGACGCAAATATCTTTCTTTCTTACCCCATCAAACAAATCTGCATGAAGGTGTTCTTCATGTGACTGGTGCTGCCGTACTGATCTGGAAATGTGGCTAGTAACCAACAGTCTCTACGAAGTACCTGTGGAGTCCAACTGACCCTGTTGCTTGTAATGAACCATATGAAATTTTGCCATCTTCTCATCTTAATTATATTATTGAAAATTTTATAACATTTTTTTAGCTTTAAGAATGCAGGGTCAGCTGAGACTACTTCATGAGGTAATTGAAAATTATTATATCTCTGATTTTACTTATATATTCTGTTCAGCCTGAGTACTTTGTTGAATGGAAACCGTAGTTCTTAAACCATAAACTAATTAAAACTTGCAAGGCCTCAGTCCGTGGAACCAGATAGCCTCTGATATGTGTCTAGGTCACTTTGTGTTAAGATTTTGCACTAAATCCTAAAAAAATTGCAGGATCAACACTGTGCCAAAACAATGAGAAATTCTGCAAAGATCTCATTTATTTAGGAGACTTGACTATACTGGGTCGAAGGGAGGGAGTGGCTGAGGTCAAACTGTTAGAAATACCATAAGTTTACTACTAGCAATATACAGGTTATCCAGTATGACAAATGATCATAGCAGACTGTCTAGCTGCAAACTGCAGAAGACAGCATAAAAATTTTCTACTAGTGAAACCTTGCAAATAATTATTTTCCAGAACCAGAACATTAGAACTTGGGATCTTTTCAAAATTTATCCTAAAGGAATCTTTTCTGATACTCCAAAGGAATGATCCAACATGATTTTCTCTATGTGCTGAGCCTCTCTTCTTCTTCTCTTTGCCCTCAGTGGGGGGAAAAAGATTGTTTCCTGTCTTCTTGCATATTATGTTTAGCAGGCTGGAAGAAAAGGTCATACTTTACGCAGTCTTATTGTAGCCTACCTAAAGAACTTCTAGGCAGAAATGCAAATCAATCTTTTTTTTCCCCTAAAGCTATCTCGCTATAAAACACCAGCCTTAATGGTTGGCTGCACTCTTTTCTGACACTGTAAAAGTTGTACAAGTAGTTCTCACTAATGTTAGTAGAAACAGGGTGCATAGCTTGGGGACAGATTATAGTCTTCGTCTTGTAGGACATGAAAATAATTGAGACTCTGTTGTCAAGACCTGAATTTTTCTTCGAGGGCTGATGTGTTTTGGCAAGACATGTCAAAAGTATATCTCATATTGAAAGACATGCATCCTGGAATGTTAGATGGGAACATACAAAATACACAAGTCGCCAAGCAATTCACATCACTTTTGCGATCTCCACCATAGCCCAAAAAGCCTTTTGTTCAAGTGTGTTCAGCACTTTTCAGTTGATAAACAAATGGTTATCCTTGAGGATGACATTTGTCATCTGTGCTGATCTGTTATCACTAAAAGAGCTTAAATTACACCTTTTAAATTAAAAAATCAATGATTTTTTAATTTCAAAATAAATGTAAATAAATTTTATGGACAGAAATAATACCCTTACTTTTTTTCATTTAGAAAAACACCAATATTAAGTACAGTTTAAAGATCAGTGTGTGTGGATGGTTTTTTTTTAATTCAAGCCCCCTTGTAAATCAGTGAGTTATAAATGTTTTAGGCATTCTGTTTACTCCTTGAAAGAATAATGCATTAATTGATTTAACTCTGTGTATGTGCATCTCTTACCACTATGGGTTTTTTTGTTCCTATATTAGATTATTAATCTGGTATTTATGGTGCAGAAGAAAACCAATCAGTGTTATGCTGGATTCCTGGTGTTATGCCCAGGAATCAAGAAATCACTGTCTCTAATTCTGTTTATTCTTTGTCAAGCAGATATTATTTTAAATTTCCGAACAACATATGTCAGCAAGTCTGGCCAAGTGATATTTGAAGCGAGATCTATTTGCATCCACTATGTGACTACATGGTTTATCATTGATTTAATTGCTGCACTTCCTTTTGATCTTCTTTATGCTTTCAATGTCACTGTGGTAAGTACTAACCTGTCTTCTTAATTGTTCTTTTTTTCCAAGAAGGGTTTGTTGATGTGGGGGTTTTTTTCCCAGATCTGGAGACTAAACCTGAGTTAACTAAAATACCTTGGTGTCTTTTACAGTTTTGTGGTATGTTTTCACACTGGACGTACCCATTTTTTAATTCAATAATCTTTGCCTTGTAAACAGTTGCATCTATGTTAGCTTCATGTCTAATTACTGTACTCAAATCCAGTTTTCTATGGCTTTTGCTCTCTCATGATGCATAAATTCAGTCCTTAATTTTTCAAGACTCATAAATTTTTGCTGAGGTAAAATAAATCATTGTTACGGCCAGCATATTTATTTAGCCAGGAAACCTCTTTCTCTTTACTTCTGGGAATTTTAGTGAAAAAATGACTATTAATTTTTTGTGTGTTCTAACTTGTATTGCTTATAATTGTCATTTACTTTGACTTTGGTTTTAGCTCATCTTTTTTTAGGAATGTAATGACAAAAGGCTTAATCTGCCTTGAAAAATGTTTTCTCTGATGTCAGGTGATGTCACAATTATGATGGGTTACATTTGTGTTGGCTTACTTATGCTAAGAGAAAATTTTATTCTGCTAGCCCTATTAGATTTTGTAGAGTAAGGATCTACTAAGCAGAATTGCAACAAACAAACAAGCAAACAATCCCCCCCAAAAAATGCGAACACCTCCTGCCCCCCCGAATCAGAAAGTTTAGTTTTTGAAAAAAAAGTTGGCAGATGTTTCTTAATTTTGTAGATTTTTGCCATAAGAGACTAAGGTTTTTAGCTGTCCACTTTCTAATTCCCAGAATTCTGATCTTTCGTAAATAGATGCACTCAATCTCAATTTCATTAAAAGTGAGTTACAGACAAGTACAGAGATAATAGGATAGACACACATCAGAAAAAAACCCATAGAAAAACACTGGTCTGGAGGGATCCCATATAAAGTATCACATTTGATTTTATCATTTAGCTCCATTTCCTTCAATGAAGTCCCTTTTCATGTCATTTACTACATAAAGAACCATCAATGTAATACTGCTAGTGCAGTGACTTTTAAAACCTGATAGTTAATAGTTTCACATTGTTCACTGTTTTTTTATAAAAGATGGGTAATCTATTTAAATACATTACCGTCTCAGTTTATCCTTTACATTCAAACCAAACAGCCAGCAGAATGCTTTTGGTTTAATTTCCATTAATAGTTTTTCATTAAATGAGCCAGGTTTACCATTTCTGTCAAAGAGAAAATTAAAAAAAACCTGAAAACAACAACATTTTCTTCCCGCCCCCACTGGAAGGACTGATATGCTTTCCATACTTAATTCTGGAAAAGGAAGTACCACCCAATGATTATTTTTACAGTTAAAATGTCACAATATGAAAAATGCTACTGTAATATGATTAATACACATCTCCTCTCTGGTGTTCTTTTAAACTTTTACCCTTAATAAAACCTCTGTGTGATTCCTTGATGGGTAAACAGTGCCTTACTATATCATATCTCCTATCGTGACAAGATTTGGCAACCGTTAATATAATCCTCAAGATAACAATGACTTATCAACTGCTTCAAGAGCGGGGGGAGGTGTTAATCACATTATGCTGTTTTCAGACTTCATGATTTAATAAGCCATTTCCTCATGTCTGTTCTCAGATTTTCACTTCATCGACTTTCAGATGTTGCCTCAACAGAACGGTGAGAAGGGGCATCAGGGAGCATCTCACTCCTTTGCTGTTCAGGCCCCGGCACAAAAGTCAAACCTTTAGGGACGCTCTAAATTCTGCAAGCTATAAGTATAGTGCCATACATACCTATGCATGTATGGCACATATATGTCATACCCCAGTTGGAGACTAATGGAGCCAGAGTGCATGTAAATGCTGTGGAGTCTTTTACTATCTTTGTATATATTTCAAAAGAAATGAAAGTGAAACTGTATGAGTTGGCTCTGCTGCCTTTACACCTTACCTGGATTCTGCCCTCCCATTAAAATCAGGGACTCTTTGGAGGTCTGAGACCACAGGCACATTCCTGCCTATCCTCAGTTTATGCCAAGACCCCAGCTGCTTCCATCCTTGTGTTCATTTGACATAAAGGATCCCTTAATTTGGGGAAATATGGCGTCAAATGTTGCCTTAAAAAACAGGCCATTAAGCACTAGTTATAATGATTGAATTATTCCTTTCTGAGTAGCTATCATTGGTTATAGAACAAGAGTATCATTTCCTGAGGAAAATCAACTAACCAGGTGGACAAAAAATGATTAAAAATCTCTAGCACTAGTCATTTCTTAGAATGTATCTTGTTTCTACATTAATTCATTTTTTATGTAGAAGATTATTCTTCCAAGTAGAGAATTTCATCACTGGTTTGTAGCAACTTTATTTTTTGTCAGTATTTCTCAGGACTATGCTGATTGAGCCTGTGTTAGTCTCAGATAAAATTTTGTCCATGCCCTTTTGACAGAAAAAGGTTAACCCAGCTAGTCTAAAATGATTAACAAAATGGAAAATTTTGATGATTTTATATCTGTGGGCAAAGAAAAAGCAATGCAGGCACAAGTATGAGTGCTGACTCCTTATTTTGTCTTCCTAAATTTGTGACATAGAAAAAGAAGCTGCCTGATGGCATTTTAGATCTTCCAATGACATATTGGGCACAATATCAGAAGAGCGTTTGGCATGACTAGTGAGAAAATTCAGTGAAATAATACATGATTAATTACAACTGTGTCCAAATTTATGCAGAAATTATTTTGAAATGGGGCAGTCATTAGCCCTAAAATGAAACATGTCTCCACATTAAAAAGAGTATTATGATATATGATTCACTGTCTTTATATCTGTAGCTTAACAAAAATGGTCAGAATTTAGGCAAGACTGATTACTGGCAGGGCACACGTACAATTGTAACAGTCCTTTTGCAATTTCTTGTTTGCAAGAATCTAAAAAAAGAAAAAGCAGTTTCACCAAAGTTATCATTATTTAATTGTGGTGTTTTAGAACATAGGCTCCCACAGGAAGATGAAAGCTCCAATGTGTAGGCCATAGCGCATATACAATCATTATATACAAAATCATTATACAAATGTTTGTTTATTACTACAACACCTTGAAGAGTCACTCATGACTAGGGACCTATTTATAAGTGCAACAAAACCATGTTTGGTTCAAACAATCCGATGAGAGAGAAGAAAAGGAGACTTTGGAAAATTAATTACCACTGAAACAGAGGCAGGTGGTATACTTTCACGGCAGTAATAGAATAATTATAAATTAAAATTATAGGATTGCAGTAATATAAACACTGAAATTACTTCAAATATTTTGCAGCTTTCTGCCCTAGACTTGCAGATATTCTTGGGCTTAAGGCCACAGACATAACTAATTCCCTGACACTCTAGATGGAGAATGACATAAGATGAGGAAAAGAAATGAAAGAAATGACCTTGTAAATGTTTGTGTACTCAAATGTCGGATCTTATTTTAACAACATATTTTGAGAAAATGTCATATTTTTGTTGATTTTCTTTTTTCCTTACTCTGTATGTGAGAAAAAATGTAAAGGTTCTTGAGAAAAAAAACCACATTTAATAATGGGCTGCAAATATTGCCCTTTGAAGAGGCTCATGGGAGAATTACTTACACACTACCAAAACTGTAGTGACAAAAAAAAATAATGCTTGTAGATTTCTTATTTTCTTCTTTACAGATTTCCCATCTACTTAATCCCTGAGACTGGAATAAGATCAACAAGTTGTTAAGTCTTTGAACAAATCAAAAACACCTGATGTTACAGAATTTACCAGTCACCTCAGATCTAGCTGTTAGTAAAGGCACACCTATAAAATTTAGAGTTCAAATTACTATCTTTGGTAACAGAAACAGAAAGGTTGAACTTCAGGGTATTCTGGATTAGCAAAAGCAAAAGGATATTTATTGAGCTGTGTTTTTAGTCTTGCTTTTGAAAGAGCTCATTCCTGTGCTCTGGGACTGCTCTGGCCAGACATGTCAAGTGTGATGTTTCTTTTCTAGCTGATGTGGGTATCCTGTATCAACCAGGCATTAATCCTACTGTCTCATTAATGAAGGAAGGAAAAAAAAAAGATTACTGTTAATGAAAATTAGGGCTATTTAATCTTAGACAAAAACATTAAAAGAATTTGGATCTGCATATTGTCTGCTAACTCTGCCCAACAGCTGAAACATGAGCCAAGCACATTCCATGCAAAAAGGTGGGCTGTGCATGCTACGGTATGGATGTAGGCTGCAGGATGCTCTGGAGGGTATGGGGTCATCCAGAGACTGCTCCCTTTATGCTGGAACTCCTCTAAGGCCAGAGCCACGTACTTCATAAACTGAAGTACACTTAGGGTGATGAGCAGATTAGGTGGTTCTTTTGCCACATAAAATTGAAAGGCAATAATATTTTAGTTAAGGAATTTAAGAGGCAGTATCAGAAATTTTAATGAAAGCTTTTTGGGACTAATTCTTAGTACAGAGCAGTAAAATATGCCAAGGTCCCTGAACACAGGTTTAAATCCCAAGAACAAATCTGAGCCTTCTCTAACTTCTCTGCTTTATTGTTCTGCAAAATATCTGTTGTTTGTTATTGCCTCTTCCATGCTAAATTATAAACTGGTTTCATCTCATAGACAGTTAAATTAGGTGTACTGTTAGCTGAAGCTGAAAATCATTGTGTGCTTGGAGATATTTATTGTGTGGTTTCATATTGTGATCAGATGAACATTGGTCAGTTTGACAATTGTGTTTCTCTTCTAGAGCTGGGAAGAATCCATTTTTCACAAACGCAAATTTCTAAGCTAAATCTTAAAGAAGACTGCATAAAAAAAAGACAACACAAAAGATCTAGTATTTAAAGTTTGTTTGGTTTAAATCGGAAATAATAATTACGTATTTACACATCAAAGTATAACACCTTTTTTTTAAAGCATCTTCTTTGCTTTTCTCTGCTGTCTTAAGATTCAGTCTAGTCAGCTATGCAGCTGAATGAAGAGTGTGCAAAATTTCACAGAGCTTTAGAATTTCCTTTCATTGAAACAAGAGAGCTGTGTGATAGAAGAAAGCTGCTGACAAGTTGTTTAGCTGCTGACAAGTGGTTTTCTCTCCCTGTTCTCCTAGGTTTCCCTTGTCCACCTTCTAAAAACAGTGCGGCTGCTGCGCCTCTTGCGTCTCCTTCAGAAGTTGGATCGTTACTCCCAGCACAGCACAATCGTTCTCACGCTTCTCATGTCCATGTTTGCCTTGCTTGCTCACTGGATGGCCTGCATCTGGTACGTCATAGGGAAAAGGGAGATGGAACAGAATAACCCACTTACTTGGGACATAGGTAAGTTCTTCCATCCTAAATATACATACACACGTGTATATATTCATAAATGTACATAAATATATAAAAGTACATGTAGAAGTCACTCAGTAGTTCAGGTTTTGTTCAATCTTATGCCATTGTTTGGTGCTGTTTGTAGAGAAAAGGATGGCACTCTGAATTTCAGGTGAATCTGAAGAAAAAGGTTAAAATAAACATCAATTGGAAAAAATAGAAACGAATTTTAGATTTTTAAGAGTGATTCAAAGTTTGGACAATTCAGGATCTGTATAGGAAATGGCTAGACAGACCGTGTAAAAGAATAGATGAGAAAACTCATCCTGGTTTTGCAAATTAAGAAAATTCATCAACAAAAGCATTCTCTCAAGTGTGCTGATTTCTTCCTATACATTGAAACAGGCCCTGAAATTTCTTCAAGTTAAAGACTCCTTTTGGAATTATTGTTTAGGGGATTTGCAGGCTTTGATTTTTGCAGAGCAGATGAGGTGTTTATCAATGAAATGCTCAGTTTTGGTCCAATGTTTAGTTTCTTCCCCAGTATTCATTCTGATTTAATTGAGTGTTCCAGATTAGCTCTTTAGATTCTAAGCATTTCATTTTTTTTAATGAAACATCTTCCGTAAATGAAGTTTATCTAAAGGTGAGGTAGAGTTTCCCAAGAGAAAAAATATTTGGTGTGGGGGAAATAATGCAAATACCTGTGACCAAAGGCTCAGTTATGTGCATCCAAACTGCAGATTGCCCTATTCTTATCTCCTTTAATTTCTTTCTTTTCTCTTAACCCCATTATCATCTGTCTAAATACCATCCAATAATGGTAAATCTGAGGGAGAAATGACAATCATGTTAAAGGTGCTTGACCTCAGAGAAGTGAGGATGCTGGGTCAGGAAGAGAAAAAGAAGAAAGTCCAAGAAATATGTGTTTTTAGTTTTGCAATAGGTTACTTGTAGATTTGTGGAGTCTTGTTCTTCTTCTAAGATGGTTGTTTGTTTGTCTTTTCATTTGCAAACCAGGTCTGTGACCTGCTGCTGAGCTCTTTATCGAGAGTAAACTTTTGAAAGAAAAGACTGCAGCTCTAGAGGAGAATATACAAAGAAAGCCCACTGTGCAAAAATTGGTCAAATACAGCTAACAGAGAAACAAATCCAGATAATAATAATAATGTCTCTGTGGTGGGAAGTAGCTCTGAAGGCACTTTGTCAGCTTATGTAGGCCACAAACAATAGCTGCTTTCAAAGCATTCATTGCAGTCCAATTGATGATGTTAGGCTGCATCCTTGCTCCCTGGACAGGGCTGTTGGCGTGCTCCCTTTTCCCTCAGGCACGGCCACATTCAGAAAACTCTCCTCATAGACCCTGGGGCTCTTGGCATTTACTGCTATGAAAACAGTAATGACCTTCACTCATCAGTTTTGTCCGTTCTTGGGCAATGGCAGTAATAACCAAACGTCCCAACAACCTCATTAGAAGCAGTCCCAGTTTAACTGGAACAGAGACATTTCCCAGAAGTCTCACTTGTGTCTCAGTGAAGAGTGTTGTGTCTGGGTTATCACACACTGATCACCTGCCAGTGGGCTTCCTCAGCAGGAACCACTCCTTAACAGCCCCTCACCACTAACTTACCTTGTCCTGTGACAATCAGGGACCTTCCCTGGACACCTGTAGGCAGTGCACTTCCACACCGGATGGGTCAAGGCACTTCTTAGTGGGGTGTGCTCTCAGACTTCCACCTTTCATATGGAAAAAGGGCTTTTCTATTGGGCTTACAGCCAGGCATTTTTTTAGGTTTTTTTTTCCTAAATGTGTGAGTTTGCATATTTGCCTGGAAGGTTTTTCCACCACCTTCATGGATGGTCTCTAAAATATTTAGATGCTATAAATTTATAATAAAAATTATACTGCAATGACTCCTGTAATGCTCCTACAAATATTAGTTCTTGAGCTAAGTTAAATAATTTATAGCTTTGGGGATTTGTTTGGATTATTTTGTTTGTTTGGGGGTTTTTACGTGTAATGGTTTTAAAATGTTAAAGTATTAGATACTGGTTTAAAGAAAAGAGCTCAGAAAACTCCAGATATCTGTCATGAAGCTGTTGTTTTGCACAGACCACTCCAGAACTGACAAAATTTCTGGTTAAGCTTACGTGTCACATATATGAGCACAAAAGTTAGATTATGTAATTTTTTCACTCAGTACAAATTCTGTTGCCCTCCACATGCAAACTGCTTGCTGATCAAATCCAATGAAATTAAGTCTTGGTCCTCTCTGTATCTTTTGCTATTCTGGTGATTATATGCAGCTAGCCTTTCTTTTCACCTTAAGAAAACTTCAAATGACAAGTTCGTTACACCTCCTAACATCCACTCTGGGGATATGTTAAGGGGAGAATGATCAGTGTAATTTAGAATATGAGTGACGAAGCAAAGTAAAATGAGATCTGGAAATCATAATAAATCATAAGCAAATAATACACGCAGGAGAAATCTTGCTTGGAGCATAATTAAGGTAGTTTTACTGCAAGACACTGAGGATATTCTGTTCTTCTAAAAGAAGACCTCAGCTGAAAAATTTGTGCTGTTTTGGAGAGCATGTAAAAGAGATTTCTTGCTGCAGGCAAAGCAGTAGAATATGATCCTTACTCTTATACTTACAGGCTTTAATTTTTAAACTTTTAATTTTGATACATTTATACCAGAACTGAAGACTCAAGTTTCCATCAATGCATCATACACAAAGTTTATTCCAGACATTAAGAGGCTTTCTAAAGGACAACATTAAAAAATACCATACAAAAATTATAATTCCTATGCTTTTTTTTTTAATTAAAAGAAATGTGTTCCTTGGAAATTCTACTTTTTATTCTTCACTGGAATGTCTCAGGTGATGTCCATCTGAAAAACTGAGTATGGCACCATGAGTATGGATGCTGCAATGTATGGAAGAGCTGAAATATAGGAATGGGTTTGTTCTAAGAAAGGAAAATTATGTCTGGAATGAAAAGAAGATTAATTTGTTTTTTATGTTTGCTGCTATTTTTGGGGGGAGAGGCAAAAGGAGAAAAAAGCTTTTAGCTTTGATTAACTCCATTTAGTCCTTCCTCAGTGTCGTGGGACTTCCCCCTCCCCCATACTCCCCGCCAGGAGGTTTAAGCAGAAGAAAAAAGGGACACTTCCTGTGTCTCCACTGGCTTAAATATGGAAATTTCGAGAAGCGTGACTGGTCAAGAGATCTGTCCATCAGACTCAGGGTCAACCCACGACACTCAGCCTGTAGCACAGACTTCAAGATGGAGGTTTGTTAATATTTGAAGGAAACATTTTAAAGCTGCAGTACTGTTAAAATAACACTTTGAACCTTACTGTGCCATCAGATATGCACCATAGCCCAGATCTAGCAGCATTTGCTTTTGTGTATCTATTTCTCTAGCTAATTTAAACAAATGTGGTGCTTAATTTGCATTTGAATTGGGGCAATGGGAATGATAAAATTGTTCCCATGAAAATACCAAGAACTGAAAATGGCATTTGTTTTGTTCTTACTGGACCTAATTGTAAGCCTTTATTTCACTTTTTGTTTTTATTCAGGCAACAGTCCCATTGTAAATAATTTAAAAACATGGTCACGTTCACAAATTTAGCGACGTGGTTGCACAGAGAGGTGTAGTGTCTGGGTCTATTATTGATGAACTTTCGTGGCGTGGTGGCATTGGGACAAATATCAGTGTAGCATAATGTTAAAAACTGGATCTCTTAGCTGTAGTATTGCTAGATTTAACTGATTACATGATTTGAAGGATACACAGTATGAGCACTGCTTTTAGATGCTGGAAACCTTTACCTCAGCAAGTTCTCCCATCTTAGGAAAGAATTGTTCCATATGCAGTATCTTGACTGTAATGTCTGATAAAACCACAACTCCTGGACACATCATTCCCACCCACAGGAGACAGTGGTACAGTTCTTGTCCTGCTTTTCCCCTCTGGCATTTTCAGGTCCCTCTCTGTTATGTTTCACCTTGTTCCCCTCATTTGTTCTCATTGGTGAAACAGATGTCTCCCTGAGACATGGCATGATCTTCACCAACCTGTAAAAAATATGATTAATTTTGTGTTAGCTGACACACAGTAGAGGCTAGACTGTGTTTAGGTTCCTGGCTGATCCTAACACTCCAATGCCATTGGCTCCCATTTCTATAATTTAACTGGCATCAGATTTAGGCACGGGCTCTTTATTTTATTTTTATCAAAACAGCTGACTGCTGTTTTGTATTAATATATACAGACCTATTCAAGTTCTTATTAAATATGAGAGAATGATTTTTCTATCTGTCTCTACGGGAAACAGATAATATTGAAAATATTTCCTGTTGCTGAAGGCATTCATTCTGTGAGAACCATGTGAGCTGTTGAAACCCAGCTGTCTTGAGTGTAGCGAGGAGATTAGGAGAGGGCCAAGAGTCAGGATGCTGGCTCCCTTAGATAGTCAAAACTGTCAGGTATAATTTGTGCCACTGTCTCAAAAAAAATTCCTTCCTGTCCACCAGAAATTTAGCTTTAACTTTTTGTTAGTCCTACAGTTACACAACATTATGACTATGGAGGGGTTGTTATCAATGCAAAATACAGTAAAAAAATAACCTGTGCTTTTATACTTAATAAATGTGTATTTTGAAACAAGCTTTAAAATCAGGCCTGTAGAGAGTACTGTTCTTCAGCTATTTAAATCTTTATTTCAAGTGAATACCTCAAGTTTCATCTTAGGTTTTTACTAATTTTCTATTAGTTTTTTAATTTACAGTACTTTCGAAAACAAGAACTCAGTTGTGACTGAACCACTGTAGTTTCACATACTCTGCAATATAAAACTTCCCACACACACTTTGTTTATCCCACTCTTGCAGTCAGAGCCTTTAAAAGGACTCGGATCCTGACTCCCAGTGAATACCCGCAATTAGCTGTCAGTGGCAGAGTTAGGTACAGAAAAAGTGCACAGCAACTGGGTGGTGCCAGTAGGAAATGATGAAAATAAGGCTGTGCCTTCAGGGCCTTTCACTCTGGTATTACTCAGGTACTTGCCTTTCACCCGGGTGCTGGCAAGAGGAGGGGGAAGCTGAGCTGGACCTTCCCGAGTCCCAGAGGATTTTCAGAAGCCTCTTTGTCCCATCTGGTGTGCCAAAGAACTGATGCCTGAAGTGGCTACCTGTAAACAGAGACTAGACGGGAGTAAGGGAATAGAGGTGATATTTATTTGAAAGGCCTTCAAAGGTACACCCTGGGGACCCCAGAGGCCGCTGCCAAAACAGACCTCAAGATGGGCGACGAGTCACAAGTTCTTCACACTTTTATAGGTTTGGTCCATTTGCATATCAGCCTAAATTCGCCAATTAAAACTTTAGCTACTGATGTAAGTTCTCTAAGCTCAGCTTCCCTTCTCCAAGATGTTGGTTTACACATTTCTGGGCCCAGTGCGGCCTGAGTGTCCTTGGAGAGCAAACCTAGAGACTTTGTTATGTCTATCTTAACATGAGAGAGCAGCAGCAGCAGGCTACAAGACACTTCAGAGTTTGACAGTAGGCAATACAGAATATACAAGCTAAAACTCAAAGCATCATTAAAAGTCTCCTGTTGGGCTGAAGTGAACAGCCTGAATTCACAAAACTACCTTTCCCACTGAGTCCTTCAGGAAATTTAGATGCAGGGACAAGGTGACTGAAAGATCCCCACCAAGTGCAGACAGGAGAGAATCTCCAAATGTTTTAACCATGTAAAGATTGTGGCACTTCTGGCCTGATGCAGAAGTTGGCTGAAATGGGTTTTCCAAAATGTTAATGTCCTGTGTCTTAGATGCAAACTTCAGGTTAAAATCTTGAGCCAAGTCCTTTGTGGTCCCCAGGTTGCTTCACTCCTGTCAGAATTTTGTAAGCCAGCATCAAGCTGGAATACCTATTAAGAGAGACATTTACCTCTTGAGTTTCAACAGTCTGGGAAGTTTTAGTGCCAGGGAGCTTTTTCCCAGTTTATGCTAAGAAACCAGAGGACTCAAATTTTAGTTTGCACGAGCAATTTTAGTTTTCCTGAGCAATTTTGCCAGGAATTCTGAAGTTACGTATTTAAGCATATCCTTGACAACAGATACTTGTGGCATTGTTATATTTATTCAGGTTAAAACTCAGGGTATCCTCTTTTCAGAAGAAAGATTATTTTTAGGTATGTGTATATCTGCCAGTTCTTCCACAAATAATGTATCTTAGCGAACTAACAAGTTTCTGGTGCTCTTAGACCCAGCATAGCCACAGGATAAATAAAAGTAGAAATCATATTGGAAAAATCAGTGCCATTACTTCCATTCTTGATCAATACAATACATAATTTCTCAAAGCAATAATTAAATTTTTATTCCTAGCGTTTTCATATTATACTAAGTCTCAGAATGTACTATAGAAGCAGGTAAATAAGAATGTATTTTTGCAAAGCAAAATTACAAGCAAAATGGATGGACATGATAGAAGAGTTGATATGAAAGTTGAGACAGAGGCTTGGTGTTTATTTTTCTTCCTTTTTATATATGAATTATCTTCACTATTAATGATCTTAGATCATTCTAGCTTTGTCTCTGTACAACATTTCCTTCTGCTAAACAATTAAAAACTTGGGTTTGAATGTGACATGAGCATTTTTTACTAAATCTAAGCATTCAAAAACCATAACAAAAAAATATGAAAAATAATGAGATTTTTAAAATGTGTGATTATCAGTCTGCTTTTGAATCCTGTGAGGCTCATGTTCACAACATATTCTTAGCAACAGTGGCAACCTGGAACTTAGTTTGAAAAAAAAATGAAAACTGAGATTTTGTGTGATCATAAATCCCCAGGTAGTGGGGCTGTCAGGAAAATCAGCTAAGAGAAGATACATGGTAAAACTGTAGTTCTAAGGAATGATGGGGTTTTGGACCCAGATGATGGAAGTGTTTGGTGCATGCAGGTACGCGTACCTACTTCTGTATTCCAGACCTACCTTCTGCAGTTTGAGCCTGGACCTACATCAAAACAGCTTCCAGTAATTTCAACAAATGTTCAGCTTATGAAGAGCTGGTACTAATGAACTGCAACAGGAGTCTGGGGAAAGGCTGCAGCTGGCACCTGCTCTTGTGCTGTCTGGCAGATGGCAAGGTTCGGCACAGGTGCCCAGCACTCCCTGGTCTGCTTTAGTGGGAGCAGCAGTTCAGTTTGTTTTGTAGCACTGTAAGAACTAAGTGAATCCTCCTCACTGCCAAAAAGAGTACTTGTAAATTTCCAAGGATCTCAGCCAAGAGAACTGTGTTCTACTATGAAATATTGGTCTGGTTTCACTGCTCCAAACACACTCATCCATCAGGTTAGAACTGACATGTGCAGATTTATGACTCCTTGTGCAGAGCAGGAAAGAACATCGTGCTGACTACATCACACAGCACATCATTTGCTAGCAGTGATCAACTGTTCTCTTCAGTCTGTCATCTCTGTAACGGAATGTTTGATTTTAATTTCTCTTCCAGTCTGCTTCACTATGTTCTCAATTATCAGTTTTCTTCATTTTTTGTCATTAGTAATAACAGAACCCATTCCTCTGGAGCTATGGCCCTTTCTGGTTTTGAAGAGATGTCTTTAAGAAAAAGAATTTAAAAACATACTTATGCCATGCATGAGTGCTGGTATCTTCAATTCAACAAAACAAATTGTAATGTTCTGTTGACCTTTGGTACCTGTATTGAAGGTCCATTGTTGTGTAGAATAGAAATACCTGTATATACACCTGCCCTTTTTTTGTTTTTTGTTTTTTTTTTTTTGTGGGATGTAGGGCTGAAAATTTACTTCTAATTAATATTTGAAGGAAATGGTTGATGGTTACCACTCTGTGAAGTATTTTGGGGTATCAGTAACTGAGAGACTCAGCTAACTAGTTTGGGTTGTTTCTTGCAGCACTGTATAAAATAATTAGCCCCTGGAGTATCATACAGAAATGATAAATAGGAATAAACTAGACAACCAAAACAAGATGATCACTTTGAAGCTATGAAACTTTTCAAAATACTCATCTTATGAATGACTACAAACAGTACTTATTACATTGCACATACTTTGAAAAAGACAAGGGTATACCAAAATACTGAAACATTACATAGTGATGAAACACTCTAAAGCAGTTCAAACAGAAAATTTTAATCCCAGGAGAATATCTAACATTGAAATGCTTTTAAATAATTTTATTGCCTTTTTTAATCCTTAAGAGTTCTACTCCTCTGTGAAAATAATGCTTTTATTGTACACGCAATGTGTGAATTTTCCATGCATTTTTTGAGGTTCACAATATCTAGCCTTGTTAGAATTAATATAGATAAAATCATTAAAATAATGAAGAAATTAGAATTAATGTACTTATGTATTTCAAAACAACCAAAAAATATTTATTTAAAGACTGCTGGATACCTTACCTGAATGGTGAAGATAATTCTGGTGTGAAATACTGTATATGAGGCCAAATCTGGAGAAGCTTATCATGTGAAATATTAATGAAAGAAAACTTTTTTTTTCTCTGACTGGGTTAGACTTTTGAATAAGGTACAAATGAGAGAAAGTTCATCTGGCTTTTGAAGAAATCCTATTTGCAGATAAACATAAATGTTCATTATTTTAGTACACTACACGCGGAGGCACATAATATTTTCTGTGTCTGTCAGTCTTAGATTGGACAGGGAGAAATTTAACGGATGCAGGGGGGTTTTATATGCAAAACTGTAATGACCAGAACATATGTGGGAAGTATGTGTGAAACCTGTCTGCACATGGTAAAGACCTATACTTACAAATTAAGGTCTTGGAAAGGCTTATCTGAAACCCCGGCCCTACTTTTTTTACCTGTTTTTTATGTTAAATAAGTATTATATAAATAAATATAAACCATATATCAATATACTTTCTACACCCGGTTTTCTTTATTAAAATCCCTCATTTCAGACCAGTGTATACCAGACCTTGTCAGAATTTAAAATATACATTTATATATTAAAATATAATATAATGGAAATGGATATAATATAATATAATGGAAATTAAGTTTGTGGAAATTATTCAGTTTTCTATTTGTAAACCCAAACCACTGTTTTTGAGGTGCAGGTGTGTGAAACCAAAATATCATTTATTGAGATGAACTGAAACATTCCCTTTGCATTTAGATTAACATCAATTTGTATTTTAGCTGCTTTGGGCCTTAGTAAGTTTTTTCCTCCCATTCTTCCCTGCTGTTCTTTCCTACAGGCTCAGTTCCTTGATTAAACTGTATTTTCTGCACCATACTTTGCCTTCTGATTGAACCATTTTAGCAATCACCAAATACCCCAGGACTGAGATGCCCTATTGGATTTGAAGCCCAGAGAAAAACAGGCACAAACGTAGCTTATCAAATGGAGTGTGAAATTTTTACATCATTATTAATACATTTCCGAGACTTTGTAGCTGATAGAAAAAATTTTGGAGAGTTTTTAAGTCAAAGGTAAAAATCTGGCGTGCATACAAAGCCCCTGAGATTTGACAAAGTGTCCTGCTGTGTTGAACCACAGATTACCTACGTACCATTGGTTAATTCCACAAAACAGTTTTTATCTCTGTGCAGAAGCTGTATCTGGAAAAATTTCTGCAACCATAATAGAAATTCTCAGAGCCACACATAGGGAAAAATCTGCCTTGTAAACACCCCAGAAGAAGGGATAGTCCCAAGAGGTAAAACACCAGGATCTTTCCACATGGCTTCTATAATGGGATCACCAGAGAGTGTAATTTATTGGAAGTTGAACATATTGTGCCTAGAAGCCCTGTTCAATCAATTTGAAGTTACATCAGAGTCTTTAACCCTTAACTGCTGTACTTGAAACTGTAGAACTTTTGACTGTGGAGAGCCTCTGGGGTTTATTTACACCAGCCGGATAGTTGAATCAGGACTATCAAGTGCAGTAAATCTGGTCAAACATGGCTTGCTCCATCCAAGTCCTGAAAACCTTGATTGGGTAGCTTGTGCTAAGGTTACACTAGCCTCCTCAGAGAGCTTTGTACAGTTTGCTAAAACATTAGTGCCTCTTACACATTGGTGTAATAGGAAGTTCTGTTAGGATTTCTTAGAAATTTCTACTTCTGTTTTGAAGCTTGCGTCTTGGCTGTTCAAACTATATCTTTTCAATCCAGTTTAAGCCCACAGAGTCTTTGATATATATTTTGAAATCTTTTCAGCAGCTGCTTCAATATGTGATTGGACTGCCTGTTAGCCCCATCCCGTAGGTGGGGATCCTAGGGTGTTAGAACTCCATGTTGCATTCCAAAGACATCCCATAATGACTAAAATAACTTTTCTTTTCTTCTGTAGCACAAGCATGCCTTAAATTTTTAATCTAGAGGTGTCCTTTGTATATATTCCTATTTTCTATTTATTTATCCTTTTTTCTCTGCCCTTTACCAGAGCGGATGTGCTTGATAAAAGAAGGGTTTTCTGCTGCCAGAATAGAAAATTATTTCTGCACAGAAATGGAAAAATTATTCAAGAGTCTTTGCTTTCCAGGCTCTCTTCCATTTTCCTATAACCTGGAAAATATTTCTGTTCCTTTTGTACTTTCAGGCGACAGTGTTTAAAGTTAGCCAGTAACTACTTTCAGACAAAGAAGTTGATGTGAAGCTGTGAGAGTATGTCAATGAATTCTGCAGCACGTAAAGTTTTACACAAGCCACATTCTGTAAAAATAATTATACCTAATTATTTTAAATTGTTTTTCATTGTCAGGTTTAAGAGAGCTAGAGATAAAAATGCTAATGCTTAGGATTCCCTTATGTCACACACTTCAAAAAGACCTGTCATATCTGCAGACACAGAGGTATTATTTCAGAACTGCCGCAACTTTAAAAACGCAGTGTGCTTTTCCATTGAGTCACCACCTTTCTTCTTTACTTTTTATTCTTTCTTCACATGAAGCCTTTATTACACTGCAAATTCTTGGGGTTGTTTGTTTTGTTTAGATATAATCTGGAGTAAAGTATCCCCTATTGTTGATTTCCCCCTCACAAAAGCCAAATATGTTTGGATCTAAACTTCCTTGGTTCAAGTGGCACGTAATAAAAAAAAAGAATTGAAAAATTTTACTTATGCTGTAGAATCAAGAAATTAAAAACTAAGACAAGGAAAGAGCAAATAAAGTGCTAATACTGTTTGTCATATGGCTGCCTGACAGAGGCAGGTCCCTGTACAACACAATGGCTCCTTAGATAAGAACACAGAGGAAAATACTTAGACAATGCTGTAAAACCTATGGAGCAAGCAAGGAGGGGATTGTAGTGAGGGTTAACATACTTAGCTCTTATCTAACCAGCATGGATGTTATTAATACAGAAGACAAGGAGAAATGGATGTCATACAGGCTGCAGCAGTCTGTACTGACCCAAACTGAACTCCATACTGTCATTATCATCTCCTGTGCGATTATGCAGGCCAGTCAGATGGAAATTAGCACGGTTTCATTGCAATTCTGAAGTTAACCTCTCATTTGTAGTTAGACTTACAAAAGGAAACAGTTTCCACCCTGAGGCTTCTGCCCCTGTTTTGAGACTTCTGCCCCTGTTTTGCCAAGTTGGGAGACTGCATTTGAACAGGTAGGGGGTGCTGAAAGTTGGCTCGATTTCTGGAGTGGGGAAGATGGCAGGAGAGGGGAAGGTACCACCTGTCAGGGACCACTTCTTGCATTACTCAGATTTAAAAAGCAGAGAGGACTCTTACAGCAGAGTCTGGAAGTAAACAGCTCTACTCTTGCAGACTGCTGGCAGTCAGAATGAAAATATAAAATATGTGTAGCATATTGCACTGCTTTTCTAAAAAAAAATAGTCCTCTTGATATCTTGCTGTTGCAAATAAACAATACAGGGTCTTTTCACAAAGATTTTAAGGTATCGATTACCACTGTCATTACCTCCATGAGAATTTATTTGCAGATTCTGAGTCAGAACTTTAATACATTAACTCTTAGGACTGAGAAATTGTCATAAGAACTGACAGACTTTAGTCTGTATTTCTCTGATGGTGAAACCTGAGCAGGTGAGAACAGCAGGGTACAGGTTAGATTAATTTACCAACTATTCCATGCTGCACACGTTTAGACACAAAGTTTTGCTAGCAACTTTAAACCTTGCATTCTGCAAGGTTTTGTTGTGTGGGATATTTTGTCATATTTTGATAATAAAGGTTTTGTTTTAAAATCATCTGTATTGCTTATGGGGAGAGTGCTTATTTCTTTAAAAAGACATTAATATCCTGCCTGTAGTAGCTCAAAACCTTTTTGGCAAGATTTGGACTCCAAACACATAAAACTCCAAAACATGTTTCTAACTCTTTAGCTGACACCATAAAAAACCCCCTCATTACCATAAATTTTATTGTAGGAAGACCTGGGTGCTACTCATGGGTCAAGGCCCTCTTGTCTCCATTGCTGAATTAACACAGAATAAAAAGGCTGCTCTTGCCCAAAAGGGTATTACAGTCTAAATATAAGATAAGAAAATCTCAAACAGATGGGTACAGACCGATGGAGCACAGGGAAGCAAAGAGGGCATAGATGGACGTGCTCTTTGCACTGCATGGACCATGAGCACAAACGTGTCTAATTCCAAGCTTAGCTGCAAGGCATTTAATAGCCTGGAAAAGGATAGTAGCAGCCAGTTTACCTAAGGAGCAGAAATGTTAAATACTGAAACTCTTTGTGCAGTGACAGTGTGAGCATCTCCTTAAAGAAGGTGATATTCACATGATTTATATACTTCTGATTATGGCCTTGAAATTTTATTTCTCAAATTACCTATATGTTTAGATTTGTATGGGTTACCTGTAATCTAAAAATTAAATTAACATTATACTATATAACAAAAAAAGGGGTTAAATTACTTATGCTACTAATTTCTTTTAGTGTAAGAACCCTAGGAAAAGATACTGGGGAGAACAATGCAGGACAATTTTTAAAGAAATGAAAAGCTATTTTTCTTCACTCCAAATATATTAATGGCATTAGAGCTGTTTGTAAACTATTCCTAGTAAAAATAAAAATTTTGATAGAAATAATTAGTTATATCAAGTGCTTTCCGTGTATTGTCTGCTACTGTCACAGAAAGTTGATATTGAAAATTTCTCCATCTTGTCCTTTCTTTGGATGTGATGATCTCCAAGGTCTTTTCCAATCTAGTTGATTCTGTGATTCAGTGATGTGGGGAAGAGAGAGTAAACTGCTGACTTGCAAAAGTAAGAGGGATTTAAATCTCCCACGTATTCAAAGATAAATGACAAATTACTGTTGAGAAGAGCTGTACTAACACCACAAAGAAGAGTCTCAAGAACATTCCTTTTCTAAATTTACTGACTCCTTGATAAATGAGACTGAAGGAATTTATGACCTAATTCTGCAGGAATGCAGGTGCACTGACCATGTACACTGGAGCTTCTTTGCAACAGTAAGTCCAAATGTTTAGAGAACTGTCATAAAATATCAAGAGGAATGTGTTCAATGCAGGTCTGCTGAGTCAGCTCTTAAAATTCTTATATGTAGCTCTTATATGTAATACAGACAGGTCTCTGCCATGGAATGAATGTATCTCTGCTGTAAGGGGAATCTTTATTACATTATACTGTGAGACTGGTATGGAGATATATATTGGGTTCTTCCTCATAAATTCAAGCAACAGATCTGTCTGGTTGGTTTAGCCATCAGCAGAATGCCAGCTGCATGTCCCAGAGAGGCAATCTGCAGCCCTATAAGGTGGCAAGGCAGCAACACAGTGTAGGGGTGAGGGGGACAACTCACCCAGAGTCTTATAGAGGTGGTGACCTCTATGTTCATGCAGAGCATTCGCTGGCTTTTAGCAGACTGTTCTGGACCCCTGCCCAAAGGGATATCTCCCCCCAGCACCACTCCTTTCTTTCTTCTCTCACCAGAATAAACTCTCCTTATAGGCACGACATAACTTCTCTGGAAAGACAATATTTTGTCACGTGGTGAAGAAGAAATGTAAATAGCTGATTCACATGAATTATCTAGCTACTCTAAGAAGCATCTGGGGCTCTGACTGTGAAACTCTATCTGGGCTGGTCCTCAGGGATTTCTCACAGTAGGGGAAAAAATGAAAGCACAAAACTTTATTTTGCAGGCAAAAGAAGATAGGACACCATCTAGAAATTCTAAGATTTAATGCATAAACTGTAGTTAGATTCTGGCTAGAAATGTGCAGGGCTTGAAATGTGCGAACCCGTTAGTTCAAGTACACTGTATTTTGTAGAGTGTTTATGTAGGACTTTGCATTAGGTGGAAGATATGCCAGACTCCAGACTGTTCTAACTTGTTGCTAGCTAAATATTTTAAAATATATCTTTCAAACATTGCTTTCTAATGAAATGCTATCATTGCAAGTATTTAATTCAGGCCTTTTTCTCTACCATTTTAAAGCCATGAACGTGACGAAGAGTGGTCAGCCAGAGACGTTGGAAATCAAATTATAATCCTTACAGTGCCTTCACTGGGGTGGATTGCAAGCTTCCCATAGGAAGTATCTCTCCTCACACTTACGGCTTTCCAAAATGAGAATATAAATTATTTAACAGATCACACCTTGGTGATGACAAGAAATTACTTCCTGCAAGGAAGTTTTGTCCACTTCTCAAAGGTGGCATCAATTTTACCATGAGAAAAGAAAAACGTTACTTTTTTATTCTAAATAGCGATACTCGCAATTTAGAGTTGAGTTTTATGAGATAATTAAAGCCTAATTTTCAGGTTTTCAGCACTTCTGTCAGCTGTGTTTTTCTTGTTGTGAGGAACATTGCAATTAGATCTTAGGGTTTTTTCCTTTTTTTATTTCCTTGATTGAGCTCCTCTTCCTACTGAAACTACTTAGTTCATTGAGTATTTATTTTACTATGAAAGCTTCATTTTCAGTGAGAAAAATGGGTCAATATCTTGTTATGACTTTGTCAAGTTAGATGAGTTAAAGCTCTGCAAAATGCAATTTTTTTAATGATACCTTCTAAGTATATGTTCAATTAGAAATACAACAGCCAATATATTTACAAAGGGTATTAGTTAGCCTTATACAAGAAATACATAGGTTGTCCCCTTTCAAATGAAATGAACTTTTGGCAGACCTGACAGAGGTTAAGCTTGTATTTAAAAATGCTCTAATCCAAAGGAGTACATGTTTAGTCTAGAATGCTCTATGGGTTTTAAAAACATCTATCTCAATATAAGTCTGTAGATAATCAAAAACTTTCCCTAAGGATGTTGGAGAAGATACAGTTTCCTCCAGATTACTGTACCTGCAAAGGCTAAGGCAGGCATTCAAAAGGAACCAGATATGAAGGTAACAATTTCACCCACCTGCCTCTGACTACAGAGGCTTGTGCGTCTTGAGGGTCCAAGCCTCAAGAGCAGAGGGACATACAGGAACCTTCACTTTTTACCTTTGTTTTTCTCTTCTGACTGCATTATGTCCAAGTTCAAACTTTCTCTGGATGACATTACAGATGCTTGAAAATTGGTGGTAGAATTCCCAAAGTCTGGCAGAGAATTAAAATTTCATCTGACATATGTTCAAATCCTGATTTTTTAATTTGATCCATCAAAAAAAAAAAAAAAAAAAAGTGGATGCAAGGGTATGAATTATCAGCAATATCAGGAACATATTTGTGCCTTGGATTTTGGCTCATGACCATCTCTCTTCATTTGTTAATTTGGGAAGAGGTGTAATAAAAATTTTATCCAGTTTCTCTGCGATGGAAATCAAAAGGCATATTTATTGAACCCATCCACTCCTAGTGTTCACCTAAATTCTTGTATGACAATGATTCTCAAATTTGCTACTAGTGAATCCTCATCTATAATTTTGAAGAGATGTTTCATTATGGTTTGTTTCTGAGAAGGATGTGGCTTTGAAATTCTCAACTCTTTTACCTGTAATTTTAAAATACTGTGTTTTCATAATTTCCATTGTTTGCAAGGTCCCCAAAAATATGCTATTAATATTTTCACAGGGATGTTTAAATGACATATATACATAGCACGTACCTGAAAGAAGACTATATTTTTGTTTATGGGTTAGTCTTTAAAGAGATGAACATCTGAGATCTGAAGCATGAAATCGTCTTATAAAATTTGTCCTCTCCCCTCTAAAGATTTTATCTACTGAATAGAAAGAAGCACAGAATACTGGTAACAAAAAGGGTTATTTTTCTCTTTGATTTCATATTAAATGGATTTTTCAGCCTTTTTTTTTCCTTTTTTATTATCTAAAATGTGGGCATTTATCAAGTAAATATGTATAAACTTTTATATATGTCTATAGAAAATCTTGTGTAGTTTCCATCAAAGCAATGTCCACCTCTCACATTTTGACACTTGAAAACCTACTCAACCAGAGGTTAAGTATAACCTGCTTGTACAAACCTAACATAGGTAACTCCTCATTACCTGGATTAGCTGATGCAATCAATGCACCAGAAAGTTACAAGGGATTATGACCTTAACATAGAAAAATGAGGAAAAATACTAAAATAAACATTAATTAGATTTAAAAATATACAGATAGTGTGTTTCAAAGGTAAGAGAAAGGTAATGCTATGATCTGTGGAGGGCAGCTACCCCTTGCTGCCCCTGCCTTGCATTGATCTGAAGCGCTAATCCCCATCCTTGCTGCATACATGGCAGCTCCAAGTCAGCACAGCTGGTGTTTGGGCTCTGATCCCAGGGTCACACAGGGCAGCCTTGGGAGTGCCTCTACCACAAGGACTTCATTCACAGGCAGCTGAGATAAAACTGTTTCCTGTAGTCCAAGTTAAACCTGTTTCTTTTCTATATCACGTCAAAAATTTCCTTCCACATAATTTGAATATGTGGGTTTGAGTGCAGTAGATGTTCCTTTAGTCCTGTAACACTACCAGTTTCATTCCTACCCATGTTATATGTCTTTCTAGTTTAAGAAAAAAAATCATTAAATTAATCATAATAAAGAATATACTCTGATAAGAACCATATTTTACAAAGCTAAAATAAGAAAACTGATTTTTGGAATAAATTATTTTGTGACTAAGACTTTTAAGCAATCTCAGTACTTGAGAAATATGTCATTGTCTTTATCATATTTGTTTTCTTTCTCATTTTAGGTGTCTACTCTTTTCAGGAAAGTGTGTTAGCAGAATAAAGATCAAGGGAACTAGATTAATGCAAATTTTTCCTCATTGTCCTGCAGCCATTATGGTTATGCCTGTTGTACTAATATTTAAACCATTCTAGTTTAAATTTTGTGCATTGCTAATTAACTTTCACTTATCTAGAATACCAGATAATTTTCTTCAAATATAATCCTCTTGGCCAGATCTGTTCATTTGTACCCTGTACTTACTGACACACCTCGGGTTTCCTCTTACACATATAACATTTATTTATTGTCTTAATTTTGAAAAGAGCATAAATTCATGTCCTATATTTTACTAATGTGCAACTCTGCCATTTGAGCACATGTGCTGGAGCTGTGTTTTCACACTCTCAGAACCTGCAACTGTATCACATGTTCATGACTGCGTCTTGTTCTAGTTTGGGGGGTTTTTTGGGGAAGGGAGGAGAGAGGGATTGAGGGGGTTTTAGTACCTATTTTTTTTTCCAAGTTTGTGTGAAAGAAAAGCCTGATTCCTGTTCTACTTATCGACCCTGTCCAATAAGGTCTGGCATGTTTACAGTGCTCCAGAAGCAGTGGTTGAAGGTATGATTGCTCCTGTCTTCTCTAGGGTTCTTTAATCCTAAAACCGTCTGCTCTGGTACCTGGGAACCTCTCCTAACATGACAGGCAAAACTCCACCATAGATCAAACCTGTAAACAAATGATCAGGTTTTGTGACAGCGAAAGAGTTACAGCAAGATTCCACGGAGTAAAATAATAGGAACGGTGCTGTTTGGTCTTTTAATAGTCTGGGGAAAAAACTACAAATCTTTTAGCAGGAAAAAATTGCACATGTCAAAAACATTTTGGCTAGACAGGGATAAAAAAGGCTTTGAAGCTCTTGTGAACAACCTGAGTACCTTAAACGAGTAATCACCACGAGAACAGAGGCAATGATTATTCAATAATGCAGTCAGACACACAACAAGTAAAATTATTTCATCTCCTTATACACCTTTAGATTCTGAATGTGTTATATCAGTCAGCTACATCTAGAGAGTAGCTGTGCAAAATTCTTTGGAAACAATCTTAAAAGCGAAGCTAATGCTTTAATGTCTAATAATGATAATTAGGGTTTGATACAGTAAAATGTATTCATTACCCTGTTATAAAAAATCTTATTTCAAATAGAATATTAGCTCTGGCCTCCCCTCCTCAAATGCACTTTAACTATGATACATTCTGAAGAAGCCACATTGACAATTGAGGGAAGATTTGGACATCACAGAAACTGTAATCACAGCTGCTTTTACCAAGAAAGAACTAATTCACCTGCTTGCTCTCTCTTAGCAACTGTTCTGCCTTAAGGTTTATTTTGAGGAAGTTACTACAGAGAAACATAGATACAGATACAACTAAAAATCTTGGTTCATTGAGATCAATATAAACTTGGAACATTTTCCCCCCATTTAAAAAGGAAATATGAGATGTTTATCTGCAGATCGGAGGGTGCAGCTGTGCAAACCTACAGCTCCTGGCTGCCTGGCTCTAGATCTGAAATTAGGAGCTATCAACAGTGATCAGGGACTACTGCAGTGGGAACCAACACAGCTCTCAGGCTACATGGTGATTTTAATTTAAAAATGCATTCCGGTGATGACGGATCTAATTTCTCTTGTATAGTTTTTATCTTCTCTTTAATGACCCTAAACTGTTCACTGCAACACACATCAGTAGTCATAAGATAGCGACTTCTGTGTTGAAAGTTATAATCTATTTATATCAGAAGGCTCTGTGTGCTTCAGTTCAGGACAGTCTTCTATTATTATTTCTTTTCAGTTCAGTCAGAGAAACAAAACTCAGCCTCAAACACAGTCCTTGAAGATAACCCTCACTAAAGACAACCCAGAGTGTCCTTTAGTTTACTCCAGCATTTCTCACTACATATTCTCTTTCTATATTATCAGCATAGTATTGCTTACTCCCTCTCCTTACCAGCATGAAAGGGCCAAGCATGGTCTGGCCCTGCATGAGATTTAAATGCTGTCTAAACGTCAAAAAAAAAAGTGATTACTTGAGAGCAGATAGGCTTTTCTACCTTCACATTTCCCCTAGGAATACTAGAAGTCTCTAAATTTGGTGTGGAATCATAGCTGAGAGAAGCTTGGCCTTTGTCTCATATTTTTGTCTTTTACCATCATCACTACTATTGCTTTCAGACATTCAGGGATGCTCCAAGAGGCACTCCTTATCCATACCTCTTTATTCTTCCTGACACTGTAGTGCAGAATAAACCAGAAACTTTTGGCCTATTTTTTAACTGAAAAAAATTTTTTTGTCTTATTTTATAATGAGTGCTATGGTTAATTAATGCATTAGAAAATGTAATTAATTTCTAAATTTTTGAAGTACCAGGCAGTATTCTGGTATGTTAAGTGTCTGGCATATAAGGAAAATCTAAGTAGTGATACAGAATGGAGCTGCAAATTACGGGGAGTGTTGTACATACTCAATGCAGAGAAAGCACCAAGCCAGGGGAAGGACTGATTTTCTGGTTGTCTAGTAAATGAAATAATGTGGTTTACATCCAGTTAAAAAGTATGTCATCTATGGAGGTTTAAATGCTTTTTTAGGCTTCTGCTGATACTTGAGCACTTCCCAGATATAAGTAAATGGAACTCAATACAGGTTCTTACAGCAGTTTTCAAAGTAGCCTAATGGAGCTAGATATCCAATTCCTATTGACTTTTCCAATGGGACTTGATTACTTAAGTGCTCTTTTTCCCTTTGAAAGGCCTTCCTCTTAATTATGCTAATTGGCACTTTAAAATGTTTTCAAAGTCAGAGAGCTATACCTAGACAATGCTAATTCTGAACCAGACAAGATTCATAATGTTAAATTCTAGGAAGCTCCTCTGACTACAAGGTTTATTTCTTTTTTTCTTCTTCCCGGAGGGCAGAAATTAATTACTCAAGTTTTCCAGAGAATCTGCTGAAAGCTGTTACCTACAGGAACTGAAAAGGAAAAAGCATTAGTCAATGATGCTACCTCATAACTATTTCCACTGGCTGATGAAAGTATTTACACCAAACAGTATCTTGCCTCTACCTTGAAACTGAAAAAAAATACAGTGCTATCAGCAAAAATATGAGAGGTACAGTTGATCAGGAAGATATTGAAGCATTTTATATACATTTTATGTAATTTTTTCAAAAGTTCCTGTTAGGATAATCTCTGCCAGCCAAAATAGAAATGAGAAGTTGTAAACATGCTCTTATCTACTAGTCAGAGGAATATATTTTTTGCGTTTTCCCTTTCAGAGATATGTTTTCTCTTTCAAGTCTAAATCTCGAAATAAATTTACCTAATAGCTTTTCTTTACATTATGGGCATTATTATAGCAATTGTTAAGAATGGCTAATCATTGTTAACTGCTACTGTTGTAGCTCAGTGATAAGCCATACATCCAACCAAGGAGAACATTTATACCACAGAACTAGACACTCAATACTAAACTCATCTCAAATACTGTCTTGGCCAGAAGTGTTTGTTAGAAATTGTGAAATGATTATATTGGTATTTTGATAGTGGAATTATTGTAGAAATATTATAGAGACTTCTACTGATTGATGCAGTGTAGACACTTATTTTTTTACCTTACCTTTACTAGCAGTAATGAATCCTTTAGGAGCCATGACGTTTCCTTAGGGTTGGATGAAAACCTTGAACATAAAGTGAGCTGTAAAGGAGAAACCAGTTCACATATACCTCTCAGTTAAAGAATGCAGTCATCCACCTTTCCTGGATAGTACTGAAAAAGAATGAAAAGTGAGAAAAATGGAAATACACAGGCTGAGATTCAGTGGCTTTCAGAACACTCCGAGGAAGGAGATTTTCTCTGAAAAGGCATATCAGTTACAGTTCTTTAGAATAACTTATTTGTTTCAGTTTTGCAACTGAAACAATCTTGAGCTGATCTTGAACTTGTTACTGTTACTGTTGGGGAAATGTAGAGCAATCTCAGAACAAGAGTAGTGGACAGAGGATTGATATTGACACAGCTAGGCTTCTTTTTTTTTTTTCCCATTTTGCTTTACTTTCATTTTAAATAATTGGGAGCCACAAATACAAAATAGCTCCACATGATTAGTACTAGCTATCCAGGCAAAATCAAGGAGATTTTCATACACTTTCTTGTCCGTCGGCAGGGTAAAACATCCTACTCAGTACTGCCGTTGTATGACAATGGAGATTGCTTTCATTTATTTCTTTGATTAAATTCCCTGTCCTGCACAGGGAATGGTGTAGGACAGGGGTCATGGCCAGCAGGATCATGGCCCGACCTTGCTCTGCCATTACCCAGCCCTTCTGGCTAAGCTTTCTCTGGAGGAAAGCATGCCAGAAAGCCTGGATCTGAGCATGGGAACAGCCATGGTTCAGCAGGTCTACTCTTGGTGCTAAATTCCTACAGACTTTTTTCCCAACTTAATTGAAAGTGCTGGGACAGATACTTTAAATCTATCCCCTACTTTTGCAGACATCCTGTGCAATGAGATTTTCCCCAGTTCGTATTTAGATTCATCAAAATGGATGCTGACTGAAGTGGAGAGAGAATAAGCTTCAGGAGGTGATTCAGTCTGTCAGGTCCCAGCTTACAAAAGGGGGACCCTCAAACAATTTTTCTAAAAACAAAACTGTGTCTGTCAGGATTATTTTCTTTTGGCAGTTCTCCCTGCATACCCAAGAAAGATTCCCAATCTCCCAAGCAAGCTGTTTAACAGGCAAAACTGGGCACAAAAATAGATTTTTATCCATCTTTTTTCCCCTATCTTGATTTTTGCGAAACATTGTGTTTATGCAGTTCATTCAGGTTGTGTTTTCCAGCTGCACATTTTTTCCTGCATTGTTGCTTTGGGGTTGTTTTGTTGTTTTTTTCAAATATCTGAGGCAGTAGCTGATTCTGCTTTCTCTGGCACACATAGACTCATTTATTAAAATGAAAGGAAAGATTAAATGAACAATTTGGAAAATACTTACTGAAGCATGTTTTGAAAATTAATTCTGGTTTGTAAGTTATGTTTAGTTCTTTGAATCTTTTCTACTGTAAAAAGAAACATGTGAAAAGCTCTGAATATGTAATTACTATTATAATGATTTAGTCTTAGAATGTCAAAAAGCTTTCCAAGCATTAATTAATGGAAAGAATCAAATGATGTTGCATTGTTGCTGCAGTGTTATTAGGTGAAGATTTTTTTCTTTTCAGTGACTTAATGGATTTTATAAATTATCTAATTAGACCTGTAATATGCAATTCAAAACCACTTGCTTTTGATGCAGAAACACAGTTCTTAACATAAAAAATAGTACATAAAAATAAATACCCCAGGGACACAATACTTAATGTGCTGCTTAAATTCCTACAGCTTAATGTTCTTTTTATTCTTGGAATTGTGTGAAGAATATACTGCCTTTTAAGTAGGTTTGTGGGGGTTTTTAAAACTGAGGTTTTTTATATAATGTGTCGTTTTTATGGTGGTGTCAGTATTACTTAATAGTAATTCTTCTTATGCTTTCTTTTGCAGGTTGGCTTCATGAGCTAGGAAAACGAATTGAATCTCCTTATTATGAGAATAATACACTAGGAGGCCCATCAATCAGAAGTGCCTATATAGCTGCCCTGTATTTCACTCTCAGCAGCCTCACCAGTGTTGGTTTTGGAAATGTTTCAGCCAACACCGATGCTGAAAAGATCTTCTCCATTTGCACAATGTTGATTGGGGGTAGGTACAATTAAGCATCATTTAAAACATTTTCAAGGAGTAGGAAAAAGTCAAATAAAAGCTGACATTTTGCTAAGTTTCTTAAAAGAAACCCCAAACAAACACAAAGTGAGGTTTAAGAAATTTGATTTAAAATGGCAAAAGAAGGAAATAACTTTGTTTGGTTTACACTAGAGAAACTCTCTTAGGCAGACATATTTCTAAACTTCCATTCACTTATGGTGATGAAAGAGTGTCGCTCACCAAAATGCAAGTTCACATTATTAACAGTGAGAGTGGCCCAGCCATGTATTGGGGATTTCAGTCATGTGGCAGGCACTTTCCCAGACAGCCAGGTATGATGTGTGCGTCAGCTGCAGTTCAGTAGCCCTGGAGATGGTGATGAGGGGAGGTGGGCAGCCCACAGGACAATGAGTCTGTGAGCTGGTGCATGTCCTCATCTGAAGGACAAGACCAGAGAGAAAGAAAGAGACAGGACAGAGGCAGGAGACTGTTTGGTGAGCCTTAGCATTAAAAAAAAAAGTAGTTCAATTATCATTGATAACCGTTTGATACAGATTTGAATCAGAATGCAATGTTTTGGTCATATTTGGAGCTCTTAGTAACATTTCCATTTATGTTGATTACCAAGTCATACTTGGGGTAAGCCGTGTGCTCATTCATGGTCCCCTTCCTTCTGCTGAGGCACCTGGGTACAACCAGCCGAGATTTGTAAGCCAAGACATTTAGAGAAAGTACTGGAAGCTCTGTCTTTACGTTCATCTTCCTCCCACAGAAAATCAGCTGTGCTGTTTCACGACGTGTACATAATACAGCTCAAAGATGTCATACTGGTCATGAAGGGTAAAAGCAAGTCACTGCTAGAGTACTCTGTCCTCCTTTTTTTTTCTGCTTCCTTAGTTGTTCTGGAAATACCAGTAGGTATTTCTCCAGGGCTAGTCAGTAAAGCCCTGGGTGTCAACTTTGCAGGATAAATTTCTGTGGGCAACAATAAATTGGAAATTTGGCACTTGAAAGCCAGGGAGCATGAGAATTACCTGTAAACTATATATTTGCAGCATTAAGTGGTATGAGAATTGTTCAACGAATTATTTTCATTTTCCTCAGTCCTGAAAGTCAGAGGAAATAATATAACGAATCATCCAAGAATGATATTATTTTTTTTTGACAATGTCACAAAACCACAAGTAGTTCACAAATTGTTTTTGGTGGTTGCATAAAATTATAGTTTTAAAATACACTGTGATCTCTGTTCTTTGGGGTTTTCACTACATAAAATCTGTTGGAATGAAGGAGGGAGTTTTCATTTCTATCAAGAAACCAAGAGATCTCCTATGTAAGGCAGCGATGAATATTTAATTCACCTTAATATGGCAGAGCTTTCATGAATGTAATAGAGTAGAATATAGAAGTATCCTATACATTTATTTAGTCCAGTTGTAATAATTTCACTTTTATTTCTTGTATTATTAAGTGACAGAAATAATATGCTTGTACATTGAATAAATTGTGAAGAACTAGTCAACTGAGTGGAGTAAGAGGGAACTGATGACTGAGAGGCAAAGTTGCTTATAGGCAAGCAGGTAGGAGAAGGGATTTAAATCTGTGAGGGTCCAGTGAACAAGATACGTCCAGGTAAAAAAAGCAGAGCAGGCTGATCTGCAGGTATTTTCTTGAGGAATCGTATTTTAGATACTATTGAGGAAAATCAAGGAAACTTGAAGGAGTTAGAATGATACTGTGAAGATGGGTGAGCATGCCTTAGAAAACTCTGTTAGGAATAAAGTACTAATCTGTATGCTTAGGGACATGATACCTCTTCATTTCTTAAAACCTGTTCTAGTCTACAGTTTTGGCTGATATTCAGTTTTAAAATTCCCTAGTGGAAAATGATGTTCTGAGAAAAATTGGTGCAAGTTTTTCAGACTTTTTGACCAAGACACTAATTTATGAAATTTCAGGTGCAATGGATAGGGTGAGTTAGTTTATCAGTAGTTTTTCTGTATCTCTTTAATATATGACACTACAAACTGAAAAAACTTACTTAAACCTTGAAAAATTTGAAGAAAGAAAAAAGAAGTGTAAACTTAACAAATAAATAGCTTACAGCATACCTTTTTTAATATTTACTGGCCTCTTCATATTAATTTTTATTTTGCATGAATTTGAAATTTAAGTTTTTAACAAGTCATATTCTGAAGATAAAAGATCTTGTTCATTACAGTATGTCTTCCTAAAGTAGGAAGGAAAATTTACATATGAAAATGTAACCAGAATTCCTAGTACCATATAATTACAGGATACCCAGTATCTGTAAAATATTAATCAAATCTGCCCTCCAGCAGGTGATCATACCATGTTCTATCTTGTACTCTCCATGTTCTTTCAGCAAATAATGTGTAGTTTTGTATTTAAGAGATTGGAGGCCCACTCTAGTAGCTCCAGTCCTATCTAGGAGCAGAGGTGTTCCTCTGTTCCCTAAGTTAACTAAAATGTGGTTTAGAATATCCATTAAAATAAAGGCCACTTTATAAAATACAGTTCCTAGAAGTTTTGAACTTGTCGTACTTGGGTTTAGACAGAGGCGTAATAGGTTTCTCACAGAAAGTAGGGTAAGTGTATGATTATCTGATAAAGAATTCTAATGCCTGTCACAGCCAAGAATAGCTTGTCATTATGAGAAGCAGTTGCCTTCCAATGTATATAGGCAAAGACAGATTCTACCATAATAGTAAAATTCTAGATGATATTTGGGCCTATAATAACATCACTGAGACCTCTACACTGCCCAGCTCCCAGCCTTGCAGTCTGATGAGGGACTTACAGCACATGTGATACTTATATATGCGTTCATACACCACCTAATGCTTTATTCCTCCCCCACGTTTAAATTGATTATTGTATCCTTAAAGGGGCTACACTATTTCTTTAACCTATTTATCTGTGTCTGGCTGAATTGTTTCAGACCTAGCTGTCGTATTTCTAGTATAATATCCTGTATCTAGTATTACACCAGTCCCTCACATTTTGTTGCTTTAGCTTCTGACATTAATGACTTAGCAGTTCACTGCACCATCATGAACAACACCTAGTTGATATAGCTGGTTATTTTTAGAAATAAATTTCCAGTTAGACTTACTATTCTTACTACATACATAATCCTTTTCTTTCTGCTATTTCTATACTGCAGTTCTTTATCTGTTTTTCTTTGCTCCCTTCACAATAAGGACATAGATATTTTTACTAGCTCCTTTGCGTTTTACTCAGCCTGTAAATGTTTTCTAATACACCAAACTCCAGAATTTTTTATCTCTTTCTACCTTTTAAAAGTGCATCCTTTCCTCTTCCTGTTCCCCCTTGTCTCTTCTCACTCACATTGGACGTCTGTAAATTGACATACAAGGTCAACAGCTTGTTTGTCTTGTTTGTAAACCAATTCCTTTGTCACTCTTAGTGTCTTAGAGTCTGTCTGCTTTCTTGCAAACACTATAAAGACAGATGTCCCTTTAGAGAAATAATCAAGTTTTCTAGTATTTTTTTTCAATAAACAATTTTTTGATGTGTATATTCTATACATCAGATCAATATCACATTACAATTTAGCAGTGATTTTTCCAATTCATAATAAGCAAACATGTTTTTGCACAGAAAAACCCAGATGACCTATATCTGTAAATATTTCTTCAATTTTGCTACTGGTCTTTTTATTCTCAAGCCAATAACTAATTGCAGACAAGCTCCAGGGTGTCAGAACTTTCTGATAAATTATTTTAACCATATTTGACCCTGTCAAGCAAAATAAGAAATCAGATTATCTCTTTGAATGTTTCTTTTAGCCTGAATTTCTGCTTTACAATGTGGTTTTTTATGACCTTTTTTTTTTTAAAGTACATCCCCCAGAATACTATACATCTTTAAATGTTATTTACAACCTCATTCACTACACGTGGTCTCCATTAAAAATTGTACATATTTATATAAGTTCTCTGAAACTTATTACATTCTGTGTAGTTTCCAACAGACTATTTGAGTCTAGTTTTCATACTGATTATTAGTATCTCATTATTTCCTGAGCATACCTGCCTACATGTGTTCCTTCCTGTACCTGCAGGGAGCCTACAAGGAAGATGGAGAGAGACCTTTTACAAAGGCTTGTAGTGACAGGATAAGTGGTTCAAACTGAAAGAGAGTAGGTTTAGATTAGATTTTTGGAGAAGATCTTCACTTTGAGGGTGGTGAGGCACAGGAAGGTGTTGGTCAGGGAAGTTGTGGATGACTCAACCCTGGAAGTGTTCAAGGCCGGGCTGGATGGGGCTTTGAACAACCTGGTCCAATGAAAGCCATCTTTAAGGTTCCTTCCAACCCAACAATTCTATGATTCTATGTTCTGTTTTCCTTTTATCTTAGACTATGGACTTAATTTGATTTTGACATTCTTTTGCTGGGTACCCTGACTGGATAGAATCAGTTGTTGTTCTACCCTGTCCCATGACTGTGACTCATAGTGTTTCAAAAACCAGAAATTAATAATCATATTAATAACACTTTATATTACTCAAGGAGTTTTATATTCAAAAGCTTTCTTGTATCTCTCAATCAGGAAATTTTTGCTCTGTGAAGATGCTGCTTATTTTCTGTGTTGTTTTATTGATCATCACACTGCATGTAATTTCTGTACTCCCTAGCTCTGATGCATGCCTTGGTGTTTGGCAATGTGACTGCCATAATTCAGAGGATGTACTCCAGATGGTCCCTTTATCACACAAGAACCAAGGATTTGAAGGACTTTATACGGGTCCATCACCTGCCACAGCAGCTAAAGCAAAGGATGCTTGAATATTTCCAAACCACGTGGTCTGTCAATAATGGAATCGATTCCAATGAGGTAACCAAATGACAGGGGGTTGTGTTTGGTTGTTCTGACTTAGAGTCAAGGAGGGGGGGTAATTTTTCTTTCGTCATGCTGTGTTTTGTGTGAAGTTACATATCAAAGAAAACCATGCCTAAAATTAAAGATGGGTTATTCTGGGAAGAGGACACACTATTGAAAAAGCAGGTTTAAAACATCAAATAATGTAGTAAAATTCAGTCCTCCATGATTCTCAAATGCTGAAGAGGCATTCATCAGAGACCTTTTAGATGATGCCAGCAGAAATGCTATAATGAGTAGTCCTGTCTTTCACTAAAAAAAATATCTACTTGGGGATTTTAGGTCCTTTTTAAAGGAGGGACTTTAATGTCCTTTCCTCCCTCCTTCATCTTATTTATTGCAGTACCGTAAACAAGAGATTTAGCCTGAATTTTTATGTTATTTATATAGCTACATTTTTAAATATTGCAGAATGTAACTTGAGAGTGACTATGCTTGCTTGTTTTAAATTACTTATCCAGGTTATGTGTTACTGTACTGCAGGAGAAATAATGATTCTCTCTGCTGGAGTATTATTTGAATGGAACACTCCCTTCAGGTTTCTTGTTATCTGTGTTATAAAACTCAGTGGTCTCTAAAGATAATGTGGAAATAAGCAGAAAGATTTGGGGTTTGGAACATTCTTTTCCTGATAAATTCTTTTTGTGTTGTGCACAGCACAAAGAATGGGATTTTCAACAGCATCTTAGCAACAGATGGAGCTTAGTAAGATTTACAAAGGTACAAAAATTTCTTAGATGTCAAAGCTTTCCTAGATGTGATTTATGATCACCTTCAGCTTTTGTACCTTCTGTACCTTTAGTCACACTGAAAGTGAGTGACTGCTGTACTACAACTGCAGCTCCTGGAGAGACCATCAGTCTTTCATTATTTTCCTCCTATGGATAAAATGCCTTGTCCGAGCCCACTTGGTCAAGCATTGGCTGATTGCATTGTTCAGATGCCACATCCCCTCAAACTACAAACAAAACTGTGGTTTTGGGCTTGCAGCTTGAAAGGGAAAAAAAAAGGAAGACCTCATGGTTTTTAGTTTCCACAGGTTCTTCCATTGAACATGCACCTTGTCTCCATTCTTTTCCCACCCCTCCTTCAGTGTCCAATTACATAATTAAAAATAAAAATAACAACAACAAAAACACTTTCAAGGCAGGTTTTTTTAATTATTCCTCTTCCAGTGGTTTTGCTATAGAAGAAGTAATATTGCATATTGATGAATTTTATAGAAAGATTTTAAAGAAAGTCTAAACTATGCTGATGTTTGCTCTGTTTTCATTGTATATGTCCCTGTATACAATGGTATACCTGAGCAGCCTACTGTGTTCTATCAGCTGGGAAGAACTTGGACAAACCTAAATTGTGCATTAGAGGGAATTCATACAAACAGTGTTGTTGACCTTTCTTTCCTGAGGGTTTGTTTGGTGAGGATTTTTTGGGGGTTTTCTTTGGTAGTATAAAGGCATATATTTATTCATGTTTTTCCTGGAATTTATCAGCGTTAAAATGTATTAAAATAGCATGTCTCATCAAGGGGGTAAGAAAAATCAAAGTGAAATATCTACATCAGTATGATACATGCAGCACTACTAAATCAGGCCACTTCTGCAAAAGCAGAAGCAAATAATTTTACAATTTTTCCCTTTTTCATAATTTTTTTCTATCTTTTGGACAGCTTTTAAAAGACTTCCCAGACGAGCTGCGTTCAGACATCACCATGCACTTGAACAAGGAGATTTTGCAGCTCTCCCTTTTCGAGTGTGCCAGTCGTGGTTGCCTCAGGTCTCTGTCTCTGCACATCAAAACCTCCTTCTGTGCTCCAGGCGAATACCTCCTCCGTCAGGGAGATGCCCTGCAAGCGATCTACTTTGTGTGCTCAGGTTCCATGGAAGTCCTGAAGGACAGCACCGTGCTGGCAATTCTTGGTATGTTCACAATCATAGATTTAAAGAGGAAGAATGGTCTCCCAGTATAGGAGGACCTTCACTGCTAACTGATGGCTTAGTGTGCCCTAATAGTCTGATGAGAAAGAATTTGTTTAATTTTTATAATCTGCAATACCTATTCTATGAACACTCCTATTTTTTTTTTTTTTTTAGTTTTAACTTCCCTATATTCTGACCTAAGGAGCTTTCAATTGCTAGATTGTTAGCTGTGCAGTATTTCACTTCTGATTTTCTTATATTTATTCTCTCTTCTTTTCATGTAATGAGGTACTTGCTAGCTTTTGACACAAATTGCTGCCTTTTACTATACTTGGTGATGATATTGACAGCTCAAAGAACATCGGTCATCAGTTTCTAAATCTTTCACGAAAATTAGTGGCCAGGCCATGCTCCCACTAATGCTCCCAAATGAAAGAAAGCAATACGAGCCTACTGTCATTCTTTGGCTCTTGCCCATGAACATCCCTTGAAGAAAAGCCATGTGATGAAAAACAAGCATTGTTGGCTCTGCTCCCCCAAGCTACTTCTTCATGCTAACTGATGCTATCTGCAGGCATCTGATCATATTAGAACTGAGAAAGGCCAGAAGTTCACTTCTAATACATTTTTAGTTGTTGTTTGCAAGATGACTAAGTTTTTACTCCTTGAGGTTTAAGCATCTCTACCTAGAAATTTCTGTGATTTGCCTCAATCTAAGGCCTACTAAAGAAATTATCTTCAGCTAAAGGATGATTAGACCTGAGTTAATGTTTATGAAGTTTTTTGTGAAATAAAATATAAAATTTTACTCTAAAAGTACAGAATAATTTTATTGTGATTTTAATATCTCTTTGGACTTAAATGTATTCTTCTTTCTAATAACTTTTAATATTTGTATAAAACAGAGTTTAAAAGGACATTTCCTTTTTTGCTTTCCTTCCTGTTTTGTGGGATTACACTAGACTGTTGATAATGGAAGCTTCTGGTCTTCTGTAATTGAATTTCCTTTATTTTACTAGAATGCATTTGATTGGTCTTTTTATAGAATATAAATGTGATACAGGTCCTATTTGTTTCAGAATTCTTTAATTCTATTAGATTGACAGTCCACATCGTTCCATCACTCATTTGTTTCAGAATGTCTTGATTTCATTGGATCACATAGATCAAAGATACAAAATATGGCTTAGAATAAAACATAAGCTAAAAGCCAGCAAAAGGTCAAGAGGTACTTCCATTGGAACTATGATTTCATTAATAATTCCATCTTCAGGCACTTCTGGAAATGTTAATTAAAGCATCATTGTGTAATGGTGACAATCAAAACAATAAGAAAGAGAGTAGTGGATTTCTGAGAGAATTTAATGAAATCATAATGCAAAAAACATAAACATAGCACAATGAAATAATGTTTTATTACAGTGTATGGGAGCTTCATCATTTAAACCTAATTAACACCAGCAGAAAGTGAATGCATCAAGCGTGTAGGTCCCTATGAGAGGTTGTATTACTGATGTCATGTAAATCCAAGAGAGCAGTTTTTTCCTTGACAATGCCGAGTTACTTGCAGTTCCCAGAATATTTTATAATTCTGTCCTGATTCTAATTCTAGTGGATTAGTTTTTGTTTACTGAACCATTCTCACTAACAAGCAGTGTAGCAACAATTCAGTGAAATGCTCTCATTAAATACATCTTTGGTTCCTCTAGAGACTATCACTTTATCGCTAATAATGATGGTAAGGATATATTGTATAGGAAAATATGTTTTAATATGAGTTATGTACAGTTTGAGCATATATCTTTGATTTGCTAAATAAATTAGCCATAAGTTATTTTAAAAATATCCATCATGAGAACATTTATAACTTCCACTGCATGTCCCTGTTTATTAAAAACAGATGTGTCTGTAAGAAACATTTATATATAAACTTGTTCTCCAATTAAAGAAAAAAGGAAGTAAAGAGCTACTAAGAATAGCTGAAATGATTCTGTTATGTAACAAATGTTGACATTCAAGGTACAATCATTTCACCACTTCATTAATTCTACATGAAACTTCAGGTTACTACCTACATGATTTTCATCTGAAAAAGAAACATATGTTAGCACTACCAGATCAATTTTAGTGTCTTTAAGCCTGACATTATTTCAACACTATAATTACAATCAAGTAAAAATCTAACATTTTTTCCAAAACGTTTTTGCAATATTGATACTAATACTGTTCATATATCTAAAAAGTTTGTAATTAAGATGTTTAAAGATGAGTTTGGGTATATTTGAAATATTCTTTCTCTTGTCCACATTAACAGCCAGCAACAGATTAACATTGCCAGCCCTTTGCTTAATATAGTGGGAGAAATCTAAGGAACTCTTGATATTTACAGTAAAATGCAAAAGTGTATTACTGCTTAGCTTTATGCTATGTTTTATTATGTAAGCAACACAAGTTGTGATGAGCAATGACAGATGTTATTGTTACCTATCAAATTTCTCTTTCCCATATTGACCTAAGCTCATACTAGTTCTCCTTTATACTAATAGAGATTTTTAAGAGACGCTGAAGTATCATTAATGTATGTATAGTCCCAGCATAAGAGAAAATCCCTCCCTATCCTAAGTTTATGATAAGTACTTTTGAGAAAGTTGTTCAAGCTCCATGTAAATAGGAACAATTTTATTTTAAAGTACTAAAAAAGTGACATTTTAAAATGTAAAGCTATCCCGTTTAAGAAGCTTCAGGGATGGTTGACTGCTTAGTTTAACTTACCCTGCAAGCTGACCATTCCCTGTGTAATATACAGCTGGAATCACATGCTGGGTGGATTTTCAGATGTGACAGTCTTAGCTTATTTTTTAGTAATCACAGAATAATGTAAGATTGAAGGGACCTTCAGAAGCTACCCAATCCAAACCTGCTTAAAACCGTGCAAATTTAGCTCAGATTCCTCAGGGCTATGTCCCAGGGAGTTTTGAACATCTCCAAGGATGCTTGCAATTCCACAGCCTCTTTGGGCAGGCCATTCCACCATTTCATGACTTTCATTTCCTGATTTATAATGAGAATTTCTTTTTTTCCACCCTGTGCCCAATACATCTTGTTCCCCTGGGCACTCTGAAGAGAATTTGAACTCTGTTTTCTTTACTATTTTCTGTTAGGCTGTTGAAGAAAACATTATCTTTCCTTTGCCTTCACTTTGTAAAATGGATCTTTCAGCCCTTTTTTCAGCCTTTCATCATAGATTATGTTCTTTAGTCCCTTATTCTTGGTAACCTCTTTTGGACTCACTCTAATACATCAATATTCTGTCTTGTACTGGGAAGCCCGGAATTGGGCACAGTGCTCCAGATGAGGTGTGACAAATATAGAGGGAAAGAGTCACTTCCTGAGACTTGCTGGCTCCACTCTTGCTAATGCTGCACAGGAGGTCCTTGAACTTATTTTCTGCAAGGACACATTGTTGGCTCATGTTCAATTTGTCCACAAGGACCCCCAGGTCCTTTTCTACAGAGCTGCTGTCGAGCTGGCCAGTTCCCAGTCCATACTGCCATAGGGAGGGTTTTCATCCCAGGTAGAGGTCTTGGCATTTGGTTTTGCTGAACTTGATGATATGCCTATCAGCTGTTTTGTCTTTCATTGAGGTCCCCCTAAATAGCAGCTTTGTCCTTCAGCATACCAACCAATTCCCCCAGTTTGGTATTGCCCACGACTTGCTGAGAATGCACTCCATCACACTATCCAGTTCTTTAACGAAGTCCATCCGCTTTAACTTTTGAGGAAAACCTCTGGTTCAATGACTGCACTTTGGAATTTATACCTCAGATCAGATGTTTATGGAAGCTTTTAATTAAAAAGTTTTTGTGCTTTTCAATAAATGGTGCGTTGAACTTTTTAATACAACCAGTGTCCTAAGGCAGTCTTGCCCATAAATGAAAAAACAACAGCATAAGAATTCTTTCTTAAGCCATTCTTTCTTCTTGAGAGAGATGCTAAAATGTCGTCTTAACACCTGCATGTTTTAACACATGCACACAAAAACACCCCACAACAGCTTTTTTGAAAAATAATTGCACCTGCTATTAGTTACTAATGTAATCTTCATTTTATACATATTTACTTTATTGCTCCCTTAAATCAGCCAGTTACCTGTCTGGAAATTAGTTTTTGTACCTCCAATTAATTGTGTAGAAGGTTGCACCTGCAAAAGAAGAAAGAAAAAATTGTCTGAGATCCTTTAGAATGTTATTAATTAAACAACGCATTAGTAACAATGGGATTTCAGGTTCAGGTGTAGAAATTATGTTAAACAGCTTTATGATTCAAAAAAAGAAAAGAATTTGTGCTTTGAAGATAATTATTTTTGTATTCTCTTTTAGGTAAAGGAGATTTAATTGGAGCAAACCTCTCCATTAGGGATCAAGTTATTAAAACAAATGCAGATGTTAAAGCTCTAACATACTGTGACCTCCAGTGTATTATACTCAAAGGTCTCTTTGAAGTGCTCGACCTTTACCCAGAGTATGCTCACAAGTTTGTTGAAGACATACAGCATGATCTCACTTACAATCTAAGAGAAGGCCATGAAAGTGATGTAAGTATCTTTAAAGGTTTCTGCAGTTATTGTAATCTTTCAGATGTTTGTCACAATAAAGAAATAATACACAGATTATGTTAAAAGAACTGCTGATTCCATTTGTTTGATAATTCAGATATTACCTACGTGAATTGTTTATCAGTTGGTCAGATCATAAGCATTGAACAACCTCTCTGCTTGTTATTTTCCATAAAAAACATCATCCATGAGAGAAAGTGTTTTAATTTTTTAAATTTTTTTTGTTTATATCTAAAAATAATTCATAGTTATATAAACTATGTGCCCAAATAAAGGTTTTTAACCATACCTTTTCTAGAAGCTCATGAGCCAGCCTAATGAATATTCATTTCATACATCATTGGTTATCACTTTTAGTTAAGAATGTCATCATGCCCCCTGAAAATGAAAAACAGTTGTTTCTCATCACTGCAATTAAAATGTGTTTTTCCACTTAAACGAATACTTTCCTTTGAAAAAAAAAAAAAAGAAACAAAATCAAATCAAAACAAAAACCCAAAACAAAAACAAAATGAGAAAAAATTCCAGATGAAGCATTCCTGAAAGGCTTCAGTACAAACTCACCAAAGTACTTTCACTGATATTATATAGGAAAAAAAAAATATATAGATATAGATTTTAATAGTGAAAAGTTTTTATGACAGCTATCTTTTTCTGACTTAACCATATGAATGCTCAAAGACAGTTATAGCCAAACTTTCAAGTTGGTGTTTAACAGTTCAGGTATTTGTCTTTGTTTTGTGCTTTTCCTAACACACAGAGAGAAGTGACATAGGAAAAACATCCATTTTCACTAGGATAATATCAAGACAAGGGACAAATATAATGCCAAGGAAGCATGCACCAAAGTACTTTTCAGTTCAAAACCCCAATGAATTTGATGTATGGGCTGATTTTTCTACATAGCTTCCTATTAGATGTACTCTGGTGCCAGTGTTTCCACAGCAACACTCTATTAAACCATTGCAGCAGAAAGGAGTCCATACATAAGTGTGTACTTCTGGAGAGGAAAATAACCGGGATCTCTCATTTGTTTGTCTCTTGAAACGTCTCCAAACTTCCTGCTGATGAAAACAGCAGCTGAGAGTACACATCTGTTCTGAGAGCTCGGTGATTAGTTTGTGTAACACATTTCCCTTGAGGAGGAATGTTTGATCTGAAAAGGAGTAAAAGTCCATGTAAAGATAGGATTTGAAGATGATTGCATTCCCCTCTACAGTTTTGTCATGGAACTTGATGGATTCCCACAATCTGTTGCTTCATGCTTTTCTGTATGATGACAAATCTGAGGATCACTCTCTCAGCTGCATTCAGTTTTTACAAGTTCAGGGACAACTCTTCCCAATTAGAGTCAGCTGGGTGATGTACAGACTGCTGAGAGCAAGCCTACAGCAGTCTTGGAGGTGAGTGTTTCTCAGGTTCTCTGAGGATGATGCGATTTTAAGCAGTGCAGGACATATCCAAGTAACTTTTCTGCTTTAAGGTAGAAAATATTTAGGGCAATTTTGAATATATGCTGTATTTTCATGGTATAATCTGTTACCTTAAAATTAAAGGAAAAAAATATCCTGACATGGGGTAGCATCCAGTGTCACAGGCAGATATACAGAATCCAAGACAGATTATCAGTGTCACTTTCACCTAGATCCTCTGGTTAACTATGTCCTCTGCTAGTGTTTCTCTTGTAGTAGAACATACCTGTGCATCTCATTTCTTATCCAACCATTTTACTTATCAATAAGGATAAACAGCACAAATAAGGCAGCCAAAAATTGTACCACCGCAAAAATGGGGTTCAACAAGTGAGGAAAGATATCTATGTCAGTAGCAAGCGTGCCTGGTCAACCACTCACTTTGCTTCAGCTGGAAAATACCCTGTCCTCATTAATGTAACTTGCAAACAGCAATAATTGGAGTTATCTGATGGTTACTCTCAGAGAAAAGTAAGGAGAAAGTTTTCAGATGTACAATTTGTGGGTATGGTAATATGACTTCTTTCTTTTTTTTGTTTAAATACAGCACTACTTCTTGGGAATGGTGTTATGGGACAGTTTGGCAGCTAGGCCACTGTATCTTGATTCCCTCTCCCTAATATAAGGAGATTTTACTTTTCAGAGTATCTGTGAGTTCTGCAGCTTTATGGAAGTTTTGGATTTGGAGAACTTTTCCATAGTTAAACCGTAGATGTATTCATTTGAATAAGTCTGTTTCTCACTCCCTTTTTCTTGGATGTTTTAAATGACTGTAAATCTGTACCTGAATTTGAATTTAATACTTCTTAAAATGAATCAGCAGCAGTATATAGGGTCAGGTGAACTGCAGGGTGAAATAGCATGAATTTCCCCACTATGACTTGTGAACTGTCTTTCAGTCCTGACCTAAAATGTTATTGCATTTTCAGTCAAAGTCCACCAAATCTACGTAGGCTGAAGATTTATTAACACTTTAAGCTAGCATTAAAAAGCTGAGAATGAATAAGAATTTAGTCCTGGTGGTTCATTATCCCCTTTCCACCTTTGTTGTGCTGGTGGAATGGTTCATTGCACACAATGAGCCATTGAATCAGAGATTTGAACTGAATTAGAAATTTGTGGACAAAAAGGGGTCAGAAGTCATCTGTAGTGTCCTGATCCTGAAGTGTCAAAATTGGATGCTTTCCACTAGATTACATATCTTCCCTACCTACACACACAAAAAAAGGAAACATTTTAAATTTGTTTTCTTGGTTCATTTGCAAGTCTAAGAGTGTATGTAACGATGTGCTCCATCTGCATTAAAATTCAAGTAAGGTATAACTGTGGAAAAGGCTCAAGGACTTCCATAGTTGTGTCACTTTTCACTAAAACCAGCAGGAGATGTAACCAGGTTTCCCAGTAACAAGTAGAAACTGTAGCTATCTGGTTATAGACAGATTGAAAGTGTTGTTTAGCAATCTTGGAAGAAAAGCCCTGATTTTAAGTATGGGAGATGACAACTATTTCAGGCTCTAATGAGTAAAAGGTGGAGAAACAAACACAAAATCAGAGAGATAAAGTTTCTATGATTCCTCATGATAACTCTTAAGCCAGGAATTGTTAAGTGATTTATTATTATCACCATTAACGTTTGTTCAGCCGCACTGGCAGTGCCATCTCTTCATACATTCTCATCACAGCAAGATGTGAATTAGGAGAGACTTTTTGTTGATGTACATATTCTGCCCTTTGCTTTCTTTGCTGCCTTCCGATCAATAAACCCATAACTGTGTTTGTAAATGTATTCAAATATTTGAGGACAGTTAGAAAATACTAATTTTTCTGGTAGCTGGAATTGTGACATTAAAACAATTCAGCCATTTCAACCAACTTTTCTGTCTGTGACTATGTTGCCATAGTAAGGAAATAGCTTGCTGAGTGACACAGATTTTGACATGTGCCTCACCGCATCCATATAATTTTGCACTATGAATTACAGATTGCATATGTATTAGGCAGTGAGAGTGTCCTATATCTGATTTGATAAAGCTAAGTGCTCAGAAGAAGGTTCTTAAAATGTATGTGGATGCACCTATACACATACATTTATATGAAAAAAAAATGGAAATTATTTTTTTATCCACCACCCCTGGAAAATGTGTTATTTGATACATTTAGAGAGTAGTAGCAGCTGTGCATAACTCTGAATTGTCCTATGAAGAACTCAGAATAAGTAAATGTTTGGACACTATCTTCGTAGGCTTCATAAGAATTTATTGTTTCTGATTATTTCTTATGTCCGTGCAGAAGAATCTAGTGTGTAGACATTATTCAGATTTTTAAAAAAACCAAAAAAACCCCGCAAACAAACACAAACAAAAAGCCAACCAAAAACAGAACCAAAGGCTGGCTAAAGCCACACCAATAAAAAGAACAAGAAGTCTCCTTGACACCTATGCCATCCCTCATAGCTATAATTAAGTCCCAAAGGAAGACAAGGCACATGCAGGTACAATCTTTGTCTCACTAAAGCTCTATCTGTGTCTGTCATTTTCAAAAAGAAGAGGTCATATTCCTGAAGGGTCAAAAATCTTTGTTTATTCTTCTTTAGGACTTGCAACTAATAAGAATCTACTTTTCCTTTTGTACACTTAAAAGTAGTGTACACTTAAAAGCTCCTACAAAAGCTTCCCTTCCCCTCTCCCCAAAGAAGAAGCTACTCTCTTAAAAATGAAAACACTCAGTTTGTGAGACAAAGGAAGGATTGATTCTGTCGGTGCATCGCAGTGTAAATGAAACATAATGACAAGGTTTCATGAAAACGTGGTGGGTTCCTTCTCTGGCTGGGAACAGGGACTCTTACTGCACCTTAGCCAGGCTCCTTGATAATAAAATAAATAAATAGACAAATACATTTTAAAAGGCAATCAAGCAACCAAGAAGCAATAAAACCAAAGAATACTCCCCCCCCCCTTCCCTCTGAAAAGCATTGTCTGACAAAATAGGGATTAATTCTTGTCCTTTGGAGAGGCTGGTGTTTAGCATTTATTAAATTTTAATGACTGAGTTGTGAGGACTTTTTAATATAATAAAGCTCAGGTTGTTATTAGCAGTATCTAAGAAACTACAAGGGATGATCCTCATTTTCTATTGGAAAATCTGACAACTGACCAAAGCAATTGTTCATAAAGGTGAGAGTAGCTCTAAGCTCTGGAGCATACAACAGAGGGCACAGCTTGGGAAACTAATGTCTACAAATTCTAATCTAAAATATACTGAGCTTTCTGATTCGTTCCAGCTAAGCATTAAGTATTTTAAAAGCATGTAAGTAATTCCTCTTCGTGTCATTTTAACTGGTTTATTTGAAGACTTTTATCTTTCTTTGTTCTAACTGGTGGCATTGCTCTTGTAGTCAGAAAAGAATATTTTGGATGCAAGCACAAAATTCTGCCCTGTCACTGTTTGGTTTTCAAGTAGTAGATTACATATTTGACATGCATTCATTCTTGCCTCTTTATTCATGCTTTTTCTAGATCTAGATTTCTACTACAGGTTATCTGAATTTACGAATGTTACTTTCCAATAGAGCAATAACTTGTTCTATTACGTATTTCACTGTCTATTATGAATCACCAATGAAAATAGTGTGAAATTTCTGATTTTTTAATGCATTGATTGTCTGTGAATAGTATTTCACTTTAAAGAAGCAAATAAGTTATCCAATTTGCTACTCTATAAATATTAAGGGAAAAAAAAGTGTGGGGATATTTTTTATAGTCGCTTTTAATCTTGGCAAGTTTTGTTAGATGAGAAAACCTGATAGAAACTTCAGTCACATAATTACTTATTGATGAGTTTAACTTCCAAAGCAAAAACTTTCCTATTTCATGGGTATTACCTATGTGTTTATAATAAAATTCATGCATTTAAAAAATGAATTTCCAAATCAGCTCTTACTGCAGTGTTATACTCAGTCACAATTCCTCTACTCCAGCCTAGATCATAGTTCATCCTGCACACTGCAGGACAATCACACATTGCAAAACATTTTTAATAATAAATAATTTTCATAGAACATTTAGCAAATAATTCCAACCAACTTTTTAATAGAGGAGATGGTTTTGTCACACCATCCAGTGGCTGTGTAAAACGAGGTGGTTTACCTTAAAAAAATCAATCAGTCCTACTTTAACAGTAGCATTGGATAATTCTGAGGAAAACTTCTAATTTTTAAATATGTTTACAGAATATTAAACACCCAACTTTGTCAATAGCTTGTCTGGCAGAGATTAATGTACTGTTATTGTAGGTGGAGCTCACTGGTGTTTATTGTCAGTAAGTACAAATTTTGCAAACTAAGAGACCAATCAATAGCAATTTTTGTGTTTCTGTACAGGAATTATTACAACTGGTAGAATATAGAACTGAATAAATCACCTAAAGTAATAGAAGTCCAGTACTTTATTCGCATGATTATTCTTAAAAAAAACCCCAACACCTAAAATAACTTTTAACCTGTGAACCAGCTGTTTATTAATTTTCTCTTTATTCCATGTGCACATGGTTCGCTTAGCTCTAGTTGCTCTGGTAGAAGCCCTAAGTGACTGACAGCTGAACAGCCCCTGCTTCTGCCTGAAAGACACCATATATTAATTTTTTCTTTATACCTCTTGATACGGAGTCGATAAACTTCTCAACTTCTCAGTGATTATAATGTAGGAATGGAGGTGCTCCTCATACTGTCAAAAACTAAACTAATTTAAAAACCGTTAAGATATAATTAACTTTGAGACATGATTCCTGATGTGTTCATCGGAGTGGGTCTCTTAGCTGCCTCTGTGCATGGACTACTCTCCAATTAGTGCTGCTGTGAAATATAACTCAGGGATTTCACATTTCACAAGCTACTCAGATTTTTCATTTTATGCTTCTGGGATGATCTGGAATATTTTGTCCTTCTTCCCTCTCTCTCCCTCTTCCTCTTCTCAGAATAAATTACTCTATTCCTGAACAAGGCAGCGCTTGCAAAATGTCATTTACACAGCTCAGCTTCTTTGTTCCTATGGAACAAGTCATGCAGCTGTAGATGGACAGGAGCACTGGAAAAACCAAAACCAGAGCAGTTAATTCACTTGTTTTACACTTCATTTCTGATATGAAACAGATGAGATGTAGTTTGGGAATGAGCTCTGTCCTCTAGCTCTCTGCAAGATATTTCACAGGTCTCCTGTCTGTATTGGTGACAGTAAGCATGTTTTGGTAGATCTTTAGCTATTAAGCTGGATGCTAGTTTCAAACAAGGATATCTGCCACAATAGCCTCCTCCCTGTGCAGTGTTACAGTCAGTCCTTCCTCCACTCCCTCAGCCTGGCAATTAACTGCTTCACTCACTATGGGGGCAAGGCTGACCTGGAGCTATAGTGTATCGCAGGCTTATACTCCTTTTCTGTAGTCTGGTAGCTCATAAAACTTCTTTACTAGGAGTCATTGATGAGCATGATGTGTGGTGCCTCTGAGCCATCTCTTCCCCAAGTACCCCTCAAGATAATCACCTCACATGTTTCTACTATATCCTTCAATATCCTTCACTGCTGAGAAATAATGCAACAAGGAAACATGTAATTGAAAAAGGATAGACTGGTGGGCCTTTTTATTTTCTTTCCTAGTATCTTTACCTGAGGAATCTTTTTTCACTGATAATCTCCTGTTTCATTTCTGTAGCCTTCAGTCATTCTAAATTTTTGAAAATAACAACACAGACACACCATCTGGTTTTGTCTCTAATAGTTTGTTCTTCTGATTTGTGGTCATTTTCCAGTTAGAAGATTCACCCCACCACAATTTATGGACGCAATTATGTGGTTGCCTTTTTTTTGGTCTTAAAATTGAGAGTCAAACGCAGCAAAGGGAAAAGGGGTTTTTACCTTGGTATTTATTTAAGGATCTTTAAAGGTGCACACTTTGTCTGGGTGGAATGAGCCGAAATGCACACACACGATAAATCGTGTATATAATTTATAGGCCTTGCAAATTAGCTTGTCTATCAAAGGCTCCCCAGTGACAGGCTTGAATGATTCCCTCATCCTGAGGAATTCCTGCCTGGATGGGCTTATCTTAGTTTATGAGATGTGTTCGAGGGAAGACCTTGGTTTCTCAAGATAGCGTAGGGCTTTTTGGCCTCCAGCAACAAGGCCTCCAGGATGTTTGGTTTCTTGGCTTGACAGAATATTGGGTCTATGCTAAGTTATTGACCTTAAAGAATTACAAGTATGCGTGCTAAAAGTACTGGGGATACATAGGAGTCATAGAAAAAGGTATATAAAAGGAGTATAAAAGAAAAGGGGAAAAAATCATCATGGCATCACTGTCATCTTTTCCATTAATATTTTTTTAATTATTTCTTGTACTTTTACAAATCTCTCCCATTTTACACCTAAAAGAAGTAGACAGTTAAGTGTAAGGGTGAGTCACACAAGGTGTGGAAAAAAGACAAAGAGGATGAGAAAAAATTAACCTATTTACATTAGTTTGGGAGCATGTTACGTATTCCAACTCTCTTACTTTTGTGAATGGATTAAGAGGCAGGAATTATGAGTATTAGCTTTACATCATTTATTAAAAGATTTTCACAAGTGGCCATTAGCACTTTCTTGACAAATACAAAAAATCTTTCATTGTAACTAGAATTAACATGTTTAAATAAGTGACAAAATTTTGCTTCTAATTTTAGCTTTTGAGTCCTTTTGAACACTCTCCATTCTCATTCATTTCACTTCCTGGGATTATTACATTCTGCATCAGATTATAAAGCTTAACCCAAGGGTAACATGTTGAAAAAAATCCAGGCTAACAAAGCAGCTTATTGATGTTTTTAGAGTGTTGTATGAGGAGGGTATAAAACCCTGTGTCAAACAGAATTGTAGACAGGAAAAGCTCCCGGCTTTCAAAGTATTGCCTTGGAATCTAACCATATTTCTATTTTAATTAGACAGGCATGCTAGAGGATAACTTTTTTCCAATATGTCTCAATGTGCCTTGAGGAACATGATCATATAACTTTTACAATATGACTATTATCTTTGTCTCTACATTGTAAAAAATGGAAAATAGAATTATTCCTAATATAGCTAACCTTTAAGATTATGTCAATTTGGAGAGATAATTGATTTAATTTTTTTTTTCATTATTCATTTTATTTTGTATTGATGTAGCACTGATCTGTTAATGACCTTAGATTTAGAAGTGCTTTTGCAATAACCTGTTCTTTTTTTATTGTGGGTAATATAGGATTAATTAATTAAGGATATGATAGTACCACAATGGCTTCTATAAAAACATTAGTTCTGAGAGCACAGACTCCCTTGATATATAATGTTCATGTCAGACTGGCTTATGTGGTAAAGTTCCTACATGCCTTGCAAAGTCATTGTAACCTCAGGATATATGCTGAAATCTGTGAAAATAAATGTAGTGTAGTCTTTGAGAAAACTGTCTATAATCTGTGAAAGCTGTGTATCAAGTTGGCATTTTACATCGATACAAGTGTGTGTTCTCAATTTTATTGAGCTGGTAATGTTTTTAGTACAATTTTTCTTTAAACATCATAGAAGAGTAGAACAGCAGAGGACCTCTGAAGGTCATCTAGACCCACCACTTTGCTCGAAGATGTGAAAGCATGTAAAAATGAAAAAACCAAAATTTTTTATGTACAAATGCAGTCAAAGTTTTTACTGATATAAAAAATAATATATCTGCATAGTTTTCTTTTTAATCATCTATAGCTTCAGCCAGTAAAACCAGAGCTACAGAACCTGCATACATAAGTGCAACTAGAGTTCTGCTGAAAATAGATTTGGTACCTGAGACATATATTACATTCTATTACAATACATTATTAAAATCATGTTCTTATTTACCACATCATTGAAAATTTTCAGTGATACGATAAATAACAGCATGACTGTAATAATAAATATATACATACATTATATGCATATGTACTGTATACAGAGTACAGTACTGCATAGATAGTGAGTGTTCAGAGACAGATTCCATTGCTAGTCACACTATGTTCATTGTTCATTCCATCATTGTCCAAAATTGATACTGGATTTCTATGACTGTTTGGTTTTATGTCATGATACTTCAAGCAATTTTCTTAAAAATTCTCCACGGATATATTGCTTTCCTCAGGGAGCCACTTATCAACACTCATCCCACTGATTTGTCGTGTGAGTGCTAACAAAACACCTGACCAACATTGGGAATGCTTAGAAACAGGCAATTGGCAGTAATAAAATTAACTGGGAGAATATTCTTCAATATGCACTTCATTGTCCCCCTCTTCTTTTCAAGAGCCTCTCTGAAGTCAGATATACATATTTGCATAAATAGTATTATGAAGTTCCATTTAAAGATAAAGCTAACAATACAAACACGACTCCTTCACAGTATCTACAGCCTCAAACTGGGGAGTCTAACCAAATATCAATCCAGGGCCAATCATGCAAATATTTATGAGTCTGTTCAAAATCCTAGAGCTGCTTGAAGTTAAGCATATAAGTTTTACTGCTTTGAAAGCTGTTAGCCTTTATTGTAGTTTCTATTATGTAAGTCTTTACTTGGCTGGAATCAAACTGTGGGAGTATTAAAAAGCTTTCTCCACTACATCTTTTTTCTGCAGCAATCTGCAAGATTTTCCAAAAATACAACCTGCCAGACAGTACAGTCAGTGCCAGGTCTATTGTCTGTTTTAACAATTCCTCCTTTTGTCTTCTTTTCACCTTATTGATAGTCTGTTCTTTTTTTTTTTTTTTTTTTTTTTTTTTTTTTTTTTTTATTTGCTCGGTTTNTGTGTGTTCTTACTGGCACGGATTTACTATGAAAGGTGCATTTTCAGAGCAGTTGAGACCCTAATTTCTTCTCCTGTTTTGGGGTGGGGTAGATGCACATAAGTATATAGAAGTAAAGATTACTAATTATACCATCCATGTTTCCCATACACTTGATTTTCAATGTGGCACAAGTGACAGAGACATTAGTTTTTTGTTTCTGTAGCATCTTTTTAACAAGAAATGCAATGCATCCTGTATTGCTAATGAAACAAAGTATAATTTTAAAAAATTTTAATGAACACAGTGAGGTTAACATTCAGGTTTTAAAGAAATATTTTAACAGTAAACTTTTAATACCAAATATAAAAGCTCATGTGAGAAGTTTGAATCCAAGAAAGTATTCATTTGCAAAAAAAACCCCAAACCCTATCCAAAGCTAACCACAACCAGCCAGTCACAGAACATTTGTACCAACTTCACAAGTTAAAACAATTACAAAGAAACAAAAGATTCAGGACAACAGCTTAACAGGAGATTGCAGAGCTCATGGCAATTCACTACTACTGTTTCCCTGGGACAAAATGCCAGTGACAGATCTGCTGTTCAACTTTTGCTGCTAATTCAATGTACTCTGTATTGTAAGAAGGATCAGAGAACGCTGAAAACATCTGCTTCCACGAAATACTCTTTCTTTATCTGTCCATTAAGCGAGGAAGAGAGATTAGAATAACCCTGAGAAAATATGGGAACAAGCCAATGAACAATAGAAAGTCTTTAAAAGAAAAACAAAACAAGAGAAAACAAAGGGGGTGGGGATGGTAAATTGCTCGGTATAAAACAATTATATCTAACAAGATCATTGTGAGTGATTGAGTCTTTTGTGATTTAGAGGACTTATGATATTTCATTAAAAATTCCCTGATTACAGAAAACTAAGGCCTGAGTACATGTGAGGCATTAAGTTTTGCAGCAGTACAATAATCTCTTGTTATGTACTTGGTTTTTTTCCATTACCATACAGTAAATATGCAAAGAATAGAACATCTGGTGTGCATTCTTGGGTTTTTTCCCCACACTGCCAGTGCTCCTAAATGGGCTTTTCCCATTTCCAAATGCTGACTAAGAACATTAATACTTCAGTTTGATTTCAAATCCTTTCCTGAAAATGTATTTTATCCTTTTGACTCTTCAGATATAAAGAATTATTAATGTGTTTTAGTACCTAAGATTACAAGAAAAACAGTGAAATTATGTTTCTATTTTTTTTCCTACTTTTTGTGAAAGCAACAAGAATCAGCCCAGCAAACACTGGTAACATTCTTTTGAGCCCAAGCATCCAAATTTACCGACTGGACATATAATGTTTTAGCCTCAAATTTAGCTGCATCTCTGTATTTTCTTTTCGGGGGTTTATTGTTGGAATTCATCTTGAATTTTTTAATTACATGGGTTGGCCACAGTTCCTGGTAGAGATTCTTTATAAATGACTACTGCCTCTTGACACTGAAAAAATTTTTAGCTCACTGGCTTTCAAAAGCAGACCACTAGTGTTTTCAGATGGAGAAATATTCTTTTTGCATTTCTAATAATGTTAAGGATTACTGAATTTTTTTAATCTGTGTATTAAGATAGTAAAAAGTTGGAAGATTATAGATCTGTGATTCCATATATGGAAGAATTTTATATTATTCTGCTTTTGGTACATGATCTATTATTTTTTTGTCTTGTAAAATTAAATTTAATACCTTGTTTCACAAGACACAAAGAGACACCAGGGCTGAAATCAAAAATTTAATTAGACTCTTCGACAGTATTTCACATAACTCATGCTAACATCAGTCTTTCTGGTTTTTTTCCCAATGCATATTAAGTTAAATATCTGTGTTTTTTCTTTCAGCAATCCTTATCCTTTAAGAGCTGTACTTCTTTTAAAAAGATGGGCATAAGAGCTATTTGGGACACTCTTTCTTTTTGCAGAAGGAAAAAATAGAGCATTTTTTAGAAGACTGCACTAGTGTGTTGCCCTAAAAAAAAGGTTTTAGCAGCCTAGAAACTAGGGCAACACCTCCTAATTATTTACTCTGATACCACATTTTTACAGAGATAAAACTCTATACACAGTGTGCATAATGAGGACTTTTAATTCACTGCACTTGGACTGGCTTTGTCCGAGCTCTCGTTCGCCTTTTCTCTTTGAGACTGGAGGGAGAGACAGAGAGGAAATGCTGGAACATGTTTAGAAACAAAATCCTTGAAAATTCTCTCTGGTCACAGATTAGATTCCTTTGCCAACTTTCAACTACTAAGCCATAAAGCCCAGGCCCCTGTTGTGTGTGCAAGACAGGGTACTCAAAGTTACAAGCAACAAATATGGTAGCAGTGTATTTATACAGAAGTACTTACAGCACTCTTTACTGTGGATTTTGTGCTATGCAAAAGATAGTTTATAGTTCCGTAGTGTATTTTAAAATATCAATATTTTCAGACTGAAATTGTCCCCAGTGGGTTAAAGGAGCCAGGTTGGGGAAACAGGAGAAGTCTGATAAGCAGCTTCTCGCATCACATGCTCCGTGTTCATACTTACCCTTCTTTTCCTTACACTTACACTTCCTCCTGTGGACACTCCCTCCCCTACTTGAGAAAAGCAACCTGCCTTTAAAAATTCCTTAACCTTTCCCTTGGGAAGGTCACAAGGCAACAAAGTGCTGCCACTAACCCCATTTCCTCTGCAGCCAGTTTCTCCCTGCTGCAGTGACCAAGCCAGGGTAATACAGAGCAGAGAGGGATTGATGTATGGCTGTGGCTGCTGTGCTGAGGAGCAGTGGGGAGGTCCAGAAGCAAGGGCACAGTGCTAACATCTGGCCATGCAGCTTAAAACCCATATAATGATTTCTTTGTCTGTTTTCGAGATGTACAGTCAGGATTAACGTGTACTCAGGAGGAGGAAAAAAAGCCCATCAAAACAAAAAGTGAGGGAAATCTTTACCCACATACAAATTACAAATGACAAGTCACTTCTAAAGCCTTCAGCAGGAAAATGCACACTTTCTGAGATCTTTTTTGTGAAGCTGCTGATGTTTGGGATTCGCCTGGAATTTTAATTAAAGCTGCTATTTAACATTCACACTGCACCTGTGCCTAGAAGTCAAGCAAACTGCTGCCCCAAAATTCTGGGCACTATTTTAAACTAATATTTTAAACATATGTGCAAAGCAGACCAGTAGTACTTCCTAATTCTAACTTTAATACTTTAGTACATTTCTGGTTTCCTCTCATCCTGAATCTTGAAGAAGACACTGATTCTTCAATTGGCACAGATTACAATGCAACTTGTGAGATTTCAGTATCTGACATCTCATCCTCTGCTAATATCATCTAGTACTTTATCTAACTCAGTAAGAACACAGCAGTTAGTTTGTTTACATAGCCTAATTATTGCAGTTGCTCTGTTTGGCAGTTATTAGAGTGTTATTGCTACATTTAATGATACACCTGCTACTGGATTGGCTGTTGTGCAGTAGGATTTCTGCTTATGAAAACTTAAATATTCTGTATTTGTATATTATACCACTACTAGTACCCTCCCTACAAAACAGTTTTTAGGTTTTAGGTTTCTAAAGGAACAAAAAAATCAAAATTTGAAAACCCCACACGCAATTATTATTTTGAAATCTGTGCCTAAAATAGGAATATTTAGGAGTTCTGAAGACCTTTGTCAAAGAAACTGAGAAGTTGCAATGACTTTCAGAAATGCCTAACTTCTACCTGTATTTGGAGAAAAAGAAATTAGTGCTATGAATTGACGGGTTTTTGCCTTGATGTGTGGGTTTAGGAAAGCTGAAAGTAATTTCTCAAAATTCTACCTGGGAGACAAAAATACTTCTGTAAATCTAGTATATAGGCTGTCAGAGGCTTGCCCATGGTCAAGATGCGAACATTCAAATAAACAGCAGAATTTTCATAACAGATATTATTCAGTGGTTCCAGTGGATTTTATTAGAAGTAGCTACACTTGAAACTTGCATTTTTTCTTCTTCCTTTTCGCTTGTTTTACTTTCTGCATAATTCAAGAAAATAAAATATTATGGCCTTGAAAAGGTTAGACACTTATCTCCCTCAGGACTACCTTGCTCCTACTTTCTTCAGTCCCACCACTGCTTTTGAAAATTCCTCAAAGATGCTGGAGATGCTTAGTTCATCTTCACATACAGACTAGGCTGGCACAGGAGCAAAAGCTAAGCAGGGCCAAAGCTGAGCACTTGTTCCTGCATTTCCATAAAGCCAGCACTGAAACCTACCAGGCACGCTGTCACACATCTACATTCATTCACGGGTTTGGAGTCTCGACCTACTTTTGTATTAAAGTAAAATGTTATTTTTTCATTAACTATCTTTTCGTTTAAGATGAAACATGGGGTTTTTTTCTCACAGCATCTATTTGCAAGTATTATCCTTAGTTCAGCGTTATGTCATCCTTTAATTTAATACAGCCATTTTATCATGAGAGTCTTTCTTGCGTGGACATAAATGCTTTGGTTTAGATATTTGTATCCTTTTGGAAGCCAAACTGTGCAGATGTACATATTTCCTACCTTTTTGGTTTGTTTTTTTTTTCAGGTAATATCAAAATTATCCAATAAGCCTACACTATCCCAGGTATGTTGATCACATTTTAACTACGCCAAGCTTGACTTTGAACACGCACTTAATTATGACCAGAACAAAGTTTGAAAACTCTGTCCTTTCCTGCTTGAAAACAGACTTCCATTGTTTCAGAACAAGAATTGAAATAGCATCCTGCAGATAGCTCTGCCACTGCCATTTTATGAGTGACAGTTTATGATCTTTTTTCCCAGGTGCTAAATTTGGATATCCTCCTATAGCAACTGCATTTTAAATACATGGCTACCTAAGCCAAAGTTCTGAATATGGGTAACACTCATTCTCTGTAGAGTATAAGCAGTATCAGTGCCAGGTCCTGTATGATTTGATCATCGTGACAGCCTTTGGATGACTACTACAGTTGACAACAGGTCTTTTCTATTTTATGAATACATCCCTTCTGCCATAGCTTTAAATTCTTACCTCTTCATATATATCTCAAATGAAAAGATCCCAGTTCACTAAATCTGTCAATACATACCAATGAAAGTGTGCTGTAACACACAGCAAAATTAAACCTATGCTGCAAAACATTCAGACAGATGCTAACAGGGGCTTAGAATATTTGGATAAATTCCCCAAATCTGTATTTCCACCCAGCCAATCTGACTTGGCCTGAATGTGGGAAATCTGACTATGCAGGGTCATCTGAGGTTTTCTATCTAAAGCTAACAGTGCCTTAATCAAGCTTGATTAAGAGGAGTATCCTATTAAAAAAAAATTAACAACAAAAACTCTTTTTTAAACCATAAAATTGCATTTGGCTTGTTAATTTGACCTGGAACCTGAGTCTCCCTTAGGCCATTCACCTACTACCAATACAGTAAGTTGTACCATGGGAATAAATGGAATTATTTCTGAGTTAAGGTCTGATCTTGACATGAAGTCTATGTTGGCATATCTCAGCACTCATGACCAGCATACTTTGTTACCATGAAAAAATAACACTGATCTACTGCACTGTGCTTTAATTAGTACATAAATTACAGAACCCAGGTCTATGTTGCCTCTAAATTTCCCTGGTTCCAACAGCAAGCATCTAAATTGCTTTTTTTTTCAAAACCAGATGTAGCTCCTCTTTCTGCTGACTCAGTTCTGAAGCTGAAACTGTCACACTATTGGTGCATTAATGGGACTTTGAGTGAACTGAAAATCCTGTCTACCACCCTGGCAGTGACTTCAGCTACAAAAATTAAGGACACAGAGAACATTGGGCTTGAGCTGAACTGGTGTAAATGCCATTTATGCATTATTAAAAGGTTCCATATGAAAAAGTGGTATTATTTGAATTACCAGCCTCAGGTTTTTTCTGTGTCCCACCAAGATTCTGGTAGCATAACATTCTAAAGAAATAATGCCTTAGCTAAACAAAATTAGTCTTCTCAAGTGTACATATGGCAAATGGCTTGTAAGAACTTGTCGTGTACCCTTTCTTGGTAACAAAACATATTGCAGCCAGTTAGCTGACTGTGTCACGAGTGACCTTTTCTAATTTGTTTGGATTTTTCTTGTGTCTGCACATATAGCCATAGCTGAGGCTATGGATGAGTTCCAAAAGAGCTCTCTAATGAGAAATGAAAGCTGTGCTAGGTCTGGGTTTGTTCCAGGATGAACACCAGAAAAATTGTGTTTCTGCAACACAACATCAGGCTCTGAATTTCACGCTAGTATGTATTATTTGTTACTTTAGACAGAGCTCAAGGGAAATGGAAATATAAAGAAGAGACTCCCTTCAATTGTGGAAGATGAAGACGAGGAAGAGGAGGGAGAAGAAGAAAGTAGCACCCTTTCACCAATTGATACACGAAGCACAAATAGCTCTCAGCAGAAGAAGACTGCAAGCAATAAAAGCCACCTAGGGAGAAACTTGAAGCAGTTGGCCTCGGGAACTGTGCCCTTTCATTCCCCCATCCGCGCTTGCAGTTCAAACCCCGCAAGAGCCAAACATGAAACAGAGCTCCATTACTACTCCAGAAGGAAGGAGAAAAACCTTAAATTATACCTGTCAGCACTGACCACCACTGGCCCACCAGATCTGAGCCCAAGGTAATAGTTACGAACGGTCATTTTCTTCTCTACCATGTAACTCCTATTAAAAATATCATGATTTTGACACTATAAGAGTTATTCTTTAATAGTTTATACTTCTGTTCATCCCATATTATTGTAGGACCCAGAGCACACTATGCAGAATTTTATGACTTTAGAAGTTTATTGCAAACTTAAGTATTTTTACCCATAAAAAGGGCAGTAAAAAAATTTAACAATTGCAAAAATGGCTATTTAAATAGTCTGGCCTTATGCTATCATTTTTTCTGTAATGTTCATTCCCACGATAGCACTGTGAAACATTCTGAGTCTATCAGAGATACAAAAATTTAGAAAGCAAGTAGATGAAATTACAGCAAAGCATGTAAATACAAAAAATTACTGGAGAAGAGGACTATAATAGAAAACAATTGCCCAGCAATTTTAGAAAATATTTAGATGTTTTTTTCGTTAGAGATAGGAAATCTGATAATAGAAGTTATGTAGACATTAAATACAGAGTTCAGCAAATCTGTTTTGCTGTGTCTTTTGACATAAAGAAGCATCGCATAACAGTTCATTGTGGTATTACTAGTGCACAATTTAAAATAGTTCAATTTTTTACTTGTATACTACTTACATTTATGTAACTTGTTTCTAAATTGCTGCGATGTACTCCTGGTTTTAGGACCAGCTCTTTTGAGAAATCACAAGCATACATACAAGGAGGTGCAGCAGTTCATCCTCCAGTTCAAGTTTTGCTTTCTATAATTTGGAGTGGTTTATACGTTCAAACACTGCCTTTATTCATTAGAGGCAGAGTGGAAGTTTCAGGAACTTGCCATTGCAAATGTGAAATAGAGACAGCTTGAGCAATATTTGTTTAACTCTGCCAAAGCACTGGTCCCTAGACATGCAATCATAAAAAGGACATGGAAGATTATATAAAACCCTTTCCCCCCATCATATATTTTATCGGTACAGCTAGATTTCAAATAGTAGCAGAATACAAACCAATTTTAGTTTTGTCATAAAATCGTAGAAATCACAGAATCACTTAGGTTGGAAAAGACCTCCAAGATCGAGTCCAACCTTTGATGAAACACCACTATGCCAACTAAACCACAGAACTTTGTGCCACATCCATTTGTTTCTTGAACACTTCCAGGGACGGTGATTCCACAACCTTCCTTGACACCCCATTCCAATGCTTGACCTCCCTTTCTGTGAAGAAATTGTTCCTGATTTCCAATCTGAACCTCCCCTGCTGCTGCTTGAGGCCAATTCCTCATTCTGTCACAGGTTGCCTGGAGAAGAGTCTGACCCCTGTGTTGCTACAACCTCCTTTCAGGTAGTTGTAGAGAGCCTCCTTTTCTTCAGACCAAACCACCGCAGCTCCATCAGCCACTCCTCATAGGACTCTCTCCAGATCCTAAATAGAGGGTCAATACAGGGGACGACAATGTGTGGAAAAGCAGCTTCTACACAAGCAAAATTGAAATGCACAGCAGATATTTTCTCATTTGTTTTCTAGATCTCTCATGAATTTGGTTCAGTCAGCTATGAGTAAAGCTCATTATCATTCACATAACAAGCGGTAATTGAGGGAAAAGCTACTTTTCCTATTTTCTGCTGAAATGTAATCTTGCTCATTATTGCTCTGAACTTATTCAGACAGACATTGGCACCAAAGGCTGCAAAAGAAAATATGAAAAAAATATTTTTACATATATTATTTCCTGTTTCCATTCATAATTTTATAACTGCAGACTAATCCTGTTAATAGACTGGAAAATTGGCCCAAGATGTATGTTTTTCAGCCTTTTTTTTCCAGACAAAACATTTTTGTATTAGTTCCTAGAATGAGTTTATATTATTAGAATATTTAAAATGCCAAGTTAGTACCACTTTAAAAAATAGCCCTAAGTGTTTCCTTGTAAGCATTAAGGAGAAAATAAGACCTTAATTAAAATCCTCATGTATATTTGGTGTTAGACAGCAAAGAAAGGCAAGAGAAAGACAAAAAACTCTGGAAATACCCAGTCAGTGCTGTTCTGAGGTATATAACCATAGTTTCTGAAGAGAATTCACTATGTCTCCTTAAGAAACTTGTTCTACTGTGGATGTTTCCTAGAGCAAGCCAACTAGAATTCTTCACAGGTGCTTCAGGTTTTTTCTTTGTGCCCCACAGTGAAAGCAATAAAGCTCAGAGACTGGGTCAAATTTTTAAAGAGCTCTTGGTGCAAGGAACAGAAGCTAGAATTGTCGTTTCTAGAATAGAGCCGTGGTTTTCCTAATTACTTTTTGGGTACTGCCTATGAAGTGGAAGAGCACCAAAAGGAAGAAAATCTAAGTGATAATAAAGGCAGCCCCAGGAGGAGGCATTTATGTAATTGAATCTCCTCAGACCTGCACAGAGGAGTGCCCTCTAGCCCTAAGCAACTGGATAGAAGAGGTCACATGTTAATATTTTCTGACTTTTTGGCTTCTAGGAGTGGAGTTTTCTGTCTTCAGGAGAAAATTCAGGTCTGTACAATAGCTAATTTAGAGAGGGGTGAGGCTTACCAATTGCTTTTGTCCTCTCATGTTTTCCATTTACTAGGTTATGTAGTTCCCCAGCCAGCTCCTTGTATATGGATAAGCATACTGCACATTACATATTTCTCACATAGAAGCCTGGCACTCCACAACTAGGTATTTTCACTAGTATAATTTCTCTTTAGTCTGAATATTTGAACACTTTAAAGAATGTAGCATCCATAAATTCCGAGTCACATCTGAGTAAGCGTTCTCCTATGTGCTTTAAAGGCAGTTAAAATGTTAGCATTTTATATAATTAGAAACCTCTACAAAAGGGATATTGGTGTTTAAAATTTGCCTTTTGAAGCAGTGAGACCAAATGACATTAAATAGCCTTTATAGCAAATTTCAGACAAAGTAATCATTCTGGTTTTCAGCTGCATTTAGCAGCATAGGCCAGGACTGCTCAAGCACCACATTTGAGTCTCCTCTTCTACCAGAGGTTGATTAAGATTAGAGTCAAGTCTAGTAACATCCAACTGGCATCATGAACACTCAGACATGACAAGGACATCTAAACGCCAAAAAGGACGAGAACACATGGTACGCGTACAGAGGTCTGAGTTACACGAGTCTTTCATGCCAAATACATCACAGATATCTCTGTGTTGTCTTTCTTCCTCCAGACATTGCCAGTCAAGAAATTTTCTTGAAAATATCTGTATTAAATGAAAAGTCTAATTCCATCATCACAAAGTTATCCTAAATGACTGAGAGGTTAAGGACTTTCTGTCTTAGCCCTTCCAGATTGTTATTTAGCTGTAAGACAAAATTTGAAGCTTGTGCCTGGACAAAACAAGAAATTGATGCTTCATTTCAGTCAACTGGCAATTGTATGATTCTCTTTCATTGACTCTAAAACAGTTCTCTTTATAGCACAATTTATTTTAACTGAGAACAGAAAATATTCATAATTATATATTTTCAATACTGTGTATTGATTCCTCTGTTACCTGTTTTCTATTCTTTGCAGGCAGAACTTGATTATTGTATAAAATACTGCTTCTTTTTCCTTTGGCTTTCTTGACACTACAAATTAGAGATAACTGCTATACATGGGTAGAAATAACTGGCAAAAATACCTTTTCTAGTAGTAAGATCCAATACCACTATTAATGTAACTGGGACAATGCAGGCTGGTCTGCACATCTTCCTATATCAAATTTGCAAACAAGATTGCCCTGCCTGAGCTAGTTCATTTTAAACAAATTTAGAATAACTATTTGCATGGAAATGACACTTGCGACTGAGGTTTACAGAGGTGTTTTCATAAATATGTTATAATCAGGCTTAGGCTCTGCCTAAGTAAAACTGATAAGAACTTGATTGTGTGCTGGGAGATTTTAGCTTCACAAAAGCATAGTGAAGGCTCTTTAGGTTGTGGAGAAGAAAGAATAGCAACAGATTCCTTTAGATAGGAAAAGCAAATTGTGTTCCATATAAACTTGAATTGGACCCAGAATATGCTGCAAAAGTCATGGAAATTTTGAAACTTCAGTTAATCATATTTGGCCTCACATTCCTTCCATTATCAGCAATTTTAATTTTTAGTGACTCAAAAGAATTTATACCAATATAATAGGTTCTGCTTTTCTCTAAAATTAGTGTTGTGAAAAATTTACCATTGTTTCAAAATGTGCCCTTTAGGAGTAATTTTTATAGCATAATTATGAACATGATGTTTATGAAACTGTTCCATTACTCCAATTTTTCTCAACAGAATTGTCGATGGGATTGAGGATGGAAACCATAATGAGGAAAGCCAAACCTTTGACTTCAGCTCTGATCAGCTCAGGCAGGAATCCAGGTTATCTCCTACATCTGGAGGTGAGCTTTGCCTGGGAAAATCACTCTTTAGAGAAAATAGTTTTCATAAGTGCTTTTTGTTCCCCTTTATTTCTTTAATCCTCAAAAGTGGCATAAATAGATTAAACATATATTTGTACTCTCAGTACCATTTCAGTGCCACAATTGGTTCTGTTGAAAAATACAGCAAGGTCCCAGAGATCATTTGTTGTTTTCCTGCTTAACAGGCACTCACGATAAAACAGTTTGTGGAGGGAATTGAATTTTCATGTGTTATACCAGAAGTATTATAGAATCTGCCTCATGCTTCCAAACCTTTGGTCATGGAAGGTACTAAACACAAGGACAAAATTGAACATAAAAACATTCTAATACCAAACTAAAAAAAAATTTAAGAAAAAAAAATACAAGCCATAAACAAGAAAAACAAGCAAACAAACAAACACTCCCTCCCCCAGTAAAAACGCCCAACAATTCATTAAGACCTATGTGTAAACTTGGCTCTCAGCTTTTTAAAAGATATTTAGAGAAGTGAGGGAGTGTGGAAGAATATAGATTTTTAGAAGTAAAGGAGTGAAAGCCTTGAATAATAAGGGGTTTTAGGAAGCCCTAAATGACCTATACTCTGAAAAGGTTGATAAAGTAGCATGGCAAAGCAATGGAACATGTCAAGATGGAGGGAAAAAAAGATTTAAAAGAGGCAGAGGGACTGTTTCCAACATCCTCTCTTTTAGAAGTAAGCACTTCCCACACAGCTATGTACCTTTTTCATGGAGGAAACTAGGACATATATTGTTCCTCTTAAAGCTAAACAGGAAAATAATAATAAAAGTTTAGTCATATTGATGATTTTTAAAAGGTGTCGAGCTGTCACATGAATGACAGCAGGGTTGTCATTTTCATTCCTTTCAGGTCCAGACTAAAGAGAGCAGTATGGACTTTATTAATTGCACTTCTCTCACATATTATACACCGAACATTAAACACACGGTTTGATTTTCATTCTAGCCAACTGCAAAACAGGTTTAAATTTAATGCATTGGTTAAGTGCAAGAATAGTATTACTGCTTCCAAGTGATTATACTCTCCTCATTTACATGAATTTGAATTATTTTCAGAGGCTGAAATTGGTGCTGCTGTGCTTGTTATCAAAGCAGAAGAGACCAAACAGCAGATCAGCAGGCTTAATAATGAGGTAACAAGATTTTGTGGGGGTTGAAGGATATTAACAATGATTCAAGGAGTGCTGGAGAAAACTCAGGAAACTCAGGAATATGATAAATGTGTTACAAATGAGCTTACAAAACTGGATGAGGTTCCTACACGTAGGGCAGTTTGGGGCTTTTAACTCATTCTGAGATTAATTTTCTACATGAAATCTACATAAAAGTTTGTGTCACTTGCTAGGGCTAAAACCAAAGTGAGGTTAGTGAATTTGCTTTTCTTAGGATTTAGTCTCTTCTGGGTATGCTTCTATTTGTCTCATTCCTCTCATTATTTCTCCAAGTTCCTTCTCCCAAATTTTCTTGTTTTGATGTGTGTTGTGCTTTTTCCTTGAAAGAAATGCAAATCCATTCATGTTCAAATTTACATAAAATGTTTCAAATCACTTTACCTGCATCTAGTTAGGATGAAAAAGAAGTTCATCCCTTCCTGCTCAAGCAATAGGACCTGAGGAATGCAGTGCCAAGAGTGTTCAGTGGTGCTTTCTATTTCTCCCTTCTAATAGCTTCAAACCCATAATCAACTATCAGTCCAACACTAAAGAGATGTTCTGTGGCTAAACTGTTTCATATATGCAGCCCCTCGCAGTACTTTAGCTGACAAGATTAAAGCATCAGACTAACTTCACTGTTATACTGCAAGACTAAAATCTGTTCCCAGCCTACTCTGTCTTTCAGTGTGAAAAGATTAGAGACAATTCTTTATAGTTCCACATGAGGAATCATTTAAGTAAGTCCCACCACACAGTTTCACTTCTTCCCCGAGCTCTTTGGCTACCAGAAATGTAAAGTTTTATTTTTATTTTTCCTTCTATACAGTGTACACTTAATCTAGCTATTATTTCCCATTTACAAAGTATTGGGCTTATAAACATCTTTCATCCTGAGTCAGCTTAACTTGGGTAGATAACTTAAATATCCTAAGATAAGAGTACATGCATGGTTAATTAGTTACTATGAATGCATCACCTCATTAGTATGTCAAACCGTAGAGTTCAGACAAAAGTCTCATGACCCATTGACTATGAAAAACTATGGTTTTTTTATAGGACTTGGTCAAAAACTCAAAAAAATCTTCAAGATGTTCGTTGACACCACCATTACGATGGAAAGTTATTTTTCCTATGTAATGCTTTTAAAACACACAGGTCGTATTGATTCATCCCGTTTGAGGACAGGAATTTTTAAAATAGGAGGATGTATTACATGGCTATCCATAAGAGGCAATTGGAAAATATATCATGGTGACAGATGTTCCAAGGCAGGCATCTTGTGGATTAAACAAACATTTCAACTGGAACAGTTCTGGGCTTCTCATTGCTTTTCTGGTGAAAAGTGATAAATAAATAAATCTTGGAGCAGGGCAATGTTAATCAAAAAAAAGAAAAAAACCTCCACAAGCTCAAGGTCATTTCTCTCCACATACAATTTTAATTTTGCCCTAATAATACTATCTGAATAAAATGTTATGCAACTTGTTTGTTCACATCAACATAAAACAGACAGTAGAACTACATTTAGACTTCATAGGTAAAATTCTGGGCTCAAATCCCAGAGATGGATGGGTAACCTCCGAGTCCTCCCATGGATCAAAATTTACGTTGGAAAAACTGCATATCTGTAAGGCTGCTTAATTGCATATTCTACATGTACTCAAACCTGCCCCAGCTGGAGTGTCTGAACTGATAGTACAGACTTGGTGCTTACCCAAATGAGCCTCTGGGTAGCCTTGCTGATACACAGTAGCTGTTGCTTGGAGGTTTTTGCTGTTGTATTAAGTAGTGAATATTTGTAGAGCCAGTGGTTTCGTCATTCCGTCATTTGATGATGACCAGTAATGGGAACTTATCACTGATGCTGCAGAAGACTACTTGCAGTAGTTAAAATATGAGCAGAGCCAGAAACGAAGTCCTGTATTAAAGACATGCAGTCTCCTCCTGGTAAAGAAAATATGAGAAAACAGGTCACAAGTAGCCAACAGCAGTAAACACCGTCATTAGTACATTTTCCAGTGGAGATCAGAAGTCAATCAACAAATGCAAAAATAACTGCTTTCATGAAAGGCAATTGTATTACAACAGTTCACTTGTTAGCTTAGAAACGTTTTGGCTGTTCATGAGGGGATAAAAGACGTGTGTCTTTCTATTCAGACTTTCAATACAGTCTGTTGTTAGCACAGCAAAGCAAAACATTACCCCAGAGAAAAATCTACAAAATTAGCTATACCTAGTTTAGAAATACAGCTGAGCTCTTGGCAGTATTTTAAGCATGTGATATTCACTACATAATCCAAAAGACATTTCATTTACCTAAGAGAGTAACAGAAATCAGTGCCTTGCTTTCACTTCTCAGATTTGTTAACACATTAACTTTAGTAGTAATGTATGCACAGACTTCCTCCAAGGAGAGTAGTCTCCAAAGTCAGCACAGTCAATGTGAGACAACCTTGAACACACCCTTAATTGCTGCTGTACAGCTCCATGCTTTGGCTGCTCAACCAGTTAACCAACTTCTTCATTCCCACACCTAACCTCATTGCTCACTGAGCCCAAATGAGATCCAAGCTGACACAGGAATTTATCTCCAGTTCAGTATTGCAAGATGGGGTGGAATAGGACTACTTCATCTCCTACCATGTTTGTCCCTTCCACTTAGTACAAATAATCACTGAATAAAGAAGGCATGACATTCATTATAGCTCAGTACCTTCAGTATACAGCTGCTGAGAGTTAAGGTTCAGGTTCTTGTTCCAGTAAAAACACAATTATTTAAGCAATTTTCCAGAGTAGGTTACTGAATGTCTATCAGCATTGTACATTTGCTGAGCTGGGGAAAGCTTGATTCAAAGACCTGCTCCAAACTAGGCAGAGCAAGAATTCAGGAAGAGTATTCTGCCTCTGTCCTTCCTTTGCAGAGATCTGTACACCTGACCTGGTCTCTCCAATGCATTTGTCTGAAAAGGCTGATCAGATGAGTGTATCCGAACACTGAGCATTTTTTCAGAGGCACCATTTACCTGATGCGATCATAGATATCTATTAAGAAGCCCACAAAGTAAAAATAGGAAGCCACTAAGCAGACTTTCTGAGGTATACAGACGGCCAAGACATCTAGATTAAAGCACCTGCCTATCACTGTCTCATTGCCTGGATCCCACTAGGCTTTTAGCTCTCTATCATTTGAATGCCACTCTATGAAAAGAGCAGAGAAATACTTTCACTTTTATTCAGTTTCCAAAAATAAAATCTGAATTATTTTAAAACATAGACCAGTTAAAATAAGAAAATACCCAAAATTAGTCATATTTTTCCCTCTAATTACTAGTACACATTCTCCATTCAAAAACATGGGTACATGATTTTGAGCTCAGATTAAAAGGCAGTTTCATGCAGTGCATGCAGACAAACCCAGATTGCTTAGTCATGTCCCATTTTCCTCATATGCAACCCAGCTTCAGTGCAGCCTCTGTCAGCTTCAAAAATCTGGGGGCTGATTTCATGCCTTACCACATTAGTAGATCCCACAATTACAGTCCTAACACAGTATAATGAACACAGTACTCACATTTCTCCATTCAACTGAAAAATAAACAAACATGAGGAAATATGAATAGGGTCAGGTTTTGAGCTAGATAATTGCCTTCTATTTAGCACCACATTGGAGCACTTAGTGGAAATTCAGCTATTTTTAATTTTAGGTTTTTTAAATGCAAGTACTTAAAATACTCTAAGCATCTGGCACTTATGCAGAACAGAGAAAATACATTCACAGGGATATTTAACTTGCATCTAACAAAAGGAACAATCCTAAACAAATATGTTTATTTTCCAAATCATAAATTTTGTACATATCTTATTTTGAAATGTATTTCAAATCCAGCTGCCAAAAATCAATCCCATTCTCAGTACAGAAAAAAAAATACATTTTTAATATTAAAAAAAATACATGCAGATGATAATCAGGGCCAGTAAAGAAAATTTGGTGAAGTTAATCAGGCTTTCAGTTTTACATAGGGGATATAGAGTTAAAGTTCAATTTGCTGCTTGAGAGTTCCTATAATGAACTCACTTGACTTAGAGTAATTAAATGCATGTTCTTTCTAATTAGTTCATAACTATATTATCACATGAGAGAAATTACTTTGCAGCAAGGCTATCCCAGTATTTTGCTTTGTAAAACATCTTTCAATCAAGAAAAATATGGCAAAAAGTGAATTAATGACATTTACAGGTGATGAAAACTATTAAAACTAATCTATCCATCTTGGATTTTAGCCACGTAAATTTCACATTAAAGCCAAGATATAAAACCAAGTATCATTTGTATTAAGAAATAAAAGCTTTCTAAACAATACATGCAGAGTAAATGCACTTTGCCTACTGAGATTTTTAAAAACATATCTTCTCTTTTAGCACTGACATTCATTTCCAAAGAACTTCTACCTTGTTGTTTTGTCTCTCTGCTCTCATACTTTGATAACTACAGAGAAGCCTTTCCAGCTGACTTTTTCCTTCTTTTAATGTTAGTTTAATAGGTATTAGCTGATGAAGGTAACAAAAAAAGCTGATGCTCTAAAGCTTAGATTATTTCTTTTTAAGCAGAACACACTGTACATACATAGCATAAATCCCATATGCTGTGATGAATCTCTTGCACTTTTCCTTGGTGGAAAGGCACCTGAGACAAAGGAATTAACTGAGAGGCAGCCATGCAGTATATAAATTAAACAGACATCAAAAGCTGACTTCAAGTTTGAACAAAAAATATTACTACCATGGCTGATGATGATTATTGTACCGTTAGTCTCTAATAGGCATTTCAAAATGTTCCTGTGCTCATAACATCTATTTCCCCAACATCTAAATGTTAATGTCTGTGGGTATGGGAGTTCACAAGTTCACTGCTTTTTCTTTTCTGCCTAGAAGATCTTAAGAAAGTTGATTGGTGTTCTCCTGCTAAAGTCGATTTATTCTGGAAACATGTTATTTCAGCAGATCTCAGCAAACCAAATTCCTTTTGACTTTCTTTGCCCATTACATTTGCTACAACACTTCACTGGTATCATTTTCTTTTGAATTGTCCTTGGTTAGATCTTTGAAGTCATTGACAAAGTACACAATCTCAAGCTGCAGTGTATTTCAAGCAACTTAAGTAATTCCTTGTGAAGAAAACCCCCTTCTTGAGTCCAATTAAAGAAAATACGCTGTTTGTATTTCCTGGGAGTTTGATTAACGCCCACAAAGTGTCATTCAACAGAAGTCCGCAGACATTTTTCTATAATACTCTGCACGGGCAGAATATTATATTCATGCCTCTGACATTTTCTTTGCAGATGTAATGTTTATCTTTCTTGAATTTCATATTACTGATATTTAAAAGTGAAAGTTAATTCCATTTAGACATTAAAAATAAACATTAAATAAAAACAGACCAGGATAGGGTGCTAAAAAGAATATCTTAAAATGTCCATGGATGACAGCAAACTATTGGTCATAAACCATTCCAACCATGTAAGAATCCAGCTTATGGTGATTACATCTCCTTCATATTTTCTTAGTAGTTCTAGAAGAATGTCAGGCGGATGGTAACATCCTAGAAATCTTCTGACAAGATGTATATTAGATCTGAAGTTTCTTCTTATATTTTAAACAGCTTTTCAGTTAAAGAAGAGAATTATGGTTTTGCCATGGTTTATTCTTAAGAATAATGTTGCCTGTTCTCTTTTGACAATTCTTTTAGGTGCTTGTAGAAGTTGTCTGCTTAATATTTTTTCCCAATATCATATATACTCAGGTTTCCCTTCATCAGTACATATTGCCAGCTTCTCCTCTCCCAGCCACCTGGGATTTCCACAATCCTCCATTTGCTCTCAATCAGTAGCTAGTCAGTCAGTTTGTCCCTAATACTTTCTGAATTCCTTGAAGCAGTAATTTCCAAACCTGGTTTTCTTATTGCCACCATTATGCTGTCACCGTCCTGATTCTATGCCAACCTAGAGGCAGACTGCACATCCAACAATCATAGAATCATGAAATGGCTTGCATTGGAAGGGTCCTTAAAGACTATCTCGTTCCAACCCCCCTGCCATGGGCAGGGACACCTTCCACTAGACCAGGCTGCTCAAAGCCCCATCCACCCTGGCCTTGAACACCTTGAGGGATGGGGCATCCACAGCTTCCCTGTGCAATCTGTTCCAGTGCTTCACCATGCTCACAGTAAAGAATTTCTTCCTAATATCTAAACTAAACCTACTCTCTTTCAGTTTGAAGCCATTCCCCCCTGTCCTGTTACTACATGCTCTTGTAAATTACTCCCCTCCATCTTTCTTGTAGTCTCCCTTCAGGTACTGGAAGGCTTCAGTTAGATTATTCCAAAGCCTTCTCTGTTCTAGGCTGAAAAATCCCAATTCTCTTAACCTTTACTTGTAGGAGAGATGCTCCATACCTCTAATCAACTTTCCTCTCACACCCCTCCCTCCTTCCCACCTGCCAGACTCACTCTCAATGAAGAGCCACAAATTACTATTAGAACTGCTGTTTGGGAACCCCTTCTCTAGACTGAATTTCACGGGACCCCTGTTGACTTGAATACATTTAAATAATCTAGTCCTTTATAATTCTCTAGTTTATCCTTACATGTTTAATAGCAATAATCTTGGTGTCTTAATTTACCCAGACAAACTGGTCACTGGAACTACCAAAGAGCTGACTAGTGAGTCAGCAGACAAGAGAGCACATTTCCTACTCCTACACAGTAAAGCCAATTGCACAACCTTCCAGATTCCTGGATTTATTTCACTGAAACGGAATCATCATATCATTGCACAAATCCTATAGATTTAATCTGAACTCAGATTAGCTGCACTGGATTTTTTTTTTCCTTCTGTAACTAGCTTTATTACTAAAGCCATTAAATCAGAAACGTCTGTCGCCATAATAGCAATGGCCACAGAGTTGCTGATAGACGATCAGTGAAGAGTCTGTCTCCACTCACTTCTCGTTTCATTCATTCAACAGTGCAGTCAGTAAGGAACAGAATACTAGCAGTTATTCAATCTGAGCCTTCAAAGTCAGCTCATTCTAGCTGAAAGCCTCCCTGACTTAATGAAAAACCAGAATAGAAGAAACAATGAAAGACCAAGAAAGGGAATAGAGAAGCTGCCATATGCAGTACAAGCCGGGCAGCTCCTACACTTTGCCAAAATGCAACTTCCATTCCTCAAGAAGCAAATATTCATCTTCACTTCTTTGGGTGTTCAGAAAGAGTCATAGTAGGAAGATATCTGGGTTTGAAGTTTGAATTTCAAAATGGAGTAAGCACAGAATGGAAAAAATACCAATGGACTAATCAGAATCACCTCCTAGTCAGAAAAAAGTCTTATTCCAGATTTATCCAGGAACAATTATGAGAGCTAGGCATTCCAGGTGAAAAACTGTCATTAAAAAATAAACATTGGACTATACAATGGAAAAACAAAGAAATATGTTTAGCTAATTAAACAAAGCAATAATCACCATCATCATCTTACATCACACCATTCCTACCTAACTACATGGAACAAAGTACTCAAACTGCTCAACAGTTTAATACTGGCAGTAAAGAAAAATACTCTTTCTACTGAAACTGCCAAAGTAATTTGAAAATACAAAATACATCTTCTAAAAATCTTATTTTAACCCCTATTTTGAATATATTCTTTCCTGATAACATACTCTACTAAAAAGGCACTAGCACATTTCTTTCAACCAGTCTGAGAAGCACTTCTTGCTACTTGAAGCTAAATCTGTATAAAACCTAGTTTCTACATCCGGAAATATTGCAGTATCTTTTTCAAGTCCTAGGAAGTGTTAAGGCAGCATTTCAAGAATATTTGGGATCTCAGAGATAATTTTAAAGCTGTCTGCCTAGCACAGTGGGAACCATTTGTACCATAGCTGTTTTGCCTAGTAATAATCAGTGAGCTCCTGAAAAGAGTGCAGTCTTACCAGCATGCCAGGAATTAGCCCTTTTTCCTCAGGAGGAAACTGTTCTGCTTTCAATTTCTCTTTCACAGACTTAAAATTCCTTTGGCTTTTAGTCTCTGTTCTTTCGCACTTTCTCAAACACTGTGAAAGTGTTATCAGAACTGATAAGATTTTTTCCCCCCTATTACACTCTTTTATTTGCATCTGCTCAAAGATCTCCGCAGGGTATAAAAATAATAGCATAAACAGTGTAGCATTGGTAGGAATGCTAATAGTATGCTATGTATGTATAGAACTATAATACTATAGAAACAGATGATAATTAATAGTGATACAGATACTGAAGGTTTATTTTTGTAAGATTAATATTTTGTAAAATCTTGAGAGCTACATATTTGTTTGTGTATGTGACACCAGAATAGGTCCAAACAGATCTTACTAAATGGTAGTGGCGAATTAACTACTCTATCATACTACCATTAAAATCTACTTCAAACGGGTTTATCAGATCAATTCCTATGTTGCTGCAAGAGCAAGCTTATGAGAGAAGACAACACTCTATGGGCTAGCCAATATATCAGAAATAGAGTATCTGGGCACTAGAGCAAGTTGTAAAGAACAGAAGTTCAGGGCTGTCACAAGTGCTGATGCCGGAATTGATTTTTGCTGTATTGTCTCAATGAATTGGCAAAAGAAACATGTTGAATGATGATTAAACTTCTAAAAAGCTCTTAAGTGATGAGAAACGGAAAACAAAAACATGGATCCAACTAAACAAGTTATTTTAAAACGGCAGATATTTTCACACAGCATTCATAGTTTGGATGAGGTGCATACTCATAAGGTAGTGTCAATGTTTCTGTTTGCACAACTGCAGAAAGCCCTGAAAAATTGATGCAAGTTGGGAAATTATACATAGAAAATCATTGCTATATCCGCTAGGTGTAGGGGCCAGCGATGATCCTAAAAAGAACTGATGACCATTGAATCTAGACAGCTACAAGTTTGATTGTCTGTCTTCCCCCTTTCTACCCAAATAAGCTTTTGGATGTTTTTCAATGTCATACCCTAGTTTCCAACAGAACACAGGAGTTCTTGTGCAGTTGATTTGTCCAGAAATCCAGGTGTGCTTCCTTACAGTCTGATGGTACCAAGAGCCTTCACTGGCTGCTCTGACCCCACAGGAAGCCTGTTCACAAAACATTTTGGCAACATATTTTAATTCCTCACATTAACTGAAGTTACCAAACATTCAATGCTTAATCTCAGCTGGCAGAAAGGGATCTCATGGTTATTTTCTACCTACTGTGACTCAATTAGACAACAAGGCAGAAGGAAAGAGAAGTGCAGAGACACAGAGAGATCTGTCACCTGCCACTCAAGAGTCTCCTCCCTGTAAGGATTTTCTCTCCAGAGGCAGTGTGATCATTACAAGACTATGAAACAATATATTGGGTTTGACCTCCTCGCTCAGAGGAAAATGAACAGATCTATAGGAGCTGTATTGGAGCTTCCTACTTTCTTCTCCAAATTTCTTTATAATTATTGTGCCTGTATTAACACAATCAAACTCAGCTTGAAATGTCTTTCCAGAGGATTTCTTCAGAACTATCCTACCAGAAAAATGAAAACTGTACTTCTGCTTCTGGTTACAGGAAAACTAATCTGTGCAGGACGTCTGATCCGTGGTGTCTTTACTTGAGGTCAAAGAAAGACCTCCTGAATTATCTTTCTTTCTTTTTTGACACGTGGCTTGAAGAAGAATGTGCAGTCACGTCTTTTTTTCAACAGAGTAGCATCAGTAAGAGAAACTATTTTAACGATAATGACAGTGCTTTGACTTAAAATAGGTTGATAGGTATCATGGAGACAAATTTCTACCATTTAAAATGGTGAATGGGTTACTTTTATGTTTGAACTAGACTTTTCATTGCCCAGAACGTCCTTATAAAATCCTAGCAAATGTCCCCATTACTGTTCATATGCCAGTTGACTTCAAAACACAAATTCAGAACTTGCCAATCTGATCCCTACCCAAAGCAGCAGTGTTGAGGAAAGACTTCATGTACTTTATGTAACCAACTGGATGCTATCAGTAGTTCCAGCATTTAAGAGAAAAAGTCTAATAAAAAATCTGATTCTTCCTTTTGCACACACATCAGAGTAATCTATGCTACGGATTAGTCTGTTACATGCAGTACCTTTCAAGCATACCCAAAAGTACATGGAAGCAAACTGTTCCACAATCTTTTTTATTTTTAGATAAGTAGAGGTAGCAAGTGGGTTTTAGGTTCTGGTTTTTCCCCTTGTTTTTGTTTTTAGTAGTAGTCCACAAGATTTTCATATAACTACTACTTGCATCCAACAACTTAGAGTATGGATTTCTTTAATTTTACTATGAAGACAGCACTATATGTCACATGTATTTCTACACAAGATTTCACAAGACCTCTTTTTTAAATAATTCATCAGTATGAAATTGTTTAATAAGAAAGGTTTATGGTTTAAAATATTTAATGATTGATCAAGAAAATATTGGTGTCATACTCCCTCTAGAAATCATCTCAGCTCTGACGCTATGACCATTTTTTATAGACAGAAAATCATTTAACATCAGGTGGATTAAAGTAGCTGGAAGGACTATTTCCCACATCTACATTAGGAGAGTGTATTTCTTTAATATGGAGACGCCATGCCATAGATCAAAGCTGCCATTGCTAGAGGGAAAAAAGGGATGTAAGTGCATACTTTGTGCATGAACAAATACTGTGATATTTTGCCATTTCATGACAGATGACAACCTTAAGTCAAGAAGTCTCACAATTACGTAAGGATATGAAGAATGTGATGCACCTTCTGGAGAACCTGCTCACGTCCCAGAAGCCTCCAGGATTCTGTGCTGTGCACAGCATATCTCGAAGTCCCACACTGGATAGTCTGCAGTCTCGAGTGGCTCGGACTACACATCAACCTTGCTCGCACATGCAAGCTGGGAACTTCTCTTGCACCAAAGCACAACTTTGTCGTGGAAACACATTATGTGACATTTGGAATACAGACCTGTCTTCTGTAGGCAGCAGTCCCCAAAGGACTGAACCCAACCCGCAAAATTCTATGGATGGTGAATTTTGTTATGCAGCAGGCCTTCAAAATTCCCCTTCCCAGTATCAGGTAATTCAGAAAGACAATCTTCAATTTTTAAGATGCACCTCTCCCCATTCAGACACTACCCTGACTCCTCTTCAGTCTATTTCAGCAACCCTTTCTCCTTCAGTATGCTCTTCGTCAGAGACATCATTACACCTCGTGCTGCCCAGCAGATCAGAGGAAGGGAGCTTTAGCCAAGGAGCAATCAGCTCCCTAAGCCTTGAGAACCTGCCAGGATCATGGGAGCTGGAAGCAACAGCCGGAGTAACTTCTGCACAGACCCCAGATTTTCCAATAGACATTGTGACAAGCACAAGGGATCTTAAAGATAAAGATTGCCAAGCCATAGACGTATGAGAAACAGTGAAGTGGTACTCAAAGCATGTTCCACAGCTGCCAGTTTTAAATTTAGAGAGTACTGCATGACTGCTTTATTTGATCTCTGTTTTGGCGATCACGGAGACTTACAAACATGAAAATTCAGACTTATAGAAAGTAAGAAAAGGTAATGTTGGTTCATAGTATAGGAAAAACAATAAATTTCTAGATTCTAGAAGCATGTTGAAAAAAACATTTTGAATACAGATATAACTTACTTGTCTGTTTGACAGACTTTTGTGATAGTCCAAAGACCCTGAGGGTCAGAGCAGCTGGAAGTCTAGCACAAAGAACTGTCACGGGTGGCTTTTGTTCACAGAAGCAAAGGTTTTCCCTGAGTGTCTGACGTTCCCAAACAATATCTATGGCACTGTTTGCTTTAGGTGATCGTGGGTCCTGCTGGTCTTTTTGTCAGTTCTGTGAAGGCAAAGGGACAATATCGCTGCATGTCATCTAGACAATCAACCAAATAGAGCTGCTAGAGAGTGCTTAGTTGTTGCACGTTATTTGTCATGTAAATGAAATCTCTTAATTTATCTAAAAATACTATTTTTATATACTTGGTATGAAACATCTACCTAAAAATTATTTAAAATATTTATAAAGAGACTAAGAGTTTGGTTTCATTTTGGTAAAAGCTTGCAGTTTTAACAAGAAATGCACTACCATCATGTATTAGATCAAATACTATTTATTGCTAAGATATTATGTAGTTTACAAATGGATTCCCTTTTATGTGCATGCAATTTGCAATGAATGTACTCATTTTGGTGGAATACAAATAAATTAAGGTATTATTTTATTTAAAAAAATAAAAGAGCTGGCATGTTGTATCCTCTAATAAGCTATCGCTACTTAAAAGGTGAGCTGTTATACTGATACCATTAAGTACTCTTGGTTTGTGTCTTAGTATTGCGCTGCCATTTGCAAGACCAAGTCAACACCTTACAATACATTCCTGTTTAGGGGATTTATATCTGGATAAAAAAATTTAAAGGGATGAAAACCATTGAGCAAATTGAGGAACATTAAGGGAGAAAATTACAATGATTTAGTCTGAATCAAAGAAATAAGATTAAAATAGTTATTTATTTACTGATTTTTTAATTTTGTCTCTAAAAACTAGCTTTGATTTTCAGTCAGAATAAAAAAAAAAGTTACTATGGGTTTGGCAAATTATTTAATCCAGAATCTGACTTAATGCCCTCCAAAATTTTTTTCCAGTATTTAACGTACTAGAAACGTATTGCTACAGTGCAACCAGAACTACAGATCTGCATTGGAATTTTGATTTATATACTTAAAGATGCGCAGTGTACATCATAAGCATATATTTTTCAGCAAGATTTCTGAAAAAAAACATGTTTACCAGCCAAAATAAATGTCCTAAAATGGATACATAAACTAAGTTACATTTAATAATTCATGTAAACTGGTGGTTATTACATCGAAATTTTTACAGAGCACAGATTTAGGTTTAACTTCCTTAAGAGGTTGTTTTGGGTTTTTTTACAAAAACTTCAAAGACTGAATTTATTGTTAACATTTGGATGTGTGTGGGAACACAAACCCCATCTGATACTCTGTGCCCAACTTACATCCTTTCACATCCATTTTCCCACTGGTACAAGTTAGGGATGAAGTATCACCTCTCATTTTGGGCTGCCTGAATTTTGCCAGTGTGTCTACAATTCAACGTGTTTATATACAGGGCTTCTTACTTTCCCTCCATTCCAGTTTTTACATAGTTTAAGGTTAAATAGAGAAGTGCTGATTAAATGAGGTATACCCCAGAAATTAAAATAGTAATAATAATAAGAGATAGTAGCAAATACATTAGCAAGTACAGGTCTATGGTATTTCTCCAACAATCCTGGTTCACCTTTAGCCATCTGCTTTTGGCCCCCCCACCTCAGCGCTGGGCAGCAGGCTGGGGGAGGCTGCCTGACCCCCTCCCAGGGCAGGGCCACACTGGCAGAGCCCCACCTCACCTCAGCACCTTGTAGCCATGGTCCTCTCCTGCACCACAGAGCAAAGGTGCTGGTTCCTTGGGATGCACAGGCACCTGCTGCACAGCTGTCCACAAATCCTGATTCCTCAACTCACCATACCCCAGCTATTGACTGAGAATGCACAAACACATCATGCCTAATTCCCAATATCATTTGATAATTTTCATTATGCATATAAATTGGGAGAAGCATTTGCTTTCCCATTTTAGGGCACATAAACCATTATGTATATGCATTAAAGTTTTGGCACTGGTTTTTTATTTTCCAGTATAAACACTGGTGTCATGAGATTAAAACTGGATGTTTTGTCCTGGAGTTTTTGTGTCAGTTTTGTATGAAAGTTTAAAAAGGTCATTGGAAACACAAAAAATCTCTTCACATATACAGCCACAGCTTTACTGTTGTACATTTAATTCTCAAATAAAAAAAATACATGTGCAGTAATTATGAAGAAATAGCACCAGGATATCTTTCCTAAATTGTTTCTGCAACTGTCAAACGCATCCTAAACAAAGCTGGCAAACGCTATAACATTTGTTTTGGCTATAGTTTCAAGGAACACATCTTAATTGCAGAGATTCTGTAGGCTGGGCATTACACAGATGAGTGTACTACTTCCAGGGGAAAGGCTCAGGGAACTTCAGACAAGGCAAGAGTTCATTCCAGGTGTTGTAGTTTAACCCCAGCCAGCACCCAGCCCCATGCAGCCACTCAATCATTTCCCTCCTGTCAGAATAAGCATCAAAACTGGAAAAGTAAAAGCCAGAACACTCATGGGTTGAGATAAAGACAGTTTAATAGGGAAAGCAAAAGCCGTGGATGCAAGAAAAGCAAAACAAGGAATGAATTCACTACTTCCCATGGGCAGCAGGTGTTCAGTCATCTCCAGGAGAGCAGGACTCGATCATGTGGAACAGTGACTTGGGAGGAAAAAAGCCATCACTCCAAATGTCTCTCCCTGTCTTCTTCTTCCCCCAGCTTTAAAGTACTGAGCATGGAACCATATGGTATGGAACGTCCCTTGGGTAAGTTGGGGTCAGCTGTCCTGGCTGTGTCCCCCTCAACTTCCTGTGTGCCCCCAGCCCCCTCGCTGGTGGGTGAGGGCAGGAATAGAAAAGGCCTTGGCTCTATGTAAACCCTGCTCAGCAGTAACAAAACCTCTCTCTTTGATCACCCTATTTCAGCACAAATTCAAACCATAACCCCATACCAGCTGCTGTGAAGAGCTGGTATGAAGAGCTGTGTGAAGAAAATTAAATATCCCAGCCAAGACCAGCTCACCTGGCCAAAATCAAGTAAGGAAGGAGGAAGGTCTTGAAGAATTATACTATTTTAAATTCCCTGACACCGTCATATTATGAAATTCCCAGGAAAAACATTTCTCAAGCAGATTCTGTTGGAAAGTATCTGCAACCAGTTCAAAAAATTTCACTTCTGAAGGTGAAATGACAATTCACAGGGACAAATGTGAAGGCACGTACATTTGGAATGAAACAGTATCTAAGCAGGATTACCATGGACATATTAATTCTATGCACGGAGTAGCCATTGAGGGTATCTGGGATTGAAGCAACAACTACCGTGATATTTTCATGTTACTTTCAAAAATGCTCAGTATGAAAAATCAATAAAAGCAGCCCACGCTGTTACATCCAACCACCCAGCTCAGACAACTGAATTTATTCTTTTTCACACTAAGCTTTACAAAAATAAAAAATAGGATTGTTTTTTGTTAAGGATAGTCCTTCCCATCTCAGTCTGCATCAGTTTACTTCCTAAATTTGCTAAGTTTCTTGCGTTTTCAATCACTGTCAGTTTCTTCTTCTGTACAGTAACTGTATTTATTTTCCCTCTTTTTATTTATTTCCCCCTCGTTTTTCCCTCACTCACTCAGTTTTGTATCCTCTCTCTAACTTCATCAAACTCAACCATGTTTTTCCTCGTTTTCTGGTAATTTTTCTATTAAGAATCATCTTACCAGTAATAAATTAAATGGTTACTGAACTCAGTCATGCAATAGGACACCATATTCAGCCAAGATTCAGGCAGTAAACCACAGATCTCTAGCCAAAATCTCCTCCACTGTTATATTCTCACAATGCTACAGTTGCTTTCACTGACAATGGGAAAAAAAATGGAAAAAAATGAAAGAGGCCCACCGGAAAACAAACAAATACCAAAAGTAGGAAATCTATCTTGTGCTTCACATACATCATTAAAGATATGTATTTTTCTTGTGCCCATGGTACCTACTAGATTCAATTTAAGAAATATAGCTTATCACAAATTCTGCAAATATTTCTAATTTTTTTACGAATCATAACCAGCTCTTTGATAACCTTGCTTTGACCACTGGCTGGTTGTCTACCACAAATAAGTTACTCTAATTATTCCATCTGCTAACTGCACTTAAGATTTCAATACATTTCCCTTTATCAGGCAATTTTGTAATGCACAGTGTCAATAACCTCACCTGGTAGCTTGTAAAAAATCCTGTGTTTCACAAATGATGTTTTGGATTAAATAAACTGTTCTCAACATTTTCTGCATCTTCTTTCCATAACTTAAAAGCACATGGTCCTCACATCCCTCTCAGTGGGACACACTTTAGATATTTTCTGCTGCTGGGACTACCACAGAAAGAGCACAGTCACATTCCCATGTCCTAGAAAAACACTTCTAAAAATTTACCTCAGCCTTAAAAAAATGAGGCTATAGCTGGTAATTTAGACACCAGTGGAGTTAGCAATAAGAAAAGGAAAAGGGCTGGTGCTTGATTTTCTGGATCACTCTCCTATCTCAGTAAGAGGAATTTGCCCAGCTGTCATTGATTCATGCAGCCTACATGGTAGAGTCTTTGCTTCACCCATAAAATCAAATAGCTTATCACAAGAAATCTAAACTCATCTCATTCAGTATCTGCAAATTGTCAAAATAGTTAAATACTATTAAAAAAAAATTCACAGCTGCAAGTTTGTTAGATAATGCCACATACATAGTCGGTTTTACCCCTTCCAAGGTGAGCATAAAAATCACATCATCATTCCCAGACCAACCACTGATCTCTTGTGTATTTTATTAAATTTCCTTCCCAGGGTCTCTTCATTTCTCCTATCATATATTGTCAGTGGCAACAACGATGACAAGAAACAGCAATTTCTGGCTTCAAAACCACAAAGAAATGTCACAGATTTGATCCTTTCTTTTGCAGAAACTGGATGATGAAAAAAAATTATCTCCTATGTACCTTGATATCGGAATTTCCCAGTCTTTGGAAATCTCCCAAAGAAGCAAGTTTAAGAGTTGATGTTAGTTAAAAATGATGTTTAAGAGTTGAAGGCCTTGGCTCGATCAGAACTTGGAACCACAAAAGTTGTACAAGAGGAAAAGCAGTACCTTCCAATTTCAAATTGGTTTAAATTTTAAGATTTAGTATGGATTTGTGCCTTGATGGTGTGTTTTAAGTCTATGCATTTATTTCCAAGAGATTAACACTTGAATTTATTTTCTCTTTACATATCTTCTGGAACCTGCTGATTTTTTTGCTGTGGTAAATCCAAAGGTCTTATACATGACAAAGAAATGGAAAGGTAGAAAAAAAGTAAAATAGGAAAGATCTTTTTTTTTTGATGACACTGAATTTTACAAATTATGTATTAGAATTGTAAATGGCTAGTATGTATCTAACCACGAATAAAGTAACAACAGAATTAATATGACATGAAATAAATGCTCCCACCAACAGGCTTATGAGAAATATTTCCTCAGTTTTTGAATTTTCTTATCCTAGGTGCTGTGTTATCAACCTCACATATTCAAAGTCTCTGGTAGGGTCCCTAAAATAGCTGCAGCTTCAGACACCTATTTGAATTCATTTGCTTTTTTACATGCCTTTGATTACATTGATTTCTCTCAAAATGTGAAGTGGTGCAAGAGCTAAAACTGTCATAAATGACAGCTGTAGGAACTACTGCACAAAGGACCCTGAGACATCACAAGAATCACAGAGAAAATGTTCAGCAACAGTCAAAACTACAAGTTTGTACAGAAGAATCCCAAGGTCTTGGAAAACAATGGTGGAAGTATTAAGTAAATCAAAGAGCAACAGAAGTTTTCTTAGGGAAATTTGCAAATATAAAGAACATTTTTTTTTCTTTTTAAATAAAAAGCTCATAGGCCTTCACATTTGACAGTTCACACATCCTCAGGATTCTTAGGACATCAGTGCAAATTTCCAAATGTCAAAGTGCTCCTTATCTGTACTTAAATTTCACATTTCATATGTAGTGGGTAATGTTATATATATGTATTTACCCTGTCCTGGCCTACATGGTAACTATTCTGATTCTTTATTTTTAGTATAGTCTACCTCTGACCTCTTTGTGTAATTAAATAGACTACCTTCTTCTTCTGCTCACCCTAATACAATACAAAATAACTGTATAGTGACTAAAAATCCACATATTTGGAGGGGTTTTGCCTTCACGAGGCACTTTAAAGAGTTATTCCTGTTTGAAAAAAAATCAAAGCTTCCTTCAAGAAGAAGAAGATAAAAAAATCCTGCTCAGTGTTAACCTCCCCATGTACAAACAATCAAATCCCACGCGCCTGTTCCTTTTTGACTCTGCAGTCAGACACAGAACAAAAACAGCAGCACTGAGACAAACTGGAAGCACAAGCCTCAATAGGTGGTAATGTTACATACTAATTATGCCTTTTTAAAGGCTAGCATTGTCAATCATTTACTTCCTGAGTTTCCTTACATGACTTTTAACTTAACACATATATCTAGTGCTGCTGGATTTTTTCCCCACCCCTGCACAGCACTGATCCACAGAAATACAGTTCAGATTCTTACCTGAAAAATGCCAGCATTATTTCAGCAACCGTGCAAATAGCTTCTAAGCAGAATTTTAAAGCCTGTAGTATGCAAATAATTGAATGGGTTACTTGTGTTATAGTTATTTATAGGAAAGGAAAATGATAACCACATAACAGAAAATATTTCTCATCTCACTCGCATTAGTCTGAAATTATTTTCCAAAAGTAAATAGAGAAATTCTCTTCTGTGCCTTTGTTTGCAAAGAAGTTGTGGGAGGCAAGGACATGACACAGGATGGACAGGAACAACACCACCAACACACACATTCTCTGAATGCTACACTATGTCATAACAGCATTTTAAAATGTTACTGAGTCATGATTGTCAAACAGCTTAAATGTGTTCAAAGACATGCTTATTTTTTCCCATACAGAATTACCAGTTTGCATTACAGATTGTGCCACAGAATCTCTGATGAATGTATATATAGACCATAAAAATAGTTACTGGCACTTGTACTACATCAGAGAGAAGGCAAAAATTTCTTATTCCCCATCTCTGTGATGACATGAAAAGCATTTTTTTTTTTAAAAGAAAATTGCTGCTTGGTCTTTTGTAAAACATTATACTTGTATTGGGTTTGCATGGCCAGGTTGTGGTAGCAGGGGGCTACAGGGTGGCTTCTGTGAGAAGCTGCCAGAAGCTTCCTCCATGTCCAGCTGAGCCAATGCCAGCCAGCTCCAGGATGGACCTGCTTATGGTCAAGGCTGAGCCAACCAGAAATGGTGGGAACACCTCAGTGATAACAAATTTAAGAAGAAGGAATTAAAAAATTCTTGTATAGATGTAAGTGCGGCCAAAGAAAAGCAGGGTGAGGATATGTGAGAGGAACAACTCTGCAGACACAAAGGTCAGTGGAGAAGGAGGTGCTCCAGGCATCATAGCTGAGATTCCCCTGAAGCCCATGGTGCAAACCATGGTGAAGCAGCTGTGTCCCTGCAGCTCATGGAGGTCAACACGGATTTGGAGATCCACCTGCAGCCTGTGGGGGAGACCCACCCTGGAATAGGTTCCTGGCAGGCACCTGCAGACCCAAGGACAAAGAGGCCCACACTGGAGCAAGTTTCCTGGTAGGACTTGTGATGCTGTGGGGGAGCCAGGTTGGACCAGGCTGTACCTGAGGGACAGCACCCTGTGGAAAAGTGACCCACATTATAGCAGTTCATGGAGAACTGTTTCTTGTGAGATGGAGTCATGTCAGAGAAGTACAGGAAGAACTGTCTCCAGTGGGAGGGACTCCATGCTGGAACAGGGGAAAGACTCCTCTCCCTGAGCAGTGGCAGGAACAACGTGAGATGAACTGAACATAACCCCCATTTCCTGCCTCTCTGCACTGCTGAGGGGGAGGAGGTGGAGCTGGGAAGGAGGGAGGAGAGGTGGGAAGATGTTTTAAGGTATGTTTTTATTTCTCATTATCCTGCTCTGACTTTTTTAGTAATAAATTCAAATAATATGCCAGAATTGAGTCTGTTTTGCCTGTGACGGTATTTGCTGAGTGATCTCAAACCTTGTCTCAATCCATGAATCCTTCATTATATTTTCTTTCCCTTGTCCAGATGTGGAAGGGAGTGACAGAGAATCTTTGGAGGGTGGTTGACATACAGGGTCACCCCACTAGTCTTTTTGGGGCTGAAACCCAGGAACATGAGAGTTTTGAGAGAAGGAGAGTGATTGGGAGATGTAAAATGAACCCCACCTCAGCCAGATCCAATGCAATCCTTAATACTCTCCTTTAGGACTGAATTCTCAGCAGTAACAAGTATAGGGCATCCAAGGTGATAAGCTGCCTATTCCTGATGCATATGTAAATGTAAGTGCTCTTTCAACTGTTGGTAAGAGCAGTCTTTGAGCAACTGGCTGTTATGGAAATCCGGTGTCTATATAGCTACTTACTAGCGGAAAAACGAAACAGGCGAATCGTAAAAACCCTCAGGGACATTTGACAATATCCTCACCAGAGCCATAGCACAGCACAGAGGCTTTTGAAGCATTGATCGCCCTTTGCTTCAGTAAGAAAATTGTATTTGAAAATAAATGGCGTCGTACGGAGGCTAGTTTAGCAATTATTCACATTGAGGTAGAAACTGGAGCACCTAAAAGAGTTCAGGGGTCTGTTGTATTCACCACAGTATAGGGAGATAATAAAAAGTTCACAGAGCTTTCAAACTGACAAAAAAGGGAGTAGTACAAAGAGAAAAAGCAGCATGAAAAATTTATCCAATGTCCCACAATGGCTTGCAGGGAGGCAGGAGCAGAACAGCTGGCTGCCTGGGCATGGGTCCCTTCGCCCAGCAGGCGGGGGTGGACTCCCTGCCTGCCCTGCTGCCCAGCAGTGGAGGAGCAGTGTGAGCTGCACCGGGGAACAGAGCTGTAGGAGAGCAGAAAATGTTTCCAAGTACAAATGCTAAAGGATTCCCAGGACTGTGCTCTGTAGAAAATAGAGTACCTACAAACAAGACATATGGGAAGGTTGTCTGTGGTGACGGCTGTATAGCACAGCAGTTTCTCTAACTGCACTTATTAAGTTTCTGAGAGCAGGTGCTTGAATTATGCCAGCCAGTTTGATAATTAATTAGCCTCTTTGTGTGTGCAAGGTAGAATCAAAGGAAGTCTCTGAAGGCCTTGCATAAGGTTTATATCACACCTGCATCCCAGGTTTGCGAGAGCAGCACAGCAGCCCTTTTCCTTAACCCACCATCAGACATAAAAATCACATCCAAAAAATACCTGCACATTTTGTGCCCACGAGGATAAAGTTTGCACCAGTCAAGTATTTTCAGAGGCAAGAAGGCAGACAGTGTGTTCCAGCAACATGCAGCACATCTGCTGACTCTGCATGCACAGCTGTGCAAGCCTCACTGCTGCTACAGTCAACCTTGCAACCACAGGCAGTCAAGTCCTTGAGAGGCATCTTAGATCTTGTGGTTTCCCTTCTTCTACACCTTTTTCCCCAATCATTGTGCAAGCAGTAGTCAGAAGACCCTAGGCCCTATCTGATAACAGAAATAAACTAGAACTTGGAAAACAGTGTAATAAAAATTAAACAAACTGCAAAAAAGAAGGAAAAATTATGTTCAATGTTGCCTCTCATCATAACCATTGTATGACTTAATATCCACTGAGGCACTCAACAAGGTAAGGAAAAAGCTGGTAGCTTCGGGAATGGGAACAGGTTCTCCCCATATCAGCAAAAAATGAGGTCCTTTACAGTTATTTACAGCCAACCTTCAAGTTTAAAATTTGAACATATTCCATATTGTTAACAGAGTCAGATAACTAAACGTTTAACGAACTTGCCAGGTGATGCTGAATTGGCCAATGTAGACACAAATTCTTGTGTGGATGAAGATGTTAAAACTGGAACCTGCCTCTAAAAACATTGTTCTTTTTCTAGGAATAGGGAGTTTGGATATTTTTGTTATAAATAAAAGTGGGGAATTCGTGCTCAAATATGTAATAATCGAAATATGTACTAAGTTAAGTTGTAACCAGTTTTTTTTAAGCCGAACCTGTCTAGGGAAAATTGTAACCTCACCCAGGGAACAAATTTGCATTCCAANTATTTTGTTGTGTCTTTGATTTGAAGAAAAGCAAAGCCTCCTCAGCATTCGTACCCTTAAGCAATAAGGTTCAACTAACTTCAGATTGTCATATGCATATCGTTTCAGACTTTTATTTTCCATTTAATTTTAACTCTCTACATGTGGTCAGTTGGTCCAAGGTTACCTTCTGCAATGCCCCTATTAGAAGTCCAAAATAGACCAGGGTACAGGACCTTCCTCTTGTTTTTTTTCAGTGACCATTTGGTGATTAAATCTGCAAGCTGTCATCTCTCCGACATGTTTTTTGCCTACCACTGTTAAGGCATTTGTTCTCCAAACTGTATTTGAGAAGTGAAAGTTTCCAACAGTGAAACAGTTCCCAGTTCCCTTTCTCGCTCACAAATAACAGCACTGAACTTTCCATACACATCCAAGTCTAGCCTAGAGAGTTTATGACAAGTTCCTAATAGTTCTAGGGTCCCTTGCCAGCTCTAAGCTGAGTTCTGCAAGGTGGAAGAACATTTTATTTTTTTTTTCAGTCATAAATGCCAGTGGCAGAAATTAATCTCTTTTTTTCTTAACTACAGCTTTATTGTATTTCTTCAGCGAGGTATAACTTTTATACAGCCTGAGCTTTCCTGAGTGAACTCTTAATCCTTAATATTGATGTGAATCCATTATCACTTTCTACTTTCCCACTATTGTTTGGTTTAAACCAGAATGTGGTGACTTAGAAATAACCTCTTTCCTCTCCACAGGGAGAGCTCCTGAGCTTGTTTTGTTTTATCTTGTGTAAATTCTGTCATGTGAGCAACGTTAGTATAAAATAAATGGCTTAATTGCAAGATAAAAGGAATTCATTGTCAGATTCAGATTCAGCCAAATGTTAAAACTGCTGATCCGCATAGAGTGTAAATCTATTATTTTTAAATCGGTGCCAAATGAACGCTGGTTTCATTATTCATTGTATGTCTGATAAGTGGCTGTTACAGGCTTTATTTATGACAGAGGTGCAAGGTGGCCTGGAACAACGTGCCTTTCAAATAATGACTATGAAAAGGACATGCATTTCAGTTTGCTATTGTTCTTATTTATAAAGAAAGAAGCCCTCAGAGCGGTAGAAAGCAGATAAAGTAGCACATAACGATTCACTGCCAGCTGGAAAACACTTAACAAGAAAAACCTGTAAAACGACAACCAAAGAGACTTACTGCAAGGGAGGGGAAAGAATCATCAACACATAGAAAGGGGCTTTCAAAAGCCTACTAAATGTGAGGTTCACCAGCAATCTGTGGCATTATCCTGAAGCTGGGATGGATACAAGAGCTGCCTGAAACAAACGAGGAACCATACGACTTAAGTTTTTAGGGCTGAATTCTTCTCTTGTTAGTGTCAGTAACAAAAATCAAGCAGACCAAAATTCTGATGTCCTTTTTTCAGCTAATGACCCACAGGAAAGCAATAACAGAAACCCGGGACCTGCCTTAAGTTGTCTAGTGGTTTAGGGTACATCAGACTGCAACTACACAGAAAGACTTTTCCCACTAGACACTGTTTTCTTTATCTTGAGTCCTTGTTTTATTTTTCCACACAAGTTCTTAATTTACATTCCAGTTTGTTAGCTTATGTTTTCATAAAAGGATTTTTGTGGGTTTTCTATTTTTTCTCTAAATGTTGGGTTATTCCATTCTGTATTTTCAGGGCATATTTCTCTTTCATGATGGTTGTTGCCCATAAGAAAAAAACATTTTTTTGATTGTATATTCTCCAGCTAATCAAAGATGGAACATCCCTATCCATCATCAGGCTTTACGGTTTCTGTATTAAAACTAAAATAGCCTCTGCTTCAGATAATGAGAGAAATTGATATCTTTCTTCCACTTCCTACTTGTTACTCTTTAGGGTGCAAGGCTGAGCTAGCACTGACATTGATGTAACTCAACAGCAATCATATGCAACTCTCAAAACCACCAGAAATAGATATCCACTCAATCTAGTGGGCCAAAAGCTGTCGACTAATAACTTAAATACACATATAGCAATGTATTTTATGTACTCATAAATGATGAAGGTCTGTCGAACACACATGCTACACTGGGAATTTCCGGGTGAAACAAATTTAACTGGAAAATTTGGAGTCGCTGAAACTGAAATGCTTTCTAAAGATATCTAAGTTGCCACTGATGTTTAACAAAACCAAGACAGGTCCCAGAAAACTAGCCTGATAGTTTTTGGGCTTTCCAAGTCTGCTTTTCTGGGGTAACCCCTGTTATACAGAACACCACAGGTTTTCACCTGTGTGATACCAAACTGTGGGTGCACTGGAAATTTAGACCATATGTACTAAGGAACCTTAAACCTTAATTTCTAATCTCAAGGACTTTGAGAACTCAGCTTCGAATTTTCAGAAAGTATGTCATGAGCACATTAGTAAATATGTCCATTTCAAATAGCTACACAAGAAAAGATTTTGAAAAGCCTTCCAAAAAATCTCCTGTTTGCTTCAGATATAGCTAAAACACCAGCTGCCTATGCTTCTCATTCCAGCTTTGAAATTCCAGAATTCAGAAATTCCAGCTTTGGACCACCATATCTCAGGTATTTTGCTAAAGTGTACTTTATTGATGCTGCCTCAGTAAGTAAGTACCCTTCTTTGTTATGCTTATTCTATCCAAACATTTCAGAAAATTATCTTGAGCTCCTTTTTTTCCATTAGTAACTACTGTAGAACACTGAAAAGCCCCTACCATCCTTGCTTGATCTATTGTGAAGAGACCATTTTCTTTCTGCAAGTGCTTTCAGCTAGCTGGGTGTGTGAAGGTCAAGGAAGGGTGCGTTCCCTCTGCAAGCAGAGCCAGTCTGCAAACCACAGATACCACTTTCCTATTATCCTCTGGTCCAAGAGGGAGCACATGTTTCTCATCTATTACAGGAGTCAGAAGCAGCTCATTCTCTAAGCAACAACTTTTTGAGGACACCTGAAAAGTTATATTAACCCATTGTCTAGGGAGTGACGTTTTTTATAGTCCTTAGATCCAAATAAAATACTTCACTCAGATGGCTGCCAATTAAAGCTTTATAATCAATCTCTCTCTCCTCTACATATACAATCAGCATGCTGCCAGAATAAGCTTTTTCACATGATTCCCTAAAACTGTTTTTAGATAAATTTCTAATACTTTAAGTGTTATTACCGATTTCCTTTCCTTTGATAATTCCTCGCCTTTCACTTCTGAAGTGATGTGCTGTAGGGATGGGAACACAAAATTTCCAGCCTGCAGGTAGATTTCTGTTTATCTATTTATACAATACTTTTGCCATCAGGTGCGGTTCCCTGAGAAGCCTGAACTGTCACAGCAGAGTATTTGATCCGCTAAGGAAAGAATCAGATCCCACCCTGGGCTGACCTATACAACAACAACAAAACCTTCACCTCTCTCACCTCTAGAGAGTCCCTGAACTCTCTAAGGAAGCATTAAGCATCAAATGGAGAGAGCAGTCACTTGAATAGCTAACAAATGTCATTTTAACTGAAAACTAAAATTTCCTGAGGTACTCTCCACTTCAGGTAAAATCACTAAGTTACAGTTTCCAGCAAAAAGAACAGGACTTCTAAGACTCCAGTGCTTTATCAAACATAGAGCTGTGCTGTTTAGACAAGTTTCTTGCTGTTTCAACCATTTCTTTTTACTGATTTTAAAACCAAGTGTAAAAAACCTGAAAGCAGAACACTGTACATCTACTTAAAAGTCAACTATTTTCAAACTTCCAGTTCAGCAAAAAATTTCAAAACTAATTTGTTTTTGTTCAAAGCGAGATACTCCTCAACCCAGATCTACATTATCAGCGAACTAAAAGCAGGTTTGGTTTTGTTTTTTTTTTTTTTGTCTTCCATGTTCTTCTGCAGCTGATGATAACTAAAATATATTTAAATTACAAATAATTCAGGGTTAGACTAAAATCTGTGTCTGGAAAGTCAAGTCAGCCTAAGGAAAAAAGAAGAAAAAATTCAAAGCAAAAATCAAAACAGGCTGCCCAGCTGGAGCTGAAATTCTTTCCTACTTTCTTATTCTTCCTACCTATCTTCCCTCAGCTTCATTTCACACCACACTCCATTTCACAAGTGAAGGAAACAAACAGCCCCCAAATTAGGTTTCCTTAAGGAAGCCCATTAACAACTGGATCAGCTTCCATCAAGTTGTCTCAGCTCGGATTCAATAGCTCCTTTGCCCACAGAGTGGGCAAAGCTCCTTTGCCCAGTCTTGTCCTTCAGATCTGAGTACACCTGTGTCCAGGATGTAAAGGACTTCATAACCTGGGCAGTCTTTGGCTACCATTTTAATTTGCTTCCTAACCAAAAGATTTTTAGTGAATTGTGATAATCCTCCAGAAGCAAAGTCACAGCAGTAGGCAAAAAGCATCAGGGGAGGGAGGCACTTCTACTGCAAAGAGGAGAGGAACAAAGAAAACCACATGAGAAGTAAGAAGTAAAAAACTGAGAGGAGAGGGATGTGTGTGTATGTCTGCACATGTGTGTTAAAAAAAATAATGGCTGTGGAGCTGGTAATTGCATGGAATGGCAAGAAGCATGCAAAATTCCCAAAACAGGAATGGACAGAACGGCCACAGCAAAATATTCTGCCGGGGAATTAAAAAAGGTTTTGACAGTTGAAAATTCTCTGAGATTTTTGACAGCTCACAGCAGTGCCTTGTGACAGCAAGGCTCAAATGCATAGTGTACACTCTGGGCCAATGCGTAGTCTGTGACAATGCATACCACCAAAAACTTCCTTTTTAATAAAAAGACATATAAACTGCCAAGGCAGCAACAGCACAGACAGGAAAAGCGACTTGCCAGTGAGAGATACCCAGCAGTCCGGCAAGGAAAGCAGAAGCAGGCATGAGCTCTCTGGATTCACAGGACAGCTCCCCTCCAAACAGCCCATACCATCTTTCAAACATCACTAAGCACTTCGCACGCCAGCTTGCACTCAACCCACCCTGGTACCAGGGCACATCCTGCATTTGTTCAGCAACTGGCTGGCCACCAACACCAACAGTCCAGTCCCCTGACGGCTTGCACAAGCCATTTAAATGCTCAAGGGTTACATGATCCATATGAAGATTGTACCAGTCCCCATCCCTGAGTTGCTGGTGACACTCAAAGTAAAAACTGTGACCTTGTTATCTTACTCAATTACAGTAAGAAATGGATGCAACATCTTTCTCCAGGCAATTCACACATTTCCTGAATGTAATTTTGAATGCTAGTAACACCCAACCCCTGCCACACAGGAAGCAGCAGGTAACATTTAAAAAAGCAAAAGCAGTCAAACAACAAAAGTGTGTGCCTAGAAGGAAAAAAATCTGTCAATATATAGATAACAGGAAGAAATGTTAGAGACCTACAGAGTGATAAAAAACCCTGAAATAAAATAAAGGTATTTAACAGGGCCAAATATATCTAGATGTTTGGACTTCTTTTAATACCACATAATTTGTAATATGACAGCAACTTGTTTCATGGGGTGTATGGTTCTGATACACATAGATCAAAAGCATATGCAGAAACTTACATGAGTACACTCAGTGTAAAAATTGCTGATAGCACGTTTGCAGTCTAACCTCAAACTCTTGGGGGGTTTGTAAACAAAGACCAAGTTAATTAAATTTATAAAGCCATCACCGACAATTCTTTTTCAGCCTGACACGAACAGTGTTACACTCAGGTAGCACTTTACAGCCTCTCTTTAATACTGCAAAAGACAACTTTCACACATATCATAGCTTAAGGTGAGAGTTTACTCTAGCACGAGTTTCCAGCCTCTGCTTCTTCCCTGGCTGATGTGAGAACTGTGGCCTCTCCACAGCCTCCAGACTGCCCATCCCTAAAGGCCATCATGCACTGCATTAGTGGAGTCATTTGCAATCTGAGCCACATCCACATGACTTTTATTTACACAATTGAACTTTCATTTTCACAAGAAACCCTTGCTTCTTTTGTACTAGAGGTATAATGCAGAGGTTCAAAGAAGTTGCAAGTTTCTATCTTGTCCCTTGAGAGGCACATGAACTTCAACACATGAACAAAAATAACAACCATCTTCTCTATGACTTTTCCTCTCTAGCACTCTCCCTCGTCACATCCTTACTACAGTTTTATCATATAGTTATATTTCTTTATTTCTTTCATACATTTCCATTTTTCTTCCTCCACATTTTTTACACCCAAATGCTGTCTAATATTTATTTGAATAGTAGATGTTACCAAGAGGAATAATTCAAAAAAGTGCTCCAAAGCCTCTTTTAACTCACTTATGCATCACTAGCAAATGATTTGTAATAGTGGTTTGTAATAATATTGTATACTGAAGTCTTTTTGAGTTTGGTTTTCAAAAGGACCATGTCTATTAACCCCTCTTTATCATCTCTCACATTCATGGAAAATCCTGGATAAGAAAATTCTCATTTGAGTGTCTGTCACTTCTCTTAAGTTCTCTGAAGAACAAAGCAATTACTGCATATTGCTGCTGACAATTTTACTTATCTTTAATCTGCTCCTGAAAATCTATTCCAATTATCAAGAGAAACACCACATGAAATCACTACGTGAACCATAAATGCACAGCAGAACGAGCATCAAGGCATTTTCTTCACAGAAGGAGCGATTGGGCTTTGGAATGGGCTGCCCAGGGAGGTGGTGGAGTCACTGTGCCTGGAAGAGTTTAAGAAAAGACTGGATGTGGCACCTAATGCCATATTGTTGTTGACAGGGTGGTGTTTGGTCATAGGTTGGACTCGATCTCAAAGGTCTTTTCCAACCTAGTTGATTCTGTGATAACAAGGAGAGTCCAGAAAACATATCCAGGCTAGCATCTGAATAAAAAAAAAAAGCCTAGAAACTGAGTTGTGATGTCCACTTACCCTTTTGCTGCCTTATGAAAGTATTCAGAGAAATTCAGATACAGAGAAACCAGAACCAGGTAAACAACCTGGGCCTGTATGCATAAAGAGATTTTTTTTTATGGTGACACCTAAGACATAGAAATCAGTTAGCTAAACCCAGTATTTAGACACAGTAAATAAGAACGTGCTTCCAGGGGCAGGCTTGGTTGCAGGCCATGAAGCTGTTTGTGTTGTTTGGTACCTTTTGAAAGGATTGAGGCTTTAATTTGTTCTGCAAGGTAAAGACATTTGGCCTTCATGTTAAGGTGAGCTCTGCTATAGTAGAGCTTACTGCAGCAGGCTGGAATGCAGAGTGGTATCAAGGGAGCACCAAACCAGACTGCTGGGCCACCTTGGACACAGGACCTCTAAAGGTCTGAAAACTGGTCCAAAATCTTCTTCCCTATTCTGAGACAAGTCATTACGACCACAGTCATTTATAAACGTACTATGTGCAATGCTACATTCAAAATAAAGCTTAGGAACTAGTCATGGAAGTGGATCAAATCATTTGTTGCTTTTTGAATTCTGTGCCAAATTGCTGCCACTTTCCCTGACAACTGTCCCCTCTTTAACATGAAGTAAAGATATGAAAAAGTTTTGAAGTCGATTTCCTTAAAAATTGCAGGATCATTTTTCCTTCCATGGGAAGTACAGACTTTATATCTGTTCTTTTTTTTAAAACTTCCAATATTTCCCTCCGTATAAGTTTTCTTTCCCCTTTACATCTTTCTCCTAGAAGCCCGTCCATCCTTGTGCACTCCACATGCCAAATTATTTCTGTCATCACATTGCAGAAGTGACTGTTACAAGAGATAGGAAAAAACCCAGAAAACCATGATGACACCCCTGTCCTCTTAGCCCCCTATTGTACCCTATGTGTTCATATGGCAGGGACATGATTTAACACTTCCCCTGTCCCAACACCCAGTGTGCAATGTCATGCACCACAGGATGCACGCAGTTGTAGGTGATCTCTGCCATGAAGAAAATGACAAGCAGATAAAAGGAGGACGAGACAGGAAAGGTGAAAAGCCCTGCCTAGGAGAGTAGTAGAGCTCCAGCCCCTACCCTCACTGCTGTTTCCACTCAACTATTTGTCCATGTGCCAATTCAAGTCTTGGATCATTACACTTAATCAATTTGTGCTGCATCTAGATATTGTTATGTAATTGTTAAAGATCTGCTTGTTGATGAGTTGTTTTTATATCTGCAAGACATGCCAAGCATTCAAAAGAGGCATATGTTTCAGCTGAGCAAAGACAACTATAGCTTAGAGAAGACTCTGACTTTTGCATGACAATCTATTTTACTGGATATAATTGTGGTTTGAAAACACCTGCCTTCATAACACATAACTACCTTTTTCTTAATAATCTTTATAGTAAAAATATATCTCTTTGAGCTGTGTTAGTGCAATCAGCTGAGTTACAGTACTTGAGTACATTATACTTTCTTAAAGCTTCTAATGATTGACTGTCAGAGTAGTTAGACAAGATTCTTCTGTGAACTTGCAGACTACACATAGCAAATACTCAGATCTGAATAATTCACAGGCAACAAAGGCAGAATTACTTGCGTTAACATTTTACACGCTGCATTTAAGCCTAACCTAAGAAAGTTATCTTGAAAGGGATTAAATACTCTGAGTGGAATACCTTGTCTATTTCTATGCTTGACATCATTTACAGTAAAGCTATTAATGGCTGTCTTAAAACAGATGTGTTTATTTACCTTCTGTATTTGAGTATTTCTAGTGACTTACTGCAGAAAACATATTATGAAAAGCATAGCTTTTCTCCTGTCAGTGAAAGTAATCACATTAAATGCTGTGGAAAATTCGCCAATAGGATAGATTGAAAAAACACATTCTTAAAATCCATAGTAGTCTTACGGTGTTCAGGTGTTATTTTTAACTACAGCAGTATTGTCAAGAGGTGCCATATGGCATTTGTATGTAATACATCACCCCACTATGTTGTGACCTTCTGACAGGAGAGAAAAAAATCTGCCAACTTTGGCACTCCCCACAGAGATTGCCTGTCTTCCTCATCTGTGACCAGCACCAGTACTGTCCAAGAGGCTGCACAAGGCTTCTTTGCTCTGATCTCCCTTCAAGTAACCCTTCTTTTCCAAGAGATGGGCAATAAAGCTAAGAATCCCTCTGCTTCCCCCTTCCGTATTATATCATGAACTTCATTATTTACTTGCTGACCAAGACTTACTAAAAAAATTATCCCAGGACCAGGTGGAGTGTTTTACTTTGGTTGAAGAAGCTGGAGCCTTCAGTCATAGATCTTGGTGAAGCAAAAGACTGCACGTCTTTTGATGATCCTATCTCCTGACACTCTTCAGCTGCTTTTAAAGACAGATAAAAAGTCAACCTCACACGATATTTCTGCTTTTCATGCACCCATTAAACCAGAAGTAAATGGGTGTGTTTTGTTCTGGGCTGGTCTCATGGCACTGTCCTCATCGCTCCGACTAGCAGGAAACTTCAACTGCAGAGTATGCCTTAAGTTCAGAATCCACCCTAAGAAAGAGAAAACTAACACAGAGAGGCTGTTTGGGGCTGCTGCCATATGAAAGACCACACTTCCACAGATATTAGGAATATTTGAAGGCCAAATGTGGAGAAGAATTGAAAATAATTAAGAACTTAATTAGAATATAAACCAAAAATAGCTGTACAATGTCAAACCCACACAGTGAGCTGCTGAATCAGTCTACTACCAAAGACTTCATATCATTGTTTGGATCTGTGCATCTTAATCCAAAAATTTTAATTTACAAGCAGATCATTTTACAAAGAATATAAGTCATTCCTTTATTTAAATTTATTATAGACTTAGAAATTATTTTATCCAAAATTGAATTTGGTATATTTTTAGCAATATGTATTTTATCAGTATAAGCCGTACTTCTAGCACCAGTTCATATCTGTAACACTAATAAAAATATCTTATTTAAAAAAAAAAAAAACACTGAGAACTGTCTTCAAGAAATTTAAGAGGATTTCTGGTATCTCATTCAGCTGGCTTGAGGCAAATCAAATAAAAGGTATAACTCTAAATTACGTGACTGCTCTTCCACTCACCTGCAGACAAATATTGTATTGCATATTTAGATTTTTTTTATTGACAAAGAGATGATGTCATAAGAAAGGATATTACATGAGCCTACAGCAGTTCCAAACAAAAAGGCAAAACCCTGCTGAGACAACAAAACACCTGAACTCCACCTTGCTACTTAGTTCTACCATGTCAAAATACAAGACACACAAACCAGAAAACCGATAGCGCCCCTCCTGCACTATTTGTTGTTATTGATCTAAGATCTATTAATACTCATTAATTATGTAGATGCAGATCTTTGAAGGCATGGGTGGCACCTTTGCCAACTTTGTATGCGTATCATACTTCCCTGCACAACCCTTCCTTTTGCCTCCTTAATGTTTCTCTATACCCCTGACATTCGTATCAGCTTCCTTGTATCTTCCTCCTTCCCTTCAGTCCTTCTGTCAGGCTGATCAGCAGCAGCCTCTCTTTGGCATCCACAGCCCGTCATTGTCAAGCACAACAGCTGTTTGTTTTTGAAGAGTCACAAGCTTCGTTTGTTTTCCACAAGCAATTCCCTTTCACATTTTAAATGCTTGAGCCAATTTAATAATCATGAGTGATAACCTGACAAACTTTTTCCTGCTGAACAGAATACACATGTTAGACATGCCAAAACAGAGGAATGTTTCTTCAGCTTCAATACCAATTTGCTTTACTCCTCAGATGATGAAAGCAGCTCCAATCGCTAAGTACTGGACCTTGAAGAAAACCCACAAGAATGTAAAAGGTCCATGTATTATTCAAGTTGCTCTGAGACAGACTTGTGGTGAACAGATCTTGGTCTCATTTAACACAAACCACAAGATAATGAACATTTAGTAACCACCCAGCAGGTGACCTATAGTATAGAGCCCTTAAAGTGGTAAAAAAATTCAATAGAAAGTTAACTCTCCTATCAGCCATCCCTTTTGTTAGCATGTGGGTTTTTTAAAGAGGGAAATTCTTTACAAACACTATTTCTTTTTAAAACTCTACCACAAGTACTTTCTACAGATTATATATTATATTCACATCAGAAGTTTCCTTCTTGCACTGAGAAGTGATGTATGACTGTGCAAGAGGAGCTGAAACAGCATGTGCTTGGCTCTACGGTTTTGATTTATTACATTAAGTTGTGAGAAAACGAAGGTTACCTCAAAATACTGTAGCACATATGTTCATAGAGTTATTTTTAGACTTGCATAGATTTCACCTAAGAAAACAGGTTGGGTAATGCTGTGCTGTGGGTACACAATACCCTGTGGACCAGAACGTACCTGAAGAGTCTATAAGCGGTACAATTTCATTAAAAAATTAAATGATACAACAGGGAAAGACTCATATTTACTGCTGTATTGCCAGCATCTGCCAACAGCTCTTCAATATTCTGACAAGTATCAAGATGGTATTGATGCTGTTTCTTTTAATTAAACTTAAATTGATGTGTGCCATGTTTGGGGAAGATGATTTTTACTTTTAGCATCAACAGTTTGTGCTTTTGAAATCAAAATATTCCAATTTAATTTTTTTTTCTTTCATTTTAGACTGCAAATATCTAGTAAACATTCATTTTTCTTCTACTAAAGAATTTGGTTGTGGAAGGCATTGACAGATTAAATAGCTTTTCTACTAGCAAATATACTCAAGGGTTGAAATAGTGGGAATATCATTACTTAAAATATAGGGAATATCCATTCAATCATTTGGTAATATGATCCAACCCCATTTTCACTCACTGATCTAAGAAAAATTCGTGTCAGTGGTGCCAAATTTTTCAAAACCTTGTTTTTGTTTCAAGCAAAATGTATTTGTTAACTTAAGATAACACCATGAAAGAAGCTTTGGGCTTTTCCAGAACAAGATTGGGAAGCCATGTTTCTATGACTTTCTTAGATTGGAAAGCTTTGTATCATAACTGAATAAAGCTTTTATTATCTAAAGCAGAGGCAATGCACATAATAGCTAAACAGATTCAAACAGGTACAACTATAAGCATTCTGAAAAAATAATTTCATGTATAATCAACAGGGGCCGTTGTGTATTTGTGTTCTCAATAAATTCTCTTTATACTGGACTTGTTCTAATGCAGACTTTTACAGTTACCCCTGCATTTGTTCTGTGAAAGAAATTAAACCCAGAAGAGCTCTCTGCTGCTTGCTCAACGATTCAAACCCAAAACCACTACAGAATATACTGGGAGTAATAGAGACTGAGAGAACTTATGGAGAGCAAATATCATGCCATGATGCATATTCATGACGCTCATATGCAACCTAAATCTTGGCCTTTTCCAATTTTCACTGCTTAATTTGTCAACTTAAACTTCACATCATTATAGTATACTGAAATTAGGGTTTTTTCTAAAACATCATCATAAAACCAGCTTCTTTTTACCTACACATGTACTTTTCAAGATTTGCCATCTGTCTTTATCCCTTCACTTTTTTTTTTTGGCAGCATTGGCTGCTACAGTTCCAGCTAAGTTAAAGGAGAAACTAAGTTTAAATCCCTATTTTTGTGAATTCAGTTACCTGAGAACATGGCTCTGCACCCCAGTGTCCCCAAAGATATGAACCTGATATTTAGCCAACATCTAGCCATGTTTAGCCAGTCAGCCCTGGAAAAGACAAAGCAGCTTTGCTGCAGGCTCCACAGGGAAGTGTATAAGCTCTGGGCTGTGTGCTTGTTGCAAGGGATCTCAGCCTGACTCCAAGCAAAGCAGGCTGTCATCCATGGAACACTGCAAAACGCTGCTCATGATTCCAGCTCCAATCTCAGCTCCACCGGCTGCTGCCAGCCTAAGCAACAAATGAATGAGACTAGTGGAGTGACTATACCACTCTGTTTAGAGTTCTTTTAACATCAGCTTGGGGATATCTATTTAATGTCTTACAGAACAGAACACACATGCCTATAGAGATTTTAACACTGCAAAACTTATTAAGGATAAAATCTAGTTATATTAAAGTTTTAATATCTGATTTAAAGACAATGTACCTCAAATTCAAACAAACTAAAAATATCTTGAATAGAACACTTGAACACTTAAGACAGCAACTACTATCTTTCTTCATTTCAAAAATTCACTTTTCTGCCATTTAATGAATTCTATTTTTTGGAGTATCTTTCTTGCTCACAGAATTACTAAACAGTATTTTCAGAAGACTTGCTCCATTTTGATTATGACTACATGATTACTATCATTTGCGAGATAGAATATTTTGAAGCAAAGAAGTGTCATAGATGGTGATATTCACTTGCTAGGAAAACAGCCAGCTTCCCATTATTTCTCCAGCGAAAACATTTGACTAATGAAACTGGTGATAGACCAATTGTAAAGGCTCCTCTGGGATATATTTCATGGCAATACAGTGTGCTTCCTTTCAGCCCATTACTATCCTCTCTGGGTTTCAGGATGAAAATAAACTTGAAAGGAGTTCCAAGTCTGAATCTCATTTAAAAGTTTGTTGGATCTCCAAAAGGCTAGCAGATGTGCTTGTCTGTTAACTTCTCTCATCCTCCTACCTCTGGTGAAGAATTTTATCGGGTTATTAATTGCAATGAAATATCAATCATTAAATAAATATGAAAGCATTTTACAAGGCTTTAAAAAACTGTACATTCTGTGCCCCTCTGCCAAACAGTAACAGATGTTGAGCCAGCTTTCAAACCGATCAGTGACATGGAATCAAAGTTTGTTTATATATATCAGTTCCCGAACACAAACGATGTCAGATTGGTTTGGTAATGATCTTTTTGGCAAAATATTTTAGGGATGGGTTCTTTTTATTTTTGGTGCAGATGAGAACAAAATGTTAGAAAATATTAATTTGTCAAAATCAAAACTGTTGGAAAGACATTACAAACTACTAATCTCAACCCCCTAAAATAATTTAAAACACTTGCTTAAAATTCTTTTAGATCATATATGTAAGTGACATATTTGAATTAGACTGATAGGGTTTAGACACTACAATAAAAATTAGCTGCAGCATATCAGCCACACCAAACCAGTTATCTATGTGCCTGTTCTTCTCTTATTCATCAGAGCAAAGAGAAAAAAGTGTAACTTCAAACAACCTTGCATTTTCCAAAAGAGTTGTCCCATATTCATAATTTTTTGTTGAACTACCAGTCCATAGTTTGTTCAGGTATCATAGTCTTCAGACTTCACTTGATTCTTATTTACCACTTAAACACTCTGTCAGATCATTTCATTTCATTATGTATCAGCCACAAAAACTGTCCATCATGGGTCAAAAGGGTTGAGAGCTGCATGCTGCAGGGGTACTTCCATGCCCCATGAGCTGCTTCATCCCAGTGAAATCTACTTCCAGTCTTCATCCTTGCAACTTCATAGCATCTATTCCTCAATTATCAGTCTGGTTGTCTCCCAAATCACAGCGCAGTGAAAATCCTGACAATGACCTATTTTCAAATTATACATAATAAGCTACAAATATTTTTTAAATTTTGAAAGTCTCCAGCTATAATTTGTCACCTTGGGCTCCCACATGTTGTTGCCCACGTGTTTGGGCACCCAAAGACACAGTCAGACTGCTCCTTTTTGAGAGAGTAACACCTAGTGGCAGTACCTGAGCACTTCACAGCACTTCTAGCACACTCGATGGGAGGGCATGGAACAATTTGCCATATCTCAGCACCCTCCTCAGCACTCTGACTAGCTTCCACTGAGCCAGAAAATTCCATCTGCAGCTGGGCCAATGCTGTTGATATTATTCTCAGCATAACTTGTTTCAGGGCCTAAACCAAGAGCTTGCTCATTACAACATAGGACAAAAATTGTTCCCTCAAAACCAGGAATTTGTTCAGGGTACTTGTGGCATACAGGTGGTGTCCCTCTTTGGAGACCTCCTATCTTTATTGTTAACACTTCAAGCACTCTTCCTACTGTGATTCCCTACATAAATCAGCTCATCCTTGTGGTACAGCTAGACAGGAGCTCTGGTGGAGCACATGTCTGTGGTCAGTCACACGGAGGTGGCCTATGAGCCTGCTGGCTTGGCCCAGAGTTACTGCTCTTCCCAGTAGTTCTGACAGTGGAGGAACTTCGTGTCCAAAATCAGTTGCTGGAGATGACTGTGCATCAGCCCTGGAAATTGTCTGTCCTACAGCAAGAATTTAGCTGCAGCTAGATGATGATTTTAGGTAAAAAGGACATATTGTGATCAAGGTATCTGTTAGATCCCTACCCTATAACTTGGTGGAGGAATGTGGAATACTGAATGAAATATTATTATTGTGATAAGTTGCTGTAAATAAAATTTTCTATTCTGCATGGAAAAACAAAGCAGACTATAGCTGATCATTGTAAAAAAAATGCTACTTTTACTTGTACTATCTTAGGAAAGCTTTCACAGGCTAACTACAAGAGGGCATGCTATAAAACAGATTGATTCCTTCTACACTCAGTTAATTGAAAATTGTGTGTTTCTTGTTAGTTGTCTGAGACTGAGTTAGTTATTATAGGGCACCCTTGAAATAATCAGTCTGTTCAGATTTCTGCCATGGAGGTCAAGAGGATTGCTGAAAGGCAAGATCCTTGTTCCAGAGATTCACTCCACAGATTTTCTTTCTAGTCTCCTGTCAGAAACTGTGGTGTAAGCATTCCACAATATTCACTCTTATGGAAAAGCATCTTCTGCACTATGCAGTAATTTTAAATTGTTCCTACTTGCACCATTCTAAAAATAATTTCCTCCACAGCAATTTTAAGTTACATGATGTTCTTCTATTGCTCTTTATGTTCATTATACAGCTTTTGAGATTTGCATTACAGATTAAAGAACTTCTCTCCTACAGAAGCCAAACTTGTACTATGCTTATGCCACTCTTCATCTCAAATTTATATTGTACGTGAATGTATCTCAGGCAACTTAGCATGGAAATTTTATTTTGACCAGGCACAGGAACAGAGCTTTCAGAAACTGTCATAAACATGAGTCTCACCTGTGCTATTAAGTACTTTCTTTTTCACATCTTTTCTCTCTGTAGTACTCTGCCAATATGACTCTGCTCATCTATGCAAAACAGGATCTTAAAATTGCAGCTGGGTTCAGTGTAAATCTTTAAAACTTCCTCACACCAAATTTTATTCTTCTTATAGTGCTTTTCTTGGGTATTGCGCTAAAAAGCCTTCCTCCTCCTTCCTTAGATAACCCAGACCTGGATCTCTTCCCCCATTCTCCTTCGTAAGCATGTGCATGGTTTTGCACTGCTGTAGATATATTTAGAGGTAATTTTAAGAAACATAGTAGTCAACAGCGATAAAAATTATTATCACGCAAGGAAGTGTTTGAACATCCCTCTCAGAGACTCACACTGCCAGCTACTATAAATTTCCATTCTTTTATTTATTCATTCTTCTAAAGAAAGAGAACTTAACTTTAGTTATATTTGGTTTCAAGTCTGGGCAGGGAACAAGTAGCTCCTTCCCTGACAAAAGATAGCAAAGATGAGTTAGGGAAGTGTCACTCAATGAAATTTATATCTTTCTCTCTAGCATGATAATTTTGAAGAACATATTTAGTGAATCTCTGGTTTCAGAAAGCATCCTAACATCAGATGGAAAGAATTCTTATGATTCTAATGACAATACAGAAAACAGGAAATATCTAATTGCTGTTTCACAACATCTGAAACAGTTCCACTTTCATCAATGAAAGATAATCTTCCACAGAAGAGGAGATGCTGAGGAAAGTACCTGACAGAATTTAGGTAGGGAATGATAACTAAACATGTCTCCACAGATCCCATTTTGAACTGTTCACTCTTGCCTGAAATGTCAAGTGGGGAATCCTGGGGAAAAGGTATCTACATTTGAGGTTAATACAGACAAGGAGGTGGAAGATGTGCACAACAGACCATTTGAAAATGGCAAAATCTAATAGGAGAGATAAGGTTTGCCTCTCAAAAGCATTATACCCTCTGCTAGCCATCCTCACCTTCATTTGCAAGGGCCCTGTATTGTACAGCCTTTTCATTACACACCCCTACCCTGATGCCTCTTGTTTTATTTCAATCAACTGTGTTCAATTAAAGAGACCCCACTGCAGATCTTACACTTTCCGTGCAGAAAATTACTACTGAAATAAATGGATGATAAAGAGAATTACCTTTGGATAGGGCAAAGTAAAATAAGAATTGCTCTAGTGGAAACCTCAGAGTAAGAGTGCTTTTCTGAACAGCTCTGGAAATCGGAAATACAGTCATCCAAACAGCTGCTGTCACCCATGCCAACACTATTCTCCATGCCAGGAAATCTGTCCTGAAACAGAAGCCGTTTTTTAATGTATCCCAGGGATGAGACATAATATAGCTATAACCTGAACTGTGAACTTATTTTACCCCTGAAAGACCTCATTGCCTCTAGAATGACTCTAAAGGATTACAGCAACTCTTTGTTGTTGCCGGCTTTTCCGCTTCACGCATTTCCACTGACAGTCTCAGTAGGATAACCTCTGGAAAGATAAAGCCAAAGAAGAGAGATTCCATTCAACGAGCAATTTTTTACAAGTAAAAAAAAAAAAAGGCTAAAAATAAATAAATGTGATAAATGCAGTAAGCCCCCCTGCTTCCAAAAAAAAAAAAAAAAAGGCATATGGAATACTTAAGTATGGGAGTGACTTATCTAGATCAGGATAGCAGAAAATTGTTTAACAGCAGCTTGTGAAGGTCATAAAGGAGAAAGCAAGAAGGGTGTCAAAAGCAGCTTTCAGGTACACGCAAAAAAGACAGAAACACGGGTCTATAAAGTAAACAAGCCTTCAGAGAAAAAAAAAATTGTTTACTATGGTAAAGAATGGAGGATATAATTTTTTGAAACAGCTATATATAGTTAAACCTGATTAATTTTTCACAGCAATTGTACACAAATTCCATATATACTGGCAACTGAGAAAAAAAGATATACATTAGCCAAACTTCTTTAAAATGTGCCTTCTGTTACAGCAATAGAATCACAGAATACGCTGAGCTGGAAAGGGACCCATGAGGATCATTGAGTCCAACTCCACCCCCTGCACAGGACCATCCCTGAGAGTCACACCATGTGCCTGAGAGTGCTATCCAAACCCTTCTTGAACTCTGTCAGGCTGGTGCTGTGACTGCTTCCCTGGGGAGCCTGTTCCAGTGCTCCAGTTTTCACAGAAAGTGTAGAAGCTTAATTTTCCTAGATAGGTTTACTTCTCTAAAGTATGGCTGAAATTGGCTGTATTTGCAAAAGCCATTTGGGAAAAAGTGAGAACAAGTCCACATAAAACAGGTGTACATGCACACTTAAAGCCAAAGGGGTCAAATAAATGGCAGAGCAAATCAAACAGGACAGGTTTGTTGGACAGGGATGAGGTAAAGAAAATTATATGATTGAGCATTAGCTGATTCAAAAAAAACCCCAAAACTTAGTAATGATCAAGATGGCAAGAAACAAAAATAGCAGTGCAGGAGGAAGAAATTGCTGCTGCATGCTAGGTCAGCACAGGCATCCAGTGAAGCAGCAGGAACCATCCTGGGGTTCACTGATAAAATAAAAAGCATAAAGTTACTCACAAAAAATCATAGTATCGGGAACAAAATCTACTTTGCTGCATCAGAAAGATAGAAATTTGGAAATGAAAGGAATTAATTTGGAGGATTGGCAGGGCGGGAAGGCCAATAGCAGCTCTCTCACAGGGACACTGTAGCAAAGGAGGACTTTGAATAAACAGCAAGATTCACAGATAAAAAGTCTGGAGCAGACTGGAACAACAGCTTGTACCAGCAGGAGCAGGGATGCTGACTGTAGTAGGTGGAATAACACAGGACAGACAAAACAAAGTTGAATGATATAACCACAGATGGAAGAATAATTGTCTTCATAAAACTTTCCTCACCATCAAGAACAAAGGAAGAATTTAACAAGTATTATTATAATTTGCAAATCCTAGAAGGCAGACACCATTGTAAAAATTACACACTGAACTTATACTTGGTCCACAAAACACTGCAACAACTTTAACAGCAACACAGCACATAATTTAACCAAAGGGGCTCCCAGGTATGGAAAACCTGTTTAAACATGCAGATACACAATTCTTCAAAGACTCAAATGAAGGCAGGAGTCCGCAGGGGGTGGTGGTGGTGGTGGTGGAAAGGAAGCACATGAAGTTGTGCCCAAATCACATAACAACTCAAATTCATACCATTAAGTTTCTACGAGCAAAATATTTTGCCTTTTACAGACCAAAGTATTTTAACTATTACCTATTTACTTTCACTGTTACTCTTACTTTGGTAAGGAAAAGTAAGGCACAGAGACAAGGAATTCATTTTTGATGTAGATACATCCGACACCTTGAAAAATCCACCATACAATTCGGACTTCAAGCCCTGACAGAATGTAAATGCAATGACAGCATGAATTGCATTGACGTGAATGAGATAATGCTCTTCCTTCTTAATGCTCTTCCAGCAGTGAGAACTGAAAGAGTTAGCAAAGTCATCCCCACAACGTGTTTTCAGATAGTATGAAAATAGGAAGAGGTCGCTGCTGGCTCAAAGGAAAGAAAGATTTTAGCCCACATGGCACTGCTACCATAAAATGCCTGTGCCTGGCACCTGGACTGCTAAGTGTAGTTTACTGGATCTTTGACAGGTGGGGAGACAGGTTATGCTGCTCTGTATGCCTGGCAGCTGAGGGCATTGATGGGCATTCATGTAAGATCAGCATGAGCAAGGGTGCCCAAGCTCCCTCCTCCAGGGGGTGGGATGAGAACCCAAGACCGTTTTTCACTTTTCACCATCTCCACTCTCAGAAGTATCAAAAAATGCTGAGAGATTCATATATTCCAAATTGCAAAGCAGCTTTAATTTATCTGCATCAAGGTCAGAATCTCATGCAGTGCTACCTAGACTTAATGTGTGAGCCAAAGCTCAGACATAGAATCTCTGGTGAAAAACACTGAGGACATCTTGCTTATTCCTGTGTTTAATTTCTTCCAGTCCCTCACTCTCTCTTTTCCTTACTCTGTTTTGCCAGCATTTTTTTCTCTGCCTTGACTGATCTTTGCTTGTTTCTGCTTTCCCTTAGTGCAGGTACAGCACGCCCGTGGTGTTTTCTCTGTAATTAAACTGTGAGCTGTGGTACTGCACAGCCTGGCTAGCTTGGTGTTTACTAAACAGGAAACCAAGCTGCTCAATGAAAAAAGACAAAAATTTTTTAATCATTCACATCTTTCTGAGCAGCAGCAAAATTCTGGCACATCCTCTCCTGTGGACTTGCTACCCATTGCAGGTTCGAGTGCTGCTGGCACTCATAAAGGAAAAAGAATTTCATTGCTCTTTGGCAACAAATGAAAGTCGGTTCCTGGTGAAAGCGATTCCCCGATCCAGCTGGTAGACTGCCCAATCCTCCAATTCCACATCAGAAGCAGCTCTGAGGGTCAGCCAAGCTATTGGAATGATGAGGCATAAGCACAGAGCACTGGGAAGTTTTAACTTTGTTTACGTCCTTCATTGTGGGATAGACAGATCAGTTTGCTGGGCTCCTGATGTCACAAACACTGAATTCCCCAGTAGATGTTACCTCAATAACTTTTATTATTTTCCATTGTTTCACGGTTTTTTTGCCATTACCCAAATTCCCCTATGTGCAAAATGCCTGGTGTTTAAAATCAGAGTTTTTAAGGCAAGTCATTCTTTTTTTTGGTGACACAGTTAAAAGTGTTTTCATGGTGAGCAGTGGCCCTAAATGAAGGAGGAACAGCAGATAAAGGGGAAGCTAAGTCCTTCAGCGCTTATTACTTAACAGGCATTGGAGTTTAAATCATTAGGATGCTTTAAAACCTGCCTGTAGTGATCAGAGATCAATGTTGTGGAGACATTTACAGCATCTACCCCGAAAATTCAGTGCCGTAAAAGAGCAGAACCTAGAATTCTGGAGCTGCTGAAGCCTGAGTGGGTATTACATAGTGAACATTCTTGATTGTTTGTACTGTTTTGAATGGTTGTGCTATTTATTTTGAACTACCGTGTTATTTAGCATAACTGTACTATTTTATAGTCTGCTGTGATTTCAAGTCATTTTTCTCACTCTACAGCTGTGAAGAGTGGAAAATGTCAGTTCTAACCACTAGTAACCTCAGTTTTGTAAAAACAAGGATGAGGAATCAGCGCACTCCTAGGATTCCTGCTCTGGTCTCTCCCTAAATTATGTTGTGCTGAGTGAAACTCAGAGTAGTAGTTCCTATTATCATCACAAACCAAGCATGACTGCCACATGATTGTCACATGCTGGGCACAGGATTGCTGTGTGCCAGGCACGTGATTCTCTTCTAAATCAAAACTTGCCACCACATTCTAACTATGTTTTTACCAATGTTCAGAATCTCACTTTTTTTCCAACTCTTCCATTTCATTTATCTTTTTCCTTCTGATAGTTGTGTTACACTGTCAGCTTCTGTTCAGGTTCTGATCCACACTACCTCCCAGATTTTTTTATGAACTGCTACCTGCACGGTTGTTCCTCAGGTTATAATCGAGGGAGTATCCTTGATTTTGTCATCATAGTAACTGATGAAAACGTTGTTCTGTGTTTCAGACAGGATGGATCCCTGAAGCATCCATTGTTTACTCATCCATTTTGTCCTTCTGTCCCATGACTACTGAAATTCCTTTTTATGGGTTACAATTAAATGTACTAATCAATTTTGCTTGTGGGAATATAGTGCATATCAACAAGAAAGCTTTACCAAAGATATTCAACATCTGTTTCTTTTTTCTATGCAAAGGCCAGTTACCTTGTCACTGGAAGAAATTAGATTGGTTTGACATGACCGTTCTCAACAAATACACATTGACTGTTACAAGCCAGAAGTTTCCCACACATGTCATACTGGCTAATAAGATGCTTGTGAAAAAATGACCTCAAGACCCGTAGCTTTTATCTAAAAGGTAATTAAAGATATTTCCTTGGTATTATAGAGGTAGCACCTTACTCACATTGCATTTTAAATAGTTTTTCAAATGGTCCCAAACATCCACATGAAAGAAAAAAGTCTGTAGGAAGACAGAGATTAATAGAACTAAGCTCAAGTATTTTTAGAATTTTAAATGGTACCCATAAACGACAGTGATCTTAACAAAAACGTCCAGATTTTAGGGCATGCAACTCTCTGTGGGGCAGAGGAAAAAAATATACGTTCTTCTCAAACAGAAAAAGGCTATTTGGAATCTGAATGCTACCACTTCACCACAATGGCCCCTAGCTTTTATTCTGATAAGCATCACCTCTGCTACTCCAGACTTACTAAACTTACCCAAATTTTAAGCCAACAATGGGTTCCATTGGTATTAGTGGTCTCATGGGGATTTGTAACTTGGTGTTATAATGGATTTGGTTGTCCTTTGGATTACTTAGTATTGATGTTTATATAAACGGTTTCAGAAAGTTTTACTGAAGCCACTGTTGACTGATATTAATATTAAAGAGTGAGAGAAGACAATTATAGTTTTTCTGAAATAGTCAGTTCTTTCTTTGTTTTCACAGAATTCCAGAGAAACATTGGGGAGGTTGAGGTAAATTCTATGTGCTCTCCTAAAGCACATATGTATCAATCAATAAAGCAATTAAATACTTAATTCTTCTAATGTAACCAAAATATTTAAATTTCCAGGAAAATTTACAGGGCCTCGATTTCCATTTCTAGCCAAATAGGCTTTTTTTCCAATCATACCAGCAAAAAGTCCTACTAACAAATCCCTCTTGATTCAAAGATCAGCAGCGGCCTCGGTAGAGGCTAAAAAGTGGGAGGTGGGGATCTACACAAAAATTAAGCACTTTCTTGAGTGCAAAGCATTCCTGGTGATCCCTCTGGAAGCACATCCTGAGCATTGCAGAAGAGCCTGCTATCAGAGATGTGCATAAGCACCTTTATCAAAGATGTGACCATAAAGGTAAATCCAAACACTTTTCTGTGAGAGAACACTAAACTGGCTGACAGTCCAGGTGACAATTAAAAACCCAGACAGCTTTGACTGTAAGGTTCATGCTGTTGAGATAAGAGAATTGGCTTTCACTCCACCTTGCAGCTTATACACCAGTAGTTAAAAGGCTTGCAAAGCTGTTTAATTCTAGTCCCTACTGCTCTCTCCATGGGCTTTACTGCTGCAACCAACACATATGGCGTTTTGCCTGCTCTCCATGACAGCTTTTTATTTGTTTTTTTAAATCACCACATGGTTTCTCATATATTTTTTTCCAAGTGTGGAAATTAGTTTGTTTGAATAAAACATTCATCAGCATGGGTAGTGGGAGAAAAGGGGATACATTCATGTCTTTGTAACTAAATATAGGGGGAGACTGCCCTTCCCTCCACATCTCAGTCAACAGAGGAAGATAAGCATCCCAAGAGAACAATTCAGAGCACCTCCTTCTCTGCAGGGATTACACAGGTGTGTAAATTAAAAGCCAAGGCTCAGTTAGATGCATCAAATCTCACAGAACAAACAACCCTCTTTCCTCTTCAGAGACAAAGGAGTGTTTAGAGCTGGATGAACAATAAGAAGATTTACAGACATTTTAGGAGAAGGCTGTTACACCTGTGGTGTAGGCCTGTGTAGGTGTATAAGTCTGTTATACCTATGCTGTGTTCCTGAATGCATCTGACTCTGCCTTACTTGCACTGAAAAGCAGAATTGTCTAAAAGTCAGTTAATCTATTTAGACAGCTCTGTTTTATTCAACTAGACTATGCATTCCTCTGCAAGATTACATTATAAATCCAGCTGCTCAAGAACTGAGATTAATTCACCTAAATTCACCATACTGGTTGAGGAAACACACTCATAGGATGTTTTAGGGTTGAAGGGGAGCAATCTGCTTTCAGACTGTTAAGACATAAGGGACATTCAAACCATCTTTTTAAGTTTCTCTCTCTGACCATATTTTTTCCATTTCCCAATGGTTGCCAGATGAGAAATCATTTACACCTGGTGGGTTAATACAATGCTTATTCTTCAAAAACCACTGGCCTATGGAGCTACATGATGCTCATTCTGTAGGAAGAACTGGAAAGTAACCAGTGAGTTATGCCAACTTTTACCACTTCACCAAGCAATCAGGTATGACTCTGGGGTCACCAATCACCAGGGACCACCAAAGAAACCCCCAGGACAGAAGAATACATGCACAGAAGGCAGGGAACATATGTTAATGCGTTTGGAAAAACCTATGAATATGTATGTAAAATATAGTAAATAAACAGGAGGTTTTTCTGTATTCAGCATGCATGGTATTTCAGAGGAGATATCCCCTTGTGCATCCAGCCAGATAAAGAACATTGGAAAAGGCACTTTCCCCAGGACAGGGGAAAATCAAACAGGAAACCTAAACGTGGCTCTTCAAACTCATGACCTTAAGTGAAGATGAAGAATTGCCCTGAAGGGGACTGCAGGAATCCTCCTCAGCGGAGCCGCTGGTTATGTTATTGGTGGGGAACAAAAAGGTAAATTTTTTTTAATTGATTCAGAATAATACTTATTCAGTATTGAACACCTGCAGAGGAGAACTTAGCTCAGAATATATTAAAACGCACAAAGAATCAATAGGGGTGCTGGGCAGGCAACAGTTCCACCCCACGTAATGAGGAAAATAATGGAAAAAGAACACAAAAAAACCCATTGGGGGATTGAGTCCATGATATCTAGTCTCCAAAATTCTGTACTTAGTGTGCAAATGACTGAAATAGCAAAATCAATAACAGTGAAATGTCCAATTTGTTTATAAAACCATCCCATAAATAGGAAACGGCCACCTCCTGGAACAGTTAGCAGGGAAATTCACCTGGAGATTACTGCCAAATAGGTTTCTCTGAATTATCCAGACAAAAATGGTATAGGTATCTTCTGGTATTGGAAGGTACATTTTCTGGATGGCCAGAGGCCTTTCACTGTTACACAAGTAAAACTAGGGACATGGTAAAAATTATGCTTAAATCATACCAACCTGGGGGGTTTATATATGTAAAGACTTGGAGTCTTTGGGTCCTTGAAGAAAAAATGGAAAGGACCTTTCCAAGTCCTCCTGGTAACCAACACTGCACTCAGGGTAGAAGGAATCAAACTCTGGGTTTATCACACACAGGTAAAACCAGCAACCACACATGAAATACAGCAAAAACCAGATTGACACTGGAGAACTTTTTTTCTTTTAGTTCTTGCGGGGAATTTGCATTGCTGTTTTTCTGCTTAGACATATAAGTCCTATTTATTGTTTTAGGTATAGAATATATTTTTCTTGCTATTTGTAGCCCATGCTTCTGCCAGGGAAGGCACCATCACGTACAGAGATTTTCAGTAAAATTACAAGAATTCCAACAGATAGACAGTGGCCTTGACTCACACTGCTTACAAAGTGGAGACCAAATGCGAGTGATATACTTGGAAGGAACGAAAGTGAAGAGAAATCTGGTGTTGCTATATAGCAGAATGCCAAAGCTTCAGCAAGTGCACCATTTCTAGGAGCTTGAAGGTAATTATGAATGACATAAATTTTGGTTTATGCACCGGACCAAAGCAGTTTTTCCACTTTCATTCTTCTCTCTCTGACTTCCCTCCCTGTCAGGGGAAATGATAAATCCTCCCTTACTTCCATGACTATGCATTGAAAAGATAAAGTTTCTTTATCAGATAATATTGCAGCAGATAATAAAAGAAAAATAAAACACAAGAGTATTCTCAATCTGCTAGTTGTGTACGGTAAATCATTTTGAACAACAGGTGCAGCAAGACAAGCCTGGAGGCTGACAATAAATTTACGTAAAGACAGAAACTTAGATTTCTCTCTTGTTAAAGGAGTATGCCAAAGGAAACCCCTTCCTGAGATGGGCTAGTGAAAACAGGAATATATGAGAATGAGCAAAGAGCAAAAGCAAGTGAAAAAGGGATGCATCAAGATAGGATGGAGCCAAATGTTTACGACGTCACTCTTTCACTTAAATCAGGTGTGAACTCCTTGCTTTTAACTCCCATTCACAAGTAAACAGCCTAAGTTTTGATAAGGTGTGTTTGTTTTTCTGGAAAACAATAGCCCAGTTTGTGAAGTTTTCCAATCCTTTCCCATCTCCTCACTTCCCTGTAAAAGCTACCGTTCTCTTGTTCAAGGTTTCTTTGCCTTCACCAGAACAATCACTGTGACCCTAACCTACAGTTTTTACACTGCTTACATAAAAAGGCAACCATGACACACCTTCTTAAAGTGTTCAGGTGTGTAAAAATCTTCCTCTTCCACAGACAGCAACAAGTCAGATTGCCAAATGCAGAAGTCAATTGACATATTGATATATTTAATAAAGTTTTGCAACTTGCTTTCATCCTAAGTGTTACTGTACCATTTTAATAGTTCTGATAGAAAAATGTTTGTGAAAAGGACCATGAAGATTCCAAAGAATTGGCTTTGCTGCCCTGGCACTGTTACATGCATTGAATTACGACAACAAAGTTGAAGCTGTTGTCCTTCTTCTTCACATTTAGAAATATGTTCTCAGAAACCTTTCAATCTTAAAATACCACCTGCAAGACTCTGAACATAACTGCACATTACAAAGAGTTTTATGCACTGTAGCTATTATGTACACCTGGGTTTTATCAGTGTTTTTTAAAAAAAGAAACAAAACAAAAAATCCCTTGAAGTATCAAACATTACATTTCAATCTTAGCTATGGAAAAATTGCAGGATTTAATTTTTCAGATTAATGTACTTGAAAATACACCTGTGCATAAGCGCAACATACAGGAACCAACAAGCCGCCATATGATGCAAGCCAATGAATCTATTTTTTAAAAGTATTTATAGAAACAGGTGAAGACACTACAGCAAGCTTAAAGGAACATACTTGTAGTTAGCATAAAAGGCTGAAGGTAGTGATACACTGTTAAGTAAAAATTCCAGCACAAACAGCAAAGGCTTCTCCCACAGATGAGGAACAAATTTAATCTGTGGTTCCAGGAATGTTTTGTTTTGAATGCTACCTTGAAGAGGTATCAACCTTGTATTGCTGCTCACTGTCCACTCCCCAAATAGCACACAAACAATTTTGTCATTGGAGTAATATATTCCCCTCTCCTCCTCTCACAGCATGAAAGTAATACCTTTAAATAATTTCTAAATTTAAATGACTTCAGTTTACATATGCCCCCCTACCCCCACTCCTGTAATTTTTGTATAGCTTCAGAGGAAGGATGGGAAAGATAACACTTAGGCCTTTTCTACAACCAAACCCAGCATTTGCAGAACCTCAGGTGTGAGCAGAAACAGACTGAAAGAGCATTAAGACTAAAAACCTTTTAGAAGTGTCAGTAATTTTTCAGTATTTCCCACACACACCTCGCTTGCAGACTTTATCGGAAATGTACCCCTATCCCCAAGTGCATAAATACACCAGACATACCTTTCTCGTAAGTAAAAGCAACTCATAATGTGGGAACAGGGCTAAAACAAAAGGTTCAAGGTGATGCAGTCTGGGGGATTTGGTACACCAAACATACCTGCTAAGCAGAAATGTCTGTTGCTTCCCTCCCTATTTAGCAGGCACACTGCCAATTTGTCCCAAATCGCCTTCCTTTCCCCTACTCAGTGCCCACCTTCCCCTTGCATTACCAGCTTCCTGTGGCATTCACAGTAGCCATTACTCTGCAGCATGCTTAAAGCAGCAACACTTTATCCCTCAGGTAGCCCTCAGGGGCCAATGTTAGTCACAAATACAACAGGAGAAATATACATGAAGTACACCTTAATGAGCAATATCCACTTTAGCCTCTCAGACATTAATTGCTTCATTCTTCTCAAAGCTTTAGGAACAGAAGTTCCCACAGGACGGAGAGTTAGCACAAGGTGTTTTCTCCACAGTAACTGCCCTGGGTTGTTTCTATTTTGTTCTTAGTGCAGTACAGCTGATGGGTAATAGCTTGCTCCTAGGTCAAAGCTGGGGGATATTAAAATGACTATCAATAGCCATTTACAGTGCTTTTGTGTCTTTACCATCCTTCCTCGCTTCATTTCATAAGAGAAAAACACACAAGTGTTCCAGGGGGAAGCACTCTGGCAGCAAGTGGGGGGCAGTAAGACTGCTCTCTCTTTCCAGCTCACAAGTTATTCTGGCAAAGGCAGCTGTTGGAACCAAGCTGGAAAATCAAAGCTAATGTGTCCATATAGTACTGAGTAACTTCTAGAAGCTCTCATAGGATGAGAGGCAAATGCCTTTCTAGACGGCCTGATCTCCTGTTCACAGCAGGTCAACAGCAAGCAATAGATTTCAATATATATTTGCGTTGCCATCAAGCTAAACATAAGAGTTTGAATAGATGCATATCTCCCCTCCAAAGGTGATATTCATGCGCAGGACAAGACTTCATGGGGTTTTTTTGTTTGGTAGGGTGTTCTTCTGTTCCTCATCTCACCCATATGCCATCCCGCTCAAAAGGGGGGTGGGGAAAGTCTTCATTTGGGTTTGGAATCGGTATGCTGGACTCCTGGGGGACAAAACATGAGAGAATTTGTCAGAAATTATCTGATGGCACAAGCGTTAGTTATGGGAGAGTTGTTTAAGCCATCCCACTGCTCAGCTGGTGTACTCTTCCTGTTACGCCTGTGACACTTCATAAACCCTACTTCCACAAGATGCATTTGATCACACACTGGACCCCCGACGTCTCAAAGTTACAGTAGCAAGTTTATTCACAAAGAGGCTCTAAGAGCAGAGTAAATCTCCTCTCTACATTGCTGACTAAATCAGTTAATATCACTGTGATGGTTTCATTTTTAAGAAAATCCATAAGGGAACAACCCGTTTTGTCATAGAGGAATGTATGCAATTACATAATAACAGCAACAAGAACCCCTTCTTCCCTCTACACACCACACTAGAAACACTAGAATATAATCAGGAGCTGGAAAAATTAATTTCAAATTTTGAGGAGGAAACAGACTCCTGATTTATCAAGATGAATAAAGGAGTCCTGAAAAGACAATGAAGCTTCTATTCTTTCAGTTAGAAAAAAAAAAAAACCCACCATATAACACCTCTTTTGAATTACATACTTCCTTCTGAACAATTTGCATATTTTTCTATTGAATTTCAAAAGAGTTAAAAGCAAAATTAATGTGATTCACTGTGAATGCCAGGAACACAATTACAGCCCATCAAAACCTGCACAAAAGAAGGACAGAATTGATGTGCACAGTAATGCAAGACTTTTTTTTTTTTTTTTAAGGCTTTCTTTAGATTCAGCTAAGCACAAAACTAGAGGTTAGGTCTTTTTTATTCATGCTCTAACCCAGCCGTCCAGCTGTCCTAGTGTTATCTTACAATGTGTTTGCTAGCCTGACTTTTAGACACCTTACATTAAAGAGCAGCAATCTCTTTCACCTATCCAGCCTAAAGCAATTATTTTCTTTACTTGACATTCCTTTAAAAAATATTATAGTCTAAATATCCTACCTTCTATGGATTTTCAGGATTGCAATGCTTTGAAGTAGCATGGTATAAACTTGCTCAAGACACCATGCGACTGGTTCAGGAAAGGGAGTTACAGAGATTTGACAGTATGTTCTGGGTAAGGAGGTATCTCACTACTTTACTGAGGAAGGAACATGCTATAAGCTCACTTCAGACAGTGTGTCCACTCACAGGATCCATTGTCTGCATGTGGTTTACAGCACTAATAATGTGCTAATAATATGCACCCTACATATAAGTATTTGTTCTCATGTGTAACAGTCATTAATCTACCCCAGACATAAATAAAGACATTTTTCTCCACTTCTTTTCAACAGAGACACCCAATCCAGTGCATACTCTACAGCAAGAGAGCTGTTCACTCTTAGATGCTGGAAGAGTGGGCAAAGGAAAAACACCATGTTTCTTGCTTCTATAGACAAAGGTTTAGGATGAAGTTACTGTTTCTATTACTGAAAAGCTCATACAGACAGCATTAATAGACTGATTCCTACTATTTTGATGCTTTCTTTTATGTTCAGCATGTAAATGTCTGGCTTTGACTTTATTTATAACATTAATAGGATCTTTTCTCAAATACTGAATCAAGTTTCCACTCTGAGACAGGGAAACTCACCAATTTATCATGTGAGAATTTTGTTGTAATCCTTACAGCTCTGGTTCAAACAGGATCTGGTTAGCTTTACCCTGGATATTGCTCTGACTGAGAAATACCCCACAATCACCTGACAGCCTTCATACAGAGGAAGATCAATTTTTCCCATATGGGAAGATCATAGTTGGGATAATATTTGTGTCCCATTTAGAAAGCACCTAACCTTTTTTTACTTATCTTGGTGCTAATAAAGGTATAAAGCAAGTCAAAGAACTTGCCAAAAAAATCATACCTTAGTTACTGGTCTGAAGTTCTCCACTGTTTTCCCTTGTTCCAATGCTGAAAAGGGAGACATAACACAATACATGCAGATCATGTCCAGGTCTGTAAAGTGTAGCAAAGCTTAAACTGAATTATCTTCTATCATTCAACAGCACCAGTTAGATTGGGTTTTTTCTCCTTTAACAAGCTAGTGCCACGTAATTTGTAATTTTTGCAGGAGATCCATAAACAACTTTCTCTGCTGGAAGATTTGTCTATGTTGGTCTTTAACCCAGTAGCAGAGAGTGGAATGCCTTGTCCGTAAGCAATGTATTCTTCCATTCACTTTCAGTTCAAAAAAGAATTGGAATTTTTCATTGGTTATTTTTGCTAGCCTAAATGAAAAGCGAATCTAGCACCACTTTTACTTACAGCATTTTTAAATGAGACAACTAAAAATCTGAAGGAAATTTGGAAACAAAAAAATGTATTACATGTAGTCTTTCCATTAAGTGTAATCTTTCCATTACTTACTACTGGTTAAAAATCTAAATTAGGTCCCTAAAGTTTGTATTTTATTTAGAGTAAGCATTTGAAAATTAATTTTCTGCTCTCAGAAGAAATTCTTGTCCTGATTTGGCTCTAAGATATTCTGTGGTGCATTTCCTTCAACAACATTTTTTAAATTTGTTCTCTTCTACACAATTATTAAATACTTAGAGACCTGTATTCTCTATGTCCCTCATGGCCACAGGCATCTTATTTCTGTGTCTATTCATAGAGCCGTAGAAAGTTAGAACTTCAGACAAAAGTATATGATTTCAGTGAAGATATTCTGTGATATGCTTGCTGAAGGCAAAAAAATTTGGTGGTACTCTTTGTTGTTTCTGAAATTACAAACGAGGAAGATGTTACATAAATCAGAGAATGTGGAAATCACTTTAATCGAATTTTCCCTGACAAAATTGCCAGGTCAGACTGCAACCTGTAATTCAAATAGCTAACCAGTTTGAAGAGGACATTCAATATGTAGTTATTAAAAGAAAAAGGGCATATGGTCCCCAGTCATAAAAGGATTTGGTGATCTTCACGACCCTTCTAGGTTTTACCCCATTAAATAGGAAAGATTTCAACCATCACAGTGAGATAAGATATTCCTCATTGCAATAACAAGTAAATTCTTGTCATGTATTACATCAAGAAGTAATAGAGGATGATGGAAACTCTTCAAAATGGGGGAAAAACGCATTTTCCTTTGCTCTCAATAAGTGTTTAGCTATGTCAGACAGACAGTTGAGGACCACTGCTACGAACTACAATAGCCATTATCCCTATTTCCAAGCTGCTAAAGAGTCATCATTATCCTGTTCTGATTGCTGCAGCATTAAATATCTGATTAAAGAAAAGCCTTTCCAAAGCACTAACAATAGTTTTGTTAAAACGCTGGATAGCTTCACAATACTTGCAATGAAAATGTCTATTCTTAATTCTTTATCCTCTGAAGCATTCAAATAAATACATTAAAAATAAAATTTAAAAACCCTAAAGCTTGAAAGGGTTTAAGGTGGGAGAATAATATTTAATTCTTCTTAGGGAAAAAAAAGCAAAGGAAACTTTTTAAACTCAAGGCTGAAATATTAATAATAAGGATACAATGTCTACCCTAGAAGGAGATTTGAGATATAAATTCTGTTGAGCCATTTTTATTAGTTTTATGCAAACACTTTAGCAATAGAACTGCAAAGACTTTTAAGAAGTTGTACTCTTTCACAAAACACAAACATATTAACTCCTTCCCAAAAATATACAGAACTGGTTTTTTAGTGGCAAAATCCTCGTGTAGTCCAGATCAGAAAAGATTATTTATACTGTGTTGAAATCTGACATGCACATTGAAATATATGATTTACCACAAAAAGCACTTGATCCATTCAGCATAACTATTCACAAAATAAGAGGCTAAAGGTTTATGTTCTTTAGAAATATAAAATTATTTTTCTGAATATAAAATTCTGCCAGCAGGTTTTTATTTCAGGAGAGGAAAAAAGAAACATAAATACACAAATACACTCACACACACAGAGAATCTGTCATGTCATAAGTCAAAAATCAACAAACTTTTCCTAGAGTAGTTTAATACTTCACACAAACAAGATGAAAAAAATAAAGTGTGTTTCAGATGGAAGAGCCCATAAAATAAAAAGTGAGGTCTTTATCTAGTTCCATCTGTACCACTCCCACACAGCACATATAGAGTTGAACAGAGTACACAGAATATTGTGACATTCCAAAACTGCATACATTTAGGAAATTGTACATCACCATCTCAGGGCTCTGGAAAAATACTTAGCTAATACCTACTTAAATACTGAGGTACACAGACATGTGGCTCTGAAACCAAATCATTTGCCTGGATGCCATTTAATCCCCTTCTATCAACGTAAGATCAGAAGCATTTGAGCCATATTCAGGCTCAAGTATGGCTCTAATACGAAGGAAAAGCAAAGCAGCCTTGCTCTGGAGATCAAGAGCCTGGTGTGTTAGCAGCCGACCCAGGCATGCTGTGTGATAACACTGGAGACAGATTTCCTATCCCAGCCACCTCATTTTTCCCCACGCACTGCGAAGTCTTTAAGAGTCACAGAAAGGGAGGTCTGGTACTGACTGACTGATGGGCTGGTCTAACACTCACAGGCCACCATCAGTGTCTCTATATTTTCCTCCAGAGGAAGCTTTACAATTCTCTGCTGGAATCCAGCTCTTACTCTAGGAACATCCCATCTCTGTCCCGCAGCAACCCATAAATGCAATATATGTATGGCCCAGCATGGGGGAAAGCTGTTATCAACTGTATTCAACTATTCAGAATTCAGTACTTTTTAGCTTGTCACTTTGAAAAAAAACCCTAAGCTTCAAAAAGTTCCAACAAACCTCATTTGTTTTTTGTCACTGTCCACATCAGAGTTTGAAGTCCACATTAGGTGCGGTTTCTGAAGTACCAGGAAAGAGAATAGGGTGACTGAAGCAGACTTTTCTTATCTTAAGTAACAAAAATTAACCCCCAAACTAATAAACCACTGTGGTGTGTTGAACCTGAGTTGATGGACAGATCTTTCAACCAGTAGCACTTATCGAAATTTACATATTTAAGCCCTGTGGAGACACAAAAAGTTCCCTTTTGGTTTTGAGCCTTCCAGCAGGGAGGGGGCACCAGGCTCTGTTCTTTGGAGCAGCCCTGAGCCTCCCCTCCCCCGGCCCTGGGGCACGGGCCCTGGGTGCCTGCGGGAGAGCCCCTCAGAGCCGCGGGCAGCTGAGGAACAGCCGTAATGGCTGCAGAGCCGAGACCACGCGGAGCGGCTGCTGAGGAATCCTTCTCCGCCCATGTGGACGCGCAGATCCAGCGGGAGCTGATGGAACTTTCTGCAACCAACCCAGCCTATACAGAACTGCAGGACAACAGTGAGCAACCAGCAGCATAAAGGGAGCGAGGCTTTCTCCATTGTAAAGCCCAAACAACAAAGATTATTCATCATCATGGCATCTTCAGGGTCAGAGAGAAAGAGAAAGTGAGTGAAGCTGAAGATGGCGGCGGGGAACAGAGGGAGGAGTTGCGCCTTCCGCGCGTAGCTTAAACCTGCTTTCTGCAGACCATGGTAAAAACTGTAATATCACAGACTGTTTTTCTCTTTAATCCATTTAAAGACATGGAGGGATGGGAATCCTGTGTGCAGACTGTGAAAGAAACAAAGGTGACCACGCCAGGTTACCCAGGAGCTGGGAGAGGTTGTGAGAGACTCAAAACTTTCTGTAAAGAAGAGGGCTGTTGTTTTCACGCTGGAATTTTTTCTATCCTTAAATGAGAATACCCCATGTGTGGCCCATGGGACAGTGTGGAAGAGACTGTGATTTCTTTCCATGGGAGAGATATTTTTTACGGTGGCAGATTTTTGGGCGGGGCTGTTGCTGGTGCAGTTTGGGAAACCACGAGACGCAAAAGAGACCTCTATTTCCTCAAATAATAGAGAGACTTTTATGAACTGTAAATGCTGACCAAGA
>VZRV01005310.1:414-50264 GCA_013398115.1 Falcunculus frontatus | reverse complement strand
GGGGGTGCTGGAGGAAAAGGGGGTTTTGTTTCCATTTCTTATTATTTCTTTTTACTCTTAACTCTGTTAAAAACTTTTTGATACTCTTTAAGTTTGAGCCTGCTTTGCATCTCCCCAAATCTCCTATCTCACAGAAAGTAAGAAATGCGGACTAAACCACTACAACCATTTAAGACATTCTGTTATCTTGCTATCACTACACGCTATTTAATATGATCCAAACAGAAAATCTACTGAAATTCACACCTAGAATTTTTTCTAACTCACAATTAGGAAAAATCCCATTTGATTTTGCGGGTCAAAGGGACCATGTTTCCTGTCTACCTGCTGGTATGACAGAAAGTCATTATACATGAAAGAGAAATGTGAAATGCATTAACCCGATCAGCAAATTCATACTGGTATGATCGTATGCACCTTACATCAACAGTTGTTTAGGAGACTAATTTGACTCCTCTATATGTGAATGTCTACATTTCCTTGTGAACTGGCCAAACAAATGAATCCTTACTGGCAAGGAACAATGCTGAGCACCTGAGATTTCCTCATCCAACACCTAAAGCAGATTTCTCATATGAAACTAGCAATGTACTGGAAGAGAAAAGCTGTTTAAGAGCAAGGGAGCAGGTAGCCCCTCACGCCTCATACTATACTCTGTAGTTCAGATTCCCAGAGAGTTTATCGTTCTTTACATAGGACAGACAAATATTTTAGTGTAATCAATGCGTCTTATTCAGATAAAGATGGAGGTCTGGGACTGACATGCAATTTTCTGTGCTTTTCTAATGCCAACATCAAAAATCGACAAATAATTATTACATTCTCTTCAAGGGAAAGAAAATAAAGAGTACCAGAAATTAAATTTCAGAAAATGTTAAGGAAAAAAAACAAAGGGATGGCAATAAAATGAGTTTTCCATCTTGTGATAAAACACTCTGCAACTGTAATGCAATTTTTTTTCACCTATGAACTGAATTGCTTTGATATGTATAAATTATAGTGCTTCTATGAGAACAAGAGGACAGTATCAGGCCTGGAAGCCTGAATTAATTTTGATTTTCCTCTTTATGGAAGATTCAAAGTCAGATTTGCTACAAAAACAAAAGAGAGAAACAATCCAGCACCCATGGAAACTAGAGAAGGCAAGGAATTTTACAGAAGTAAAATACACTAGGTAAATCAAAAGGTATTTTCCAGTCACTAAACCCTTCAGTTTTTTATGTGAGGTTAGATTTAGTGTTCATGTCTATCTTTTATATTGATTATTCAAGTAACTTTGCTCAAGAAAAGTTATTAGCCCAGCAAATAAAAAAGGAAACAACTTCAACATTATTTCATTTCAATCTCTTTATTTTTAATGCAACTTTCTGAGCTGCACATGTATTTCTTCCTGTCACTTCTGCTTCATTGGCCTGAAGAAAGAACGGACAATAGGACAGGCGACAGCCAAATACACAGATAGCAGAACACATTTGTTACCAGCTGGGCACAAGGCTCTTACCTACCACTCTGTCTCATTTGTCCCCTATCCTGCCAATCCAGCATTTCCTCTAAATTCATCAGTGAGAAAGAGGCCAGTTTATGAGACAGATGCATTGCTCATACAAATGATACACAAGGAAACTTAACTTGACCAAGAGATGATTTATTCCAAGAGTCTCAGTTTATCAAGGGCTCTCAGAAGTTCATCAGTTCTCATTTGCCCAAGACCAACATTTAAATGTTCTTCCATATGGGTACCAAAAAAAACGTGTTGTATTACCATTTAACTTTTAGGATAACTGAGGATTGGAAGAAGGTGAAAATGTAAGCTTTTCTCTTTGTGACTTCAACTGCCCTGCTTGACATCTGACCTGATATTATGGGTGGAAGGAAAGGACAAGAGAGGAGAGAGAAGATGGAATTTGTTCCCCAAGAGTCTTCACTGCCAGAGGCACACTGCTGTCTGCAGCACTGGTTCCCCCCCTCCCATGAAATAAATAGCTCCTTTCTTCCCACTCTCACTCCAACTCAGGTCCCTTGAGCAGAGAATTCCTCTGCTCTGTCACTTTGCTGGGGTGGCAGGGAGAGGGATTCTGGCTGGATACAAAACGGGGAGAAGATGGAGTAGGAGAAAAGAGCAAGAAGAGAGTGAATACAGTTCACCTCCAGCTCTATCCCCTCTTCTTCTCCCTGTGGCCAGAGTAGGTGGTGTGTATTGCAAAAGTGCATTGCTCTGGGTACATATGGCTCAGAGTAGAACACAAAACTGCACAGGGCAGGAGACTATATAGACACTATAGAAGTACTGATGCTTAATAATTTTTACAGTTTTTGACTTCACAATTCCAATATGACCAATTGTACCCAAATATAATTTAGTATTGCTATAAGCTATACCATATTATGTATTTGTGAAGGATTCTGCAGCGATATTTCTCTGCTATTTGGTCAATGGTAAAAAATACTTGATGATTAAATAAACCTATTTTTCCCTTCATACCTTTTTCTGTGTTGCTTTTGTGTTACCTCTGATCACGTCAGATAAGCTTTGTGCCTGCTTACTTAGTAGTGATCCCTTCACCTGCACTCTCTATTTCATGCACCTAACCTAAAGCTTGCTCCTCCTATTCTTCTTTCCTTTGGTTCCTCTTTATCAAATTCTCAAAAACTCATTTACATGCTCATTTTTGTCCTATTTCCAGGGAGTTTGGGTTTTATTCTTGTCCTTAGAAAATAATGTCTTTTCCTGTTCAGGCTCCATTTATCAGGTTTTACTACCTGGTTGATTCAAGTGATGAAGAGCTGCAAATTCCCTTCATAACATGTGTTTCCACAACACCTGCACAATTCACTCAACTGTGTGAAACCAAGGAATCCTGGGAACCTATATGTCCCTTATGACAACTGAACTGTAGCCTTTATCCTCATATAATGACTTCCCTCTGAAAGCAGAAGACTTTCTGCTTTCAATGTCAATTCAAGAAAAATTAGTTGAATCACTTATGTTTGGAAGCAGTCTGAGACTGAAAGGGAAACACTAGAAATGAAAGAAATCCTGAATTCCGGTGTCTAGCAAAGACACATTGTTCTCTTTTCTCCCTACAGTCTCCACACGTTATTCTGTCCAACAGATGGACACACGTTCTTTGCAATATTTTGTTCTCTTGTTGTTTGGTTAATGTGAAGCCCTAGATTTTCCTTACTTCAGACATTCAACTTCAGACCCAGGCCAGACTTACGGATTTCTAGTTACAACTTTTATAACTACAGCATTCATAGAATATACATATTACATTCTCCAGCTTTAAGGTACACATCCTTGCCATCCTCTCAAATTCCAGATGCCTGTGATTTATAGAAGAGAAACCAAGGAGATCAAGTCTTCCTTGCATTTATGGAAAGTCAGTTTAAGTAGCTTGTTCTGGGTTCCACTGCCAGCACCCCAAGTCACTTAGACTCTTAACAGTCCTGAGCTCTTGATTTAGATCAAGCATTGTGATATACCACCATGCTACAGAGCCCCTGACCTGATGCACTGGCAATTTCCAGCATCCTCTGCTCTCACAGATAGATAAAACCAAGTATTATACAAAAAAGCTTTCCCTGGTTTATTATTTACTATAATTGTCATCTTATTTTCTTGAGATTAAAATCATTTACAAGTTTACAAGTAACTTCTGAATTTGCTGGCTCTGCTAAAAAAGAAAAAGGCCCTATAAAAATCCTTCTTCACTAGATCACCCTCTAAATAGTTATATTCAGCCCAATGAATCAAGAGGATTCTTGGGAGAAATTTGATTTGAGGTTTTGTTGTTGTGAACTTTAGTATTTCCTAACTTCTGTGATACTACTAATACTCTTTTTTCCTCCAAATAAGAAAAGTGCTAGTGCTACAAATAGGCCACGTACAATGTGTTTTTATACATGTCATGCAGTTTGACAATTATCCATTAGCATTAACATGGAGTAAATTAATAAAAGCCTTGAAATAGGACAGCAAACACGGTTACATTTTCTCCCTTTCAAATGGTATCTCAAAGGACCTGGGCACCAATACACTTGAAATTGTGCTTTGCTTAACAACTCTTAATTATTTCCTGGCTTTTAGAGGCTGTTCTTTGTTCGATTGCTGCCTTAATGCTAGTACTTACTAATCTTTCCTGATTGTCCAAAAATGCTTGAAGAGGAACAATTTTCCTCAGTGGAAATGTAAACGTTCCAGATGAACTTGCTACAAGGAACCAGCTTTTTGATTCCTTCAGTTGCTGATGAATATCCTGAAAATAAAATTAAGAACACATTGGGTTAATACCACATTTGAACTAATTAAGAGACAGAGAAAAGTTGTCCTACTTTTCCACACTCATAGGATCAAGACCAGTTTCCCTAATAATTTGAACAAAGTCAGCTGTTCGGATCAAGAACTTCTCACGCAGTGTGTCAGTTTATGCACTACAGATAGTGAAACTTCATCTTTAAGGGGAAGGATGTGTAAAGTAGAAAAGGAACATCTGGATCCAGGTGTTACCAGATGTCTTCACAGGTAATTCTGATACTTCATTGGCAATTACAGTTGTAAAACAATGCTTCTACCATCTTCTAGAGCACTGATGTACTACTGATGGTGCAGCCCAAAATTGATGGCAGTGCAGAACAGTGACCTACAATGTTCTGTACTAATTTATCACAATAGGCATAATAAAAAATATCATGGTAAGAATAATTTGTGCCACTACAGTAATTAAAAGCAAACATTGCAAAAAGAAAAACGTGAGCATTAACCTGTCTGAAAGAGAAAGAGGAAAAAATAGGGATTATATTTTGTAAGCAAACCATTATGCAAAGATGTAGGCCATGTAAGAGAAGAGAATTGTGAAAGAAAAATGCTCAGTGGCTTCTTTTAAATGCAAAAGTGTTGGTTTTTTCATTGAAGCCAAACCCAACCATTTTCATAGTATGCTGTTTCAGAAATAATCCAGTTCCTAGCAGATGACAGCTGTCAGGTTAGGAACAGAAGCAGTATGCAAACTAGCAGAAATGTTCAGACCATACACTACTCCAAGACCTCAATTTGATCACTCCTAGTCATTTTTTCAAGGGACCAAAATATTTTGAGACCTAGTCTTTTGCAGCAGCATTTCAGGATGGGATATCTCCAAGTTATTTTAGAGACTGGACATAGTAACTTTGCCCCTCTACCTCTTTTCTTTATTAGGGTCTTTGAAGGAAGAGGAGAGACACTAATTATCAAATTTAGCTTTTTTTAAGCCTTCCCATACCTTTAAAAGCAAGAATACACCTGGCCAACAAGAGACACCACAATTCCTGTGAAACATTTTGCTAGTTTAGATGCTTGCTTCAGAGCACTGTCATCACTACAAATTTTAAGTTTAAAGTTCTTTTCAGTCATCACTACAAATGCTCTAACATGTTCCTCCTTCAAAGCCATGGTTATTAGTCAAGAAAATAGAAGGGTGCTGGGACAAAGACATTCTCCATGGACACCCTGAAATGCTAGAATTTTAATATGAGCATGTAAAACCCACAAGGTGTCATCTGTCACATGGCACCTTTAAAAAAGCATTAGAGTACAAGCAGAGGAAGCTTGAACATGACATTTCTTCATACTTTCCCCTGTTTGCAGGTAGCCAAAGGATTTTTAATTCTAATGACGTTATTATACCAATTTTCTCAAGAAATAAAGTCACTTTAAAAAAAGCAACAAAAACTGTATAGAGCACAGAAGACTGCTATATATGTATATCTGCCACTGCCCACATTGTTAGCTCAAAGATTTCTTCTTATATTCAGTGCATGGTGCTCCTGACACACACTTTCTATAAATAGACTCCACTCTGATAGTCTCCCTTTGCAGTTATCTTGATATCACCACTGAACCTGTATTTCCCAGAGCCTTGGCTGGGTGTTTCCTGCTTTATTTTTTTTAAATCTTATGTGCCAAGTAGCTTTGCCTCACAGAAATCTATCCATGTAAAACATGATGTGTGAAGAGCTTTATACCATACAGTTTTGAATCATGGTTAAACCAGGGGAGACAAGAGAATATGCAAACCAGAGATAACAGTAAACTTGCTTAGGTGTTTCTGACCACATGAAGGGATGTTGGCTTGTGCTCAAGGGATTTTGTGCCACTATGTAAGTCTGATACTGTATTACAAGCTTCTCCTGGTTGCAGAGAGGGAGCAGAGTGTGTGTGCTGCTGTCACTGTGTGTTTCTTACTTCATTGCTGTCTTGCTTTCAGTAAATTGCTATCTCGACCCGTAGTCTCTGCCTTTGTCCCTCTCTTACCAGAAGGGGCAGGGGAAAGGTAAGTGTTTTCTTTGGAATTTAATTTCTGGCCAGTGTTAAACTACCACATTTTCAGACAGTAGGGCATTCTCTTTTTTCAAATGGCATATTTTTTGAAGTAATATGTAACAAGGAAGTATCAATATCTGAATCTGTGTGTTTCTACAGTAGGTTTGTATTTCAATAAATCTTAGACCTTATTAAATTTTATGCAATAAAAAATTAGTATCATAAAAGGGATCCATTTGTTGTTGCAAGTGTTTTTGACAGCTCAAAAAAACCCAGAGAAAAGTTGATTAGTTTGAAAAAAGAGCACAAACTTCACAAAATCTTAAAAAATTATAATATCACCAGCTTGATCAATCACAATGTCATGGTGACCTCAGTATGAAAAATCATGCTCAACTGTGACAAAACATTATGCAATCACTAGTACTAAACACAAAACTGTTTAGATCGTAGATTAGGATGCCTAGGAATAGGCATCGTGTTTTAGAAAAGAGTTTATCCATCAAAAACCACAAACGACTGATTCAGAGTTTTTGCCAGAATAATTGTCAGGTCCAGTTCAGGAGTAATTTGGTTGAATAGAAATGCACTGCTGTGGAGATGCCTTCTGATATCCTTTTATGTGGCATTTACAAATCTCACAGAATTAAACTCGGAAATTGACCCAGCTCTCTCTTCCTCAACACATATTCTTGCCATGAAACACATGGTGTTCCTGTGTTGAAATCCCTCTAGTTCATTTTGAATCAAATATTTGGCAAATCCAGGAAGAGAACTTGGGGTTTTAATCCCCCTTTATCTGAGTAAATTAGTATTTTGGTCTGTGTTCTGACTTAGACAACAAAAATGTGTGAACCAACCTGATCTGCTCTTAATCTTGAATATCCTTCAATGTTGGCTACAAGGGAGAGTACAACACTGCTGTCATTGCAACACGAGTATATTCATTGCCTTTTATTTAAAACTCACAGAACTAATCTTTTTTCATGAGAAAATTGAGCCATTTGACTTTTCATGAAGGAGGAATTCCTCAGCCTATTACATATGCACGCAGCTGCTGAGTGCAATCCCGAGAACAATCATGACTCAAGAGACTATATTCTATTAAAGGGTAGCTGAGCAATTTGGTTTTGCAAGAGTTTTTCCTTATGAGTTGCTACTTTTTAAGGAAATAATGTAAGCTCTGAGAATCAACCTCCTGCTACCCTTCTTCCAGATTCAATCCAGACAATTTTTCTGCGATTGAAAAGCTTACTAGTTTGCTGGCCCATGTGGCATCTAGGACAAAAATAAGTTATCTGTAATCATACAATAGATGTTTCTGGGATTCTGATGCTGCAGTCCATCAGCAACGTCATAAAGGACTTTTACTTGCTTGAGTGTCAAATTTCAATTCTCTCTTCCTCAAAAAGGTATGAGTTTGCTTCAAATGAAAACTAGGTTTTCTGTGGAGTTACTAAAATCTGAACATTTGTTTATAAAGACTTAAGTAGCCCCTTTTTGTTGTGCAGTGCCAGAGCCTCATTAGCTAAACATCTGCTCAGGAAGGCTCTAGATAATGAGGTAAGCCAAGACAGTTTCAAAACAGAATAGCAGGTGACTTAGCTGGAGAAGAGGAACAAAAGGTGTCCCTGGGACCTCCTCAAATGAGGGGAGGAACAGGCAATATTAAAAAGGACTTGAACAAGGGCTTTTAAGGGTTAGGTAGACAGGAGGGAAGGTGGCTTTGTTAAACATTAGGATTCGTGATGCTCTGGAATGAAAGGTTAACTTCTTATTGGGAATCAAATTTTAGGAGATGTCAGAAAATACATCTCTCGGAAGCAGAGTGCCGGAAAAGGAAAAAAGAAACTGTCTAAAAACATTCAAAAGAAATTGTTAGACAAACCAGAAAACCTGCAAAATTGAGATCAATTAGAATGTTTTGCTCAAACATGTACAATATAGATTCTTAACCATAAGAATATTTGATTCTTCTAAACCAAGGAACTGAGCAGGATACAGAATGCATCTGTCTGTCTCCAAAGCAACAGGCTGCCATGCATAAAGTCCCTTGTTCCATGAAATCCTGCAAGCAGGTTTTCTGCAGATTATATCCTGTTTTGTCAATATTTTAAGCTGTGAAGCTCACGGCGATATAAGAGAGACCACTATAAATTTTCAGAAAGATAAAGCATACAGGAGGGAGAGATTTCCCAAACATCACAGAATTGCTGTATGGCAAGAAACCAAAATATTCTGCATTGCAGCCAAGTGCCCTGCTTTGAAACCATACTGCTTGACAAGAACAGGATCTGCTTTGTTTAAACAGTTCCAGCCATTCATTAAGTCACTTACACCCATCACAAGGCTCCCACGGCTTTACAGATTAGAATAAAAGTTGTGAATGTAAATCAAAATTTTGCTGAGCATATTAATGCTATCTAGGGAACCATTATTTGTTTCAAAGGTTAAGCACAAAGGAGTTTTGTCATGGATTCACGGTGTTAGGAGAGCACTTCTGCTACAGTGCACTTCTTGGTGCAGAATGACTGTTCCAGGGTTATGTGCAGTCCCTTCACAGCTGCTGTAAAGTTTTACCTGCATACAAAATGCTTCCAGAAAAGAACTCATTTATTTACATGTGTATTCAGAAAATAAATGCAAAATGGAACCTAAGAATTCTGTGAAGTGTCACAAGGACCACAGATGTACTTTTCTCTCCATTATGCCGTCTAAACTCATGCCTTTAACTCTTGAGTATCCTTGCCCTGAACAACCTCAAGTAAATATGTGGAAAACATGCCAAATCCATTCTTGGTATAGTTCCACAGTCCATTGGAAGTTCACCCTTGCCTTTAGTGCAATGCAGTGCTTAACCACATTCATCTTGATAAAATTCCAATGAAATTCTAATGAATGCTGTTAGAAAGTGTGTGTTTGGTTGTGGGTGCTGTTTCTTTTGTTCTTTTTTTTAATAAAAACACTCTAAATATTCATTACCACCCACACTGCCACTCTATTCTCACGGAAAGAAGGAAGAAGTTGCTCGGATATTTCCTATAGGCAACTACCCACAAGGCTGAAATGTCATTTAACTGAAAATAAGTTTGTACAGCTAACGATGCTGTTTTGAACAAGAGATGCTATGAAAAACAGCAAGCACATAGCCGTGGATTTAACAGTTAAATCCAATTAAGTTATTGTTGTCCAGTATCGATAAAATTACTGATGCTTATTCTGGGAGTTTCAGAGTCAGTGAAACCTACCCCATTTGAGACAGCACCACTGATTTGCTTTGTCATAGCAATGTCTTCTCTCCCTATTAGAAATCTCAACAGTTTATTCCTACAGCTTATTAGAAGCTGTAAAAATCACAGATAAAATAATGATTGGAAAGCTGAAATGATGATTCATCCACTCCTTTCTTTTCCAAACTGAAGAAATAGTTGGGGGGTGGCACAGGGAAAAGGGGGGAGGTGGAGGTGGAATAAAAAAGAACCAAACTAACAAAAACAAACAAATCAACATTGGCTCTCTGAAGCACACCAGAAAGCAACACCTTTAATCCTAGGGAACCATCACTCTCAAAAGGAGGGGAGGGGGAGGGAAATCCTATTGCACATTTGCAAAGATCAGTTGCCTTTGTTGCAGAAAGCCTTTGACTACACATAGGCTCCCCAGGACCCTGATCTTAGGACACACAGTCTTTTCAGGGCTCAACTCTTACTGAGACAGCTGAGGCTTATGTTACAGTGCCTGAAAAGAGATTGAAATGCAGGTGTGCTGAGATGTGCAGTAGGATTCAGGTAACCAGTAACAGGGTGCAGGAACAGTCCTGTACAGTTTGTGCCTACCACTTTCTTCAGTTTCACTCATTGTCATTGCAAAGAAACTTTTTAGCCTGAAAAATTTTGTGAACAGAAGACAAATCTTTCAAATGGCAGCTAAGGTGTTCTTCACACTATGTCCTCACACAGTGTGGGTTGGGACAGTCAAATCCTATTTAAAACTGTTGTCTGGAATTGCTAAAAATAAAAAAATCAACAGCAACGAACACTCCCAAAACCACACAGAAAAACAAAACGTGCAGTGGGGCCAACCCCGCCTGCCTGATGGGTACAGGATGTCAGCACAGAGAGGCAGATTTCTTTTCATCTTCCTCTGCATGAAATCAATCCACTAATTTGAGTGGATTCCCTACCAAGCCAGTGTGAGAGGTAATGAAGATGCCTCTCATGTCCCTCCAAGCCTTATAGAATATTATCATGGAGACTACTTGTTTTCTGGCTGGCCTGGATCTCAGCAGAGGTTCAGTGATCTGAACCACAGCAAAATGCAGGAGAAGCATCATTCCTTAATAGAATTGTTTATCTCCGGTAGCAATTCTTAACATCTATAGGGACCAGGAGCCTGAGAAGCTTAACCTCTCCCACCGCACCACTACCAACTTCAAATTACAGAGAGCAAAAGGCAGATAAAAATCATCCTGGTTATAAATATCGTAAGAGAAATTACAAATTATTAATGATTCTTTCAGTGCCTAACTACCATTTTTTTTCAGATTTAAACACAGAATGTGTCACCTCTAGTGAGGTAGGAAGCAATATCTAATATGGTAGAAAATAGCCACATTCCCAATGGAAAGACAAATTGGAAAAGGCTATTATACTGCTAATTTTGTAGCTATACATCCACATCCCACTTTAATGAGTTATTGAAATTAGCTAGGCCATTCTAAGCATGGTTTAAGCTAGGAACATATGTAATTCCAATGCAGAAGGAACTGAGTTTGAGCATATGGAATTTCAACAACAACCCTTTCATCTACAAGTTCCAGAGCCTTTACCCCCGTGAGGACATTACTGAGTTAATATTGTGCAAAAGTGATGGATTCAAAGGTTACCTCTCTTTTTACAGACATGTGAAGCACACACATAATGTCACACAAAATCCTGAGCAAATGGATGTTTAAAGCCATTCTAGTGAAAGAAAATAAGAATAAATGTCAGCCAACAGAAAATATCTATTTTGCCTTTTAGGTGCACTTGATGCTCAGCTTCATCCTCTGCACAAATTCTGAACAAGCCATCAAAAGGCAAGGATTATTTTCTTTAATCACCAGCTCTTGTCTGTTGGCAGCAGTTCCAATCTACAGGATTTCAGAGAATTTCTTTTATGCAGACATGGATTTATGATTTATATCATGAAGAATATGATATATCTGGCCCTTTCCCTCACTCCATCTCATTGGTCCTGCTTGATTTTGTGCCCAGATGCTTCTGTGCCATGGTCAAACCACAGCTGTCTCCTCACCCACCTCATTTCATCAAAAATCGAAAGCCATACACCTTTACCAGAATGACTAACACACCCCAGTGGGGGATAACAGGGTGTGACAGAGCCCTATCTTCATATACTTAACAGTTAATTCCATCCTGGACACAAGATGTGATAACCATGTGACAACCAAGTGATTGCCATGGAGTTCTCACATCTATCCTTAGAACAAGTTTGACCTCTGCTATTTGTGTAAGACCTAAGCTGCAAGAACTCCTGTACGTATTTAATCTGCCTCAGTGTCATTTAGATATGAATCACTTCCTCAATGTCTCCTACCCTTATACCACTTTTTAAAATTTTTACTTAAAAAAAAAAAAAAGAAAGCAAAATAAAACCACAAAAGGAAACAAAAACTTCATACTAAATGTTGAGGGTTTTTAGAGACTGCTTTTGGAAATGCAGTTGGTGTTCTGGGGATTTTTCTCAATTAAACATCTAATACTTAGTTGTCTGCAGGAAGACCTACGGTCCTGTTCACCAGTTTCTAAGTTTCTAATTCCAATAAGTACCACACTTGTGTAATAAAGCATCAGTTAGGTTTACAGTTAAGTTCAGGAAAAAGGAGAACAGAGGCTTGAAACTGGGCACTTTCTACAAGGAAGAATAGAAGAAAATATAATCAATCTTTGTGCAGCAGTTGAAAAAAGGCAGGCGTTTGCCTTTAAGTGAGGGTTTGTTTTTGTATTTGTTTTTGTTTTGGAGATTGATTTTGGAAAAGTGACATAAGTCCATTTTCTCGGAAGCTTCATATTAGGGTAGCCCTGTCTTCTGCTGCACCCTGCCTGCCAATTGTCTCTCCTGCCTCACAGAACAGCTGCTCTCAAGTAGCAGCTCCCCTTTGTCCCGTGGGTTGTGACTGTCACCTGTCATTTTGTCATAGCAGTAGCTGGCACTGGGACGGGTTGTGCTCTCTCTTACTGCAGGACCAGGCCAGAAGGGGTGTGGAAAGACAGACAGTGACTGATGCTGCAGCTGCTCTTGCTACCATCTGAAGGCCACAGTTCCTTTATGGGTGACAGACCCAGCAAATGAAGCACAGCCTTTCTCAAGGCAATGAAAGGCCCTTGGATCATTTTCTTCCACCACATCTTCTCCAGGCTGTAGCAACCTTTACAAGTGCTCAAGCAGTTTCACATTGCTCTGAAGACTGGTGTCTGCAATTTATTGTTATAAACCATATCACTTGCAAATACTTCTGGAGATGCTAATTGTAACAGTAACCGTAAATAACCAATGATGCATTAAATCAGCTACAACTCATACCAGCATTTTCACATCAGCTTTACTGGGAAAAGATTGTTTTCTGTAAAATCCAGTTTTTAACCTTTATAGCCTGCCATCTACTTTAAGCTATAACAAAGCAAGGATTTTGAAGCTAGGTTAAATCATACCTTGTGATGTTCACATTTTTTTGCAAGCTGTCTATATTTTAAGCTGACTCTTGTGGCTCACTTTCACAGCATGGCTCCATATCTTAGAAATAGATAATTAAACTTCGCTGATCCCTATGAAAGCTTAAAACGTCAATGCTCAGCTGAAGATGTTTATGGACATTATATAATGAATAAATTCAGATATGTAACACAATCTCATTCACCCTTTCTCCTGAAACTTTTGAAAAAGCTCAGGCATATCTGATCTATTTAAGAGCCACACAAAAGTTTATTTCTGTTGTTTTCAGAAACTAATTCCTACCTCCCTCACAGCACTCTCCAGAGGAAGATATTTATGTAGTCATTTCCTTCATATACTGCATTCATTAATAAAAAGAAAAAAAAAGTGCCACAGTCCAAATTCTTCCACATTCAGGGAAAAAAGGCATGCTATAATTTAGTTTTCCTTACTCTGAGGACCTTTCCAGACAGCACTTACCCCAAAGGCATTCTTAATTTTTTCCCCGAGGGCCATTTCTAGACCTCTTGTTTGACCATACATTTTGTTTTCTGCAGCTTCTCTGTTATTTTTAATTTTTTTTTTTAAATCCTTTTTTTTTTTGTTTTGTTTCTGGCCATTTCAGGCCCCTGTGTTTGATAATATATTTAGAACAAAGTACTCAAACCACTAAAAAGGGGTTTAACCTCTTCTGAACAGTCATGACACCACCTTTGGGGATGGTTTACCTAGTCCACAAAGAACTGAGGAAGCCGCTCCTACTTGCAGCAGCTACAATGGAATTCGAAGAGATTTCTTTCAGGCAGTCCCATTTAGGATACTACCAACCTTTTCCATGTGGTTTTTGATGGATTATCATGATTTGGCAGTTTACAACTAGTAATCACTCAAAACCAAATTTTGAGACAAGACTGAGAATCTGAAACAAAATTTAAATATTAAACCCCCCCCCCCCTCAAACCAACAAACCACAGAGTGGAAGGACTGACAGGTACTTATAACTGAGATGTTTTCCCTTAAAGAATGAGTCAACAGTTTCAGTAAGCACACAGCTTTTCTTTCTCCAAAGTTATTTTTGCTCATTCTCTGAAATGGAAAAATGTTGTCTCTACTATGGCTTCAATATATCTGAAAGCTTTTGCACTTCCTTGCACAAATGTAACTATATAAATTAGATTTCCAATTTGTCAGCAGCATACATTAACTTTTATTGTTGTTTGACAAAATTCACAAGAAAACAGGGTTGGTTTTTTTTCTGAAAAGCATCAGTTTAGCTTTGGGCAGCAGAGGTGTTTCTTTGTTTTCAAGTCTTTCTAAAGACAATAAAAGTTGTTTAGAAAAGTGGTGTTATATTTTCAGAAAGAGATAAAACACATGGTGCAGCTGAAGGCTTTGAAAAACAAATAACTCATGCTTCCATCGCTTCTGCAGGAAGGTAGTGTGTGACCATCTCCCAAAGATTGTAAAGCTCCAGAGATTGATGGTCCCATTGAATCTGCAAGGACCGATGAAATCAGGCCACAAGGTTCAGCTCAACCTGTACAAGGCCACTAGCACATACCAGCATCAGTAAGGAGCTGTGCAAACCAGAGCAGGTGGAGATAAAGCCACGAGGGCATCTGTGTGCCTGCTGGAAAGAAAGTCTCTGGAATCTGGCAGCCTCTGGTCATCCAGCTAGGGTTAGCCCACAAAGGGTACCAGAGAGAAGGTGTGAGTTAACAGTTACTTACTAATTATTGTCTAATGAACATTCTTAATAATGCTAATGTTCCGTGACTTGCATGCCCATACACATGGGAAAAAGAAATTCACATTGCATACAGTAATAACATATTGATGTCTTTATAAGGAGAAAACTTAATCAGATATTTGCCACTGGTGCTTTTTAAAATGCGTTTATAGATGTACCTGGAGACTTCTATTTCAGTGTAGCACACGTATTTAGTCTCCAAAAATACTCTCTTAAGTAATTATTACTGCTAATACACTGCATCCCAAAACCTCACTGCTTTCAAGTCCATTTCAGTGTCCATTTTGGAAGCACACAGGGCCAGCTTTGGTCATTTTCTCCCTGCCCCCTTCAAGCCAGCAATGACTTTATCCTTCCACAAAAAAATATCCATTAAAATTAAAGGAACAAGCCCTACTTGAATTCTCTAATTTGAAAAATATCCACATTACTGGAAGCTTCCACATCTTACTTTTATATACATTGACATCATTCTAATTTGTTTCATATCTGCTGTCAGCACATATGTTGTTTCAAGAAATTCACATTGCATCCAAGCTCCATGTCATACGTGAATTGTAAGCAAAGACTGTCTCACTTAGCACCTCCAATCTAACTCAACAGAAAATACAACAGGCAACCTGCTTTCCATAGCACCATGCTGATTGGCATTAGCTGTGCTAACATTACTGTCTGATTGCACCCCATATCAGTCTCAATCATCTTGTCTAGTGGCGGTGTCCAGGCAACCAGCCCAGTTACCGAGGTTATTTTGTCTATTTTGTTTAAGTGCTGATGAGATCTTAGCTTTTCTTCCCGTTTCCTGGAACTTTTCCAGACTTACAAGACTTTTATATAAAAGAAAATTGCAACCAATATTAATTTCTGTAATAGTTCTTAGTAGAATTTCTCTGTGAACATTCAGAAAAGTCTTAATAATAGTGATTGAAAAGTCCTGTGAAGATCTCAGTCTGATATACATTAACAGGCATCTACTCTTACTACTGAATAATAGAAATATGAATATTACAGATGCAACAAACTGGTAAATATGGTTTAAACTATGGTCGTAGTTTGTTGTGTTACTATCTGCAGCTCTTCATTCTGTATTTTGCTCCTTGCAGTTGCAGTCCTCACAGCAGGAGTTAAAAAAACCCAAACAAACCCCAAAAGCCAGAAGCAGCAGCCAGAGTGCAGCTGTCACAGCTCACAGCATATTGGAATATTCTCTTAGCCACCGACCTGCAGTCAACATCCATTTACACTGAAGTGCAACAGTGGAATCTCAACTGCACAAGTTTCTCCTCTTGCACTGGAGAGGGCATGGGGATTGCTGGAGGAACACAACTACTACAGATGCTTACTTTGTGAGACATTTGCAAGAGGCAAACGATACAGTGCTTTGAAACTACTAGCTGCTAGATGTGACCAAATAGCTTTTTGGTCCCCTTTTGCTCCCTGGAATATGTTCTGTAAGTTGTTACCTGCTTAGATTTGAATGTTTTGTTCATTTAGGTTTGACTTACTGGAAATGTTGACAGTGAAACACTTTTTTTCATATTACAAAAATTAAAGTTTGTGTTTTGACTTTACTGGAGCATCAAAGTATTATTATTAAAGAGTCTGGGAATTTTTAAATTTTTTTCTAGGTGCCATATTGGCCTAAGGAATTAAAACAGGGAAGTTAAAATGCCAAACTCTTAAAGGAACCTAAATAATTACATTAATACTACAGGGGAATTGTGTAATTAAAAACCCAAACACCATTCCTCTGCCTTGGAAAAGTGCATCACTAAGCAAATGCAAATTGCTTGCACACACTTTAATTACAGCTCGATTTTTTTTTTTCTTTTGTTCAAAATTTGTGGCAGGCTGCTGAAAACCCTGGCAAAAATTACATTTGTTTAGACTGTTGTGTAGATAACACTACATGAAAGAAAGAGGAAAAATTAATATAGAGACAGACAACCCCAGTCTCACTCTAATATTTTGTGATTTCTAGCACCTGTATTCTCTTGGATGAGCAGTTAGTCTTCCAGTTGGACTTGATGATCTTAAAGGTCTTTTCCAAATGCAGTGGGCTGATCCTGGCTGGATGCCAGACACCCACTAATGCCTCTCTATCATTCCCCTCCATAGCAGGACAGGAGAGAAAATATAACAAAAGATTCATGAGTTAAAAGACCAGGAAAGATCACCCAGCAAATACCATCACAGGCAAAACGGACTCGAATCTGGGATATTAACTGCATTTGTTACTAACAACATCAGAGCAGGATAATGAGAAGTAAAATAAGCCCTTAGAAACACCTTCTCCCCCACCCTCATCCCCTGCTCCTTCCCAGTTCTACCCCTTCCCCTCCAGCAGTCCAGGGAGACAGGGAATGGGGTTATGGTCAATTCATTCCATGTTGTTTCTCCCACTGCTCAGGGAAAGGAGTCTTTCCCCTGCTCCAGCGTGGGGTCCCTCCCACTGGAAACAGTTCTCTGTGAACTTCTCCAAAGTGAGTCCATTTCAGCAGCAACAGTTCTCCACAAACTGCTCCAGCGTGGATCACTCTTCCATGGGGCACAGTCCTTCAGGCACAGCTTGCTTCAGCGTGGGTCCCCCACGGGGGCACAAGTCCTACCAGGAAACCTGCTCCAGTGTGGGCTCCTCTCTCCACAGGTTTGCAGGTCCCTGCCAGGACCCTGCTCCAGCATGGGTTTCCCATGGGGTCACAGCCTCCTCTCAGGCATCCACCTGCTCTGGCATGGGCTCCTTCATGGGCTGCAGGTGGATCTCTGCACTCCCAATGACCCTCCATGGGCTGCAGGGGCACAGCTGCATCACCATGGTCTGCACCAAAGCCTGCAGAGTAATCTCTGCTCCAGTGCCTGGAGCACCTCCTGCCCCTTCTCCTCCACAGACCTTTGTCTGCAGAGCTGTTCCACGAAGGATGCTTCTGGCAGCTTCTCACAGCAGCCACCCCTGCAGCCCCTCCTGCTACCAACGCTTGGCCATGCAAACCCAATACACTGATTGTCTCAACCTTTGAAATATCAGAGAGATTTCCTTTTCTGAGTGTGAATTTTTAAAAAAATTACCTTTATTTTTAGGTCTGTTTCAATACCTATATTGTCACTATTCCCTTTTTACTACAGAAAGATGAATAGTTCAGCAAGTTGGACTCTGAGCTCTAGTTCAGAAGATCCCAGAAAAAACTCCCCAAGTTATCACCCATTATTCAGTGAGATCTTACACAAGTCACTATGGGAACAAAGATCTAGAAAGACGTAAACAGATACCTGCACCTCTGACTCCAGGCTACAAGACAGTTTAAATACTTCAAGAAATGTTAGAAGTTCAGTTTGTCTTTTAGTGACGATTGAAATATCCAAAACCTATCTAATGAAAAAAAAAGCACACCTCACAATCCTGTTTAAGCAGTGAATTAATCAACAACACTGCTTCCCATCTGCACAATCTCCTCTATTTTAGAGGAGTAAGGAATTTTGTTATCTTTTTATTGAGTAAACTTTGGTTAGTTTTCTCAGAGGTAATTTTCTAAGAGACTTAAGTATGTGGTAGGGAAAAATAAAGTAGTCACAGTGTTCTCTTCACATCATCATTCATGCAGGAAATATTTTTGAAACATAAGGGTCAGCCTCTAGGCATTGAATCAGGTACAAAGACACAGTCAGGAGGTTTAGGAGTCATTGTGCATAAGTAACATCCATAGAACCTAGAAGGAGGATACACAGATTATTCCTTGATGGGCAAGGTGCAGCAGATTGCTTCGCATGAAGCAATACCTGCCTGTCTTTCCTGTGCACATATGTGCAATGAAACAGGAATAAGCACTTTCATTCTGTTCTCTTCTGCCTCATGGGGCACAAAGGAAGAACTGTCAAATGACAAGTTTTATCACAGCAGTGTGACATCATTTTTTATCTGAAGCATCAAAAAACTCATAGTAATAGCAAAACCTTGAGAACAGAATTAAACAAAACAAAATTACAAGAAAGGACTCCTAATCTTTTTCTTCTGAGTGAGAAAAACTATATACAGAAGATTTAGCTACAGTAGTTCATTTTAGGAAGCTTGTTGTAAGAATAGGTGCAGCATTTCAGACAGAGTATTTAGAACCAATTTAATTCTTTCCTCCCCCCTCCTTTAGGGGAAGGAGGCACAAAAAAATCCTCTATAATTTTACTTATCTAGAGAAGCCAATATTAATTCTTTTTTTTCCCTTTAGATCAGAAAAGGGAAAAATATTACATAAATGCGGATTTAAAACCTAAGGCAGTTAGTGACATTAACTAAAACATTTATCTTTGGTGAGAAATATCTTGTGTTACAGGATGAAATTAAAATAAGGAACATTTCAGGAACATTTCAGCTGGATTTCTGCAACCTCATCTACAGGATGCTCTGCAATCACCTTATTCATGTGTTTACTGATTTCTCATCATTACTAGCTAAAAAAGTCTGAGCACCTTCTGTTCATTATACATTTATTCATAACAGGTTCACTGTTTTCCTGATATGAATGTTTTCAGCAATTTATAAAAAGCCAGGGCAGCCATTCAGTTAAAGAATTATAGTCCCTTTTCTTAAGCTGAATAACCAGTACTCAAATCTCCTAAACATATGGGGACCAGACACTGAGCTCAGAGGTACTAAATAATGAGTTGTCATGCATCCTCCATCTCCCAGGATTGCGCTGAAAATCATAAACAGTCATCGTTCTGTACAGCTGAACTCCTCATCCAGGACACCACTGAGGACAGCAGCACTGTCTGGTTTTGCACCAAGCAAGCCATAATCTGTATTTTCATTACTTTTATCATGCTTTTGGTTTTAGCCAGATTTAAGGATTAGCCATGCTCTCATATTTTTGACAACTTCCTTAAATTATTTAGCTTAATACAGTTTACAACCAGCATTGCTGGAGGCAGAACCAAATTCTTGACCTGGACAGCACTGAAGTGCAGAAGATTTGTAACTCAGCAGTTATGAAGACCCTCTGAAATCTAGATGGCAGCATTTTGGAGTGCCACTGATAGTGTGAGGTCGAAGAGAATGGGTGCTGAGAGTTTCAGAATCATTGACAGTAAACAAACAAAACTGCTTAGGAGAATGAACAGAAATAAATTTTGATGAAGTCTGTTTTGATGTTTGTTAAGGCTACTTCTTGGGTCCCAGTGGGAAAGCAGAAACAAAGAAATATGTATACTTGAAACTTAAGTTCCAGGCCTTTGCCTCAGTTCTATATCCCAGTTTCAAGGGTTATCTACCCAAGTTTTAGACCCTTCCAACTCAGAATGTTCTGTGATCCTGTGCATGAATTTGAAACATTTCATAGCATATTTTATAAAAACATCACTAATTAGTCTTAGGAAAATAGCTCTACAATATAGTATCCATATAGCATATTGTAGCAACCATTTCAAGTTTTTCTTTAAGGCTATAAGATTTTGAAAGGCATTTATTTAGAGAAAAAAAGGTCAGAAGTAAAACTTCCATTTACCTTGTGGACTGCAGCTTGAACAAAAGCAAGTAAACCACATAGATACCACAAGAATTAACGAAAAGACCATCACATACCTCTTTTCATTCCATCTAACGTGAAAGCATTGCAGCATTAGCTGGGATCCCACCACAAAAAGGCAAAATCATCAGACGAAGGGAAAGCAGAAGCCTAGTTCTGCCATACCGCAGACATGGGGAGTTCTCCACCCTCTTTCCCCCATGAACAAAACCAGGAGATAAAAGCAATACCAGCTGATAAGATCCCAGCCACCTAATTGAGAAGAAGCAAGGGGCTGTGGGAAAAGAAAACCTTTTTTTACTTGTTTTAATCTTCATCTGGGTGTTATTTACAGTTAATACAAGCAGCTGTGACTCTTCTCATGTGAAAGACATTACCATATTCCCTTTCAGGCTGAGGGCAGGCTATTCAAACTAAAACACCATCCCAATGCAATTAAAGCACACATACCTGGCACAAAGAATAAAACAGATTGCAGAGGAATATGAGGGCTTAGTGAAGACTCAATAAGATTGGCATAAAACAGAAGAAGTGTGCCATAATTTCTATTAACTGGGCAGAAAATTACTGATTTTTCTATGTTGTTAATCTTTGTTCTAAAATTCCATATTTATGAAATTTGAGTAACTAGAACATGAACCCACAATATCTTCGTATATTTGAAGCAGCAAAATTTCTCTATTTATGTTAAAGATTTTTTCACCTCTTGGACATGCATCAAGCCTAGACATGTAGATCAATAAACCTATTTTGCTTCGGTCTTTAAAACAATTACATAAGTACAGAAAAAACAGCTTTGTTTCTCATTTAAAATTACAAAGATATATAAGGATCACATCTGTCTATTCTTAAAAATGCAGAAATCATACTTACACAGACTTCCTGATGATTTTAACCTATCTAGGGATTTACTGAATAAGTAATTCAAGTACAAAAACATGTTGTATTTGAACTAAAGCATGTTGTTCTGAAGAACAGTGAAAGTAAATAAGGTGAATACCATAAAAATAGAAGTGGCTGGACACAGAATTAAGTATTGCAGCTAGCCCATAAGCTTATCTAACTATGGACTTCTAAAATAGAAATAGTTGACTGGAAAATAACAAATAAAGAAACATCGTAGCAGCCACACGTAAAACACAATGAATATTAAAGAAATTAAGATAGAAATAGCTTCTTATTAGTCTCAGCAACAACATTTACACCTGTGAATTAATACTAATCTTAGTCCACTGCATCTGTTGATGCTGCTTGACGTCCCTGGGTAGTTAAAACCTAAAGGAAGTGACATGCAGAGGTCTCAACAGCAAATATTGCTTAAAAGCATTTCAATGGAGATGAAACAAACAACCAAAGAAATCCAGCAGCTTTCACTGAGTTTCTGAGGTTTCTTTGGTTTTGGCATTTTTTTCTTGGGGGACGCTAACCCCAAATTATTTTGAAAAATAATCATTTTCTCCCTCATTTTCTTGGGCACAGTTATTCACTTTCCATTGTCTGTCAAAACATATACAAAATATACATTAAAGTATAAGACAAAGCAGACACATTTTTCATAAGGGAAGATCAATGAGGGTCTCATGTGTCCTATAGTTCAACCACCCTCAAGACAGAGAGGCATTGGTCACTCCAGCAGTCTCTACAAAAGCATGAGCTCAACTACTTAATTACTTCATTACATTTTGATAACCAGTTTAAGCACAAAATGTCAAGATATTGTATTCATTTTCATCATGTTATGTCCAAAAGCCACAGCAAGTAGAGAAGAGAGGCTTTAGGATACTTTCAGAGGACCATATAAAGAACTCTGATGCAAGACAGACTCAAGGGAAGAAGTAAAGTCCTTAGTAAGTTGGTAAGTTTGTACTTCCAGGAGAGAAAGCAAAGTGAAAGTACAAGAGTTGTTTGAGAGGGAAGACCTGTAAAGAGAAGCCTTCATCCTGAGACCATAGCAGGAGCTTTGAGATAGATGCCAGAAATTAAGAGTTTAGAGAAAAAGGAAAGAACTAAAATTCAGCATCAGTTGGGAGTTCTAAGATTACAGTCAAAGATGACAGCCTTGGCACCAAATACTTAACAGCAAAAACTAGTAAAAGGCATAATTTTGCTAGTTCCAAGAAAATAGCTTCCAACCAACCTATTCAGTTATATTTAGGAAAGCATGTGAAATTATTTTCAGCAACCCTAAGAAAACAGTGGGTAGGTAAACAGTCCTTAATTAAATAACTTCACTTCCATGTACAAGCCCGCACATGGAACAAAGGATGAAACATGGCTCAAGTGACTTGCACAATGGTCTGACCATGAAGCATTAGCTCACAGACTAATAGACGGTGTCAGCCTGTCAGCAGCTTCTGTGTCACTATCATCACTTTCTGCAGCACTGCCAGCGGCAAGAGCTCCTGCTAACATGGAGACTTCTTTGCAAGGGCCACAGTGTTTTGCTGTTGGATGGCACTGCAGAGGAGATGCTTTTGCAAGCAAAGCATGATTCACATTCTACCCTAAGGGTAGATTCAAACTCAGTCCAAATACACTTACAGTTGTATTTGCTCTTTCAGCTGAAATTTTAGAATTTTCACCAACCTTTAAGAAAAAAAATTAAAATTAAAATATCAGGCAACCTGACATCAGGACTTGATTTTTTTCCCTGCCTTAATCAGAAAATGTAATATGCAAGTAGAATTGAGATGTTGGTTCAGTTCCTCTGTCATTAGACAAAACTGTCACAACCAATTGTGTTATTGCTTTCTATTCACTTCTTTAAAAGCGGAAGTTAAATTCAGGAGCCCTGTAACAAAGTTAGAGTATGAATCACTGGAAGATAATGGATTAAGTAATATAAAGACATATTGCTTTGCTTGTAATGTCTCCTGCCTATGAGTGACCACATACCTAGTTACTCTGTGAGGAATTTCAATGGACTTTAGTTTTAGAAAATGCTGATAGCCCATCCTTTGAAATACCAGACCTCTTAAAAGTAATTAAAATAGTCCCAGAAAAAAAGTAATTGAAAGCAGGTTAAATCTCCAGTACTTAAAAAAACCCCTTTTTTAAAAAACTCCTATTAAACTCAGATGGGTTTTCTTCCCCCATCTCTATAACCTTACAGAAAGATATCTTTCGGCTTAGAGTCTTGGTGTTTGTTGGAAAAAGGAGTGTGAGATGAGGATTTAAGAGAAAAAAGAATTGTATACTCTCTAGTTTTATTTAATACAGGAACAATTTCATTGATTTTCAGCTCAATTTGTTTTGGTTTCATTTTGCTTTCTACAGAGAAAGACTGATAGGTTTTAATATAGTTCAATCTCAAGAGCTAGAGATGCGACATTCCCCAGTTCTGCTCCCATGCTCTGCAACAGTTCCTGGGGCCAGGTGTTTAGAGTGAACCTATTATGGGGTGAATTGGAATATATTTTACCATGAAGTAAGCTTAGCATTGAGAAAATATGAGAATCAAACAGAAAACACATTACCAATGTGTGTTCAAGCAACACAGTGAGTGATTCACTACTGAAAACACCATGTTTAGCGTTACATAACCAAATGCTTAATTCAAAATGTTTGTTACCAGTCACATCACTAACAAAATATGAATAGCAATTTTTTAAAGTACTTTCTCCATCATTTTAGCCCTAGAGTATTTTACGTTATCAATGCTTAACAAACAACAACAAAACAAACAAAAAACCCCACCAAATTGTCTTTTGATTGATCAAACCCTGTATATTAACACATAAATATTTCTCTAATACATGCACTCACTAATTAATCTTTTTCCATACTTATTAGGTTATTGTAGATTGTTATTGCAATACTACCATGAAACCTGCAGTTACTTTTGGGGAATCTTTTACAGATTTTTCCTTTTCCCCATTTTAATTGTCATTCACCATGGCTGCTGTATATATCAAAAGCTTACCATTAAAGGAATAATAACTTTTCACATAACTTATATATTTCATAAATATTAAAGTGTATGTATTTTAATACTTTTTAAAATATATTTTTATATAGATTTTAATATAACTTGCATTGTTGCTTGCATCAATGACAAAGTGTGATGTTCCCTGAGGATCTCTGAGCTATGAACAAAGCCTGCTGCAGATAGTAGCTATGCTAACCCTAACAGACAAAAATATTCTGGACATTTGTGTGTTAGTTTAATACTTACTGGACTTGACTGAAAATATTCTACTTTCTTAAATCTGTATGTTGAAATCCAGCCATATATATACTACAAAAAACACCATGATTAATTACACAGATGTATAGCAGGGGAGAAAGTACGTTAATTACACATCACAGTTCTCCAGAATTATTGAATTGCCTTACTCCCAGGGAAGGTTACACAGACCAGAGTGAGCATGCAGCATTAAACATCCCCAGATTATTGGCCCCTCCCCGTAGAATTCAATGCGGAAAAAGGGGCGACATTTACTCTGGGCTTCGACAGAAGAGGGAAACACCTCCTGACGGTACTGGCTTTGGAAAACACTGCGTTAGGCTCTGGAAATCCTGGAGCGCCCCCTGCCGCTGGCACGGCCGCTACTGCCACAACCGAGTTTCAACTTCTAGATGGCATCTCGCAAGGACAAGGACTTCGTCCCGCTCTTTTCACTGCCTTGGAGAAATAAGTAAATAGCTTTAAATCGCATGAATCACTAAGAGCAAGTGCTGAGGCAGCACCGTTCTGCAAGACAAGGTATTTGTGATTTTAAAAAAAAAATAATGTCGTAGATCAAACTCACAAATAATTTTAAGGAAAAACTCTCTTCCATTTGATAATATAATGTACATAGAAATGGAAGGCACAAATGAAGTCTAGGGGCTGAGGAAGGTAAATGACGTGCTGAGTCTGGAAAAATCATAGAAACATGGTTTGGCTTGGAAGAGACCTTAAAGATCATCTAGTTCCAGCCCCCCTGCCCTGGGCAGGGACATTTTCCACTAGACCAGGTTGTTCAAAACCTCATCCAGCCCGGCCTTGAACACTCCCAGTGAAGGGGAATCCACAGCTTTGCTGGGCGACCTGTTCCAGTGCCTCAATACCCTCACAGTCGATAATTACTTCTCAATATCTAATCTAAACCTGCCCTCTTTCAGTTTAAAGCCACCACTCCTTGTCCTTTCATTCCATGCACTTGCAAGAAGTCCCTTTCCAGCTCTCTTGTAGGCCCCCTTTAAGTACCAGGAGGCTGCTCTAAGGTCTCCCTGGAGCCTTCTCTTCTCCACGCTGAAAAGCCCCAAACATTCATCAAGCTCATGTGCTTAATTTAGAGAGGTTCTAAATCTCCTCTTACTCTTTGAATGTTGAGAAAAATATTTGAGAAACTAAACTGCCACGAAAATGCGCATTTTTCCTTCTGTTTAATGTGAAGGAAACTTTAGGAAAGTTGTTGCTTCAACAGATTGCCTGCAGTTAAGAAGAAAGACACAAAGATCTTGTGCTTAATATCACCAATGATCCTATCTCACAAATATGTATCTCAATCACCATAATATTTATGTTTAAAATTAAATATATTCTTAAATGCTGGATAAAACTATTTTGTATGACTCACCATTCCAGAATATCATTACTAACTTGGAATCCTGGAATTAAAGATGTGAATGACATCTAGAAATTCAAACAAACGGGTTGCTTGTCAGAAATGCAGTGGTTGCCGCTCTCAGCTCTGACAGGAAAATGGATTTGAAGCAATACAATATATCCTCCCACTTGTATGAAACACTACAAAATATTTAGGCAAGTATATTTTCTACATCACCTCAACAGCAGTCACTCAATAAAGTGATAATTATTGATATTCCTACAGTTTCCAAGGAAATTAAAGAGAATAATAAAATACCATACTTCTATTGCATGACTAACAACTTAGAAAAGAATGGTGATTTATTATTATATTTATACAGTCATTCAAAATAAAGAAGTAGGCACACACTGTACTAGCACACTGCTGTCATACAATCCAATACACAACATTCCTCTCAATGTTTCAAAACATCTTTTAATACTGTAGAACAACTACCACTCTACAGACAGCTACAAAAATATGTTTTTCTCTCAAACCCCTTGTTATATTTCAAGAAAGGCTCAATGTCCTTTCAGGAATTTCCCTTTAGGGAATCACAGCTTTCTTTCATGTAGGCTCTTCAGCAGAAATGGATGGAGTTGACTGAAAAGTCTTTTCATACTTTTGTTCTTCTTATCAAAGAAAAATGAACAAACTCCTTTTGATGCACATTTTTCTTCTGTTTGAAAAGAAATACTGTGCCTTTTCATACATTACTCATTTCCAATTTCCCAACATTCTCTTACTTTTTTTTCTTATTGTGTTGTTTTCTTCCTGTTCGGTGGAACAAAATTTAAAAGGAGATACTCCCCCTACATTCTTTTTCATTTGATTGGTTTGGTTTCGCATTTAAGAAGGAAATAAACCACAGAAACTGTGTAACAGCATACAAAACATTAATTTATTTTCCTTTCATTCCAAACAGAGTCAGTTTTCCCCACAAATTCTGTTAACTGTTAACCAGAGGGAGAATTTGACATGACACTTGACATCTTTCAAGCCCCAGCGTCAGAAAATCTTCAATTCATGCAAAGCTCTTTCCAGGATAGCACTCTGCTTCCCTAATATTCCAGTAAAACAGCAGTGGAAAGGGAAACACTCATCACTCATCTGAATCGCGCCTAGTTTTATGAACAAATGTTTGTTATGCAGAATTTTATTGAGTAATCTCTCAGTTCTTTTTGTTCTCAAATAATAAGACCAGTAATCATGACACTGGAACATTGTTAGCACATCTCTGACCACCTGCAAACACTATTAGGCTGTGTGTTCCAGCTATGTCAATCTCACAAGCCCAAAGTAAATCGTCTGAACAGAAAAGCTGACAAACACAATAAATGGTGGGAAATGAAGCAAAAAATGAGTCAGTAACAAAGTACCAGCACTTTTTGTGACAACATACTCAGGCTACTGATATTTTTTCCAGCAATACAAAATAACAAAACAACAACAAATCCAACCCAAACAAACACAATTTTAAGAACAACAGCTATTATTCAAATGATAAATACTTGGCATGCTATCTAAGCTTTTGGTCTCAATCTCATCCCTCTGTTACTGGCATTAGGTTTCATGTCAAAGAAACCTGAGAGGTGAACTGTGTACCCTCTTAAGCAAGGATGTATTAAACGTTGATGATGGTGGTTTAATAAGGGTTTACTGGTGGTTTAAAAAGGTTTGACTTAGTTACCTGTGTGATTAAATTAGAAAAGAAAACCAAGTCTGTGACAGACAATTATATGCCAGCACATACCCAGAGACAGTTGCCTACTGTCCTCAATAGATGGCTGCTCAGCTACAAATTCATTTACCACTTCTCAAAAAAACCAGTAATATGAGTCTTTGTTTCCCCACCTGCAGAACAAGGACAAAATAAGACTTGAAAAAAAGCAAAATCAAAACAAACCAAACAAAAACCCCTCCAATCCTACATCCCTATTCATCATGTTACTATTTTAACTGCAATTTAAGCCCAGTTCAAATGAGGTAATTAATCACCAGCTTGTTTTTTCCCTCAGAAATTCTTTGTTATGCTTTCCATTCTAAAGCTGGTGCAAATAAGGACTTCAAAACAGATTCTTATTGAGAGATCAGAAGTCTGGAGTCCATTTACGTTTGGCTTTCAGCAGGACTGTCCTTTGAGGAAAACACTGTATGTGTGATATTTTTTAATTGACATAAATCCACTGGAATAAGAAAACCAATAAATACAGATACAGCACTAGTCTACATTCCCACTGCAACTGAACAACAACAGAATATTCTGTTGTTGCAAAACCAGTTTAATTTTAGGCTTCATCTTCCATCCTACACCTCCAAAGCATTTCATGAAAGATAACATGTTGACTATCCAGGTGTACAAACTGAACCAAATTCTGTTCTCCAAGCAATATGCAACCTGGAATCAAATCCACTTGACTCAGTATATGTGTAAGAGCAAAGAAGGTCATGGGGAACTGTGTTTGCAGTAAGCATACAACAATATATTACATGGTTGTTGCCCTCAGCAATGACTGCTGACTCAGTGCAAAATCACTGTATACCTTTGAAAATGCCCCTGCTTCCATGTTTGAAGTACAATAGTTATTCCTAACACTGTTACTGAGGGAAATAAACTGACAGTGTAGAGAAAGCTCCTGTCTGCCACTTTTAAATCCATGTTCACGGTACCTCAGAAAATGTGCTGCAGAATCAGAAACATCTCAGATAACATGTCAAAAGAACACTTAGGAATAATTTCTATGCAGGCAATAGGTAAGCATGCAGTCCCCAGATGGGACATAGGAAGGATGTGACGAAGGTCTATAAATGTCTGTATCACTGACGGCATTTGGAAACTGATTCGTTTGTTGTTTCTTCAAATAGACTGATTGTCTTACATCATATTAAGCCCTTAGAAAAGAGGTTTAAAAGAAGCAAAGGAGCTAGGTTTTCTAGTCAATGTATTGCTAAAGCTATGGAACTCCATGACAAAAGGTGTTGCAGAGGCTAGAGCATCCCAAAGTTTCAAGGGCGCACTGGGGAAGTTCATTAAGAGAAATGTGTTTAATATCATTGAATGTAAGAAAAATACATGCTTTTCAGAGAAGTTCTTTCTTCCTTTCAACCACTTGAGGCTCAAGTGGTTGAAGCACTGGGAGACTGCTTGGAAGAGACATTGAAACATTTGCCCTGAGGGGCTACTTCTCCATAAACACATTTTTGACCACCGCCAATTGGCACACTGAGCTAGATAGAACCTCTGGCCTGCCCCATGCAGATACTCACTATATGCATGTTATATTCATTGCTCACAAGTGAAAAACTCTAAATTTTGTCATGCATTCAGCCTTGTCACTCACTGGGGAAAGCACTTTTAGTAAAGCAGTCATATGGTATGTATGTCTGTCTTTAAAATCTGTTGAAAACTACTGCAAAAAAAAAAAAATCGCCCTGTGATTAACTGCTACCATTTGAAAACCCTTCTGCTCTTATTTCAGTCCTTTGTTCCACATCAGATTCAAATAAATACTTGACAGTTTCTAGAATCTGCAGAAATTGACAAGGCTTATAGAAAAGCTATTTCTAGAAGTACATGTTCTTAAGCTGCTCTGTCTACTTTTGATCTGATTGTGTGGTAGAACCTTATCTAGTAAATATACACCACACACAGGAATATTTTTTTTAGGATACAGAACATATGATCCTTATTACTAGAGGAGGAGAGCCTTCACAAAAGCCACATGACTAAAACCTGTCAGTGGTACCCAAAAAAAAATCTTTTTTTCAGATTAAGTCTTGGTTTTGCCATTTTCATCTACGTCCAGGCCCTGGAATGAGGAGTGAGCTCTGAAAACATGCAAAATATAGCAGATTTACTCTTTGGTTTTATTACAGAATTGAACACTTTGTCTCCTAGGGTATAATCTCAGAACACAGCTGCGCATACCTGTGTCCTCGGGAATATAAATTTCCGCATTTGGAAGTAGGAATGTGGACCCAGGATGCACAAGTTCTCTACCTCCTCCAAGCCTCAGAGAGGCCACATACATCTGGCAGAAATCAGCGAGCACTTGTCTTAAGAAATCAGAGCACAGTGGCAACTGTTTTAACTACCTCTCCCCTTGCAGATTAACCCCAATCAACGATTCCAAAATCTTTCCTACAGGTTTGCATAATCTATGCTGGCATCTTCAAAATTAGTAGGGTATTAAAGAGTAGCAAAAAAATATAGATCCTATTGGAACTACTCAACCATGGCAGCATTTAGTGTTTCTAAATTGGCATGTGTAAACCTGTACCCAGCTGCTAGAAAAGCACTCTGGCCATCCAGCAAGGTGAAGCCACACAGGCAGATGGTGCACCGTGACAGACTGTCAAATGCAAATAACTAGCGTCCAAAGAAATGCATCCTAATGGCAAACATCAACTAATTAGGCTGTATAAGTCATTCCAAAAACATCCTACCTGCTCATATCTGTTGACAAAACAAAGACTTTAATCATCTTTCTAAGCACTTTTCCCCAGTACCTTTTCTGCTTAGACATCCATTGGAAGTACTCTTCTTAATATAAAAGATTTTTAGCATTCTATGCAGCACACAAATAATTATGTACAGCTGTTTAGAAACTGAACCAAATAAACAAAACTGAAGTTTTGTTTATTTGAAGTGAAGGCCATTCACTTCAAGGAATGAGTTTAAGGACCAGGAATTACTTGATCAGATAAATCACTGAAAACCAGTAGTTCTTGACGTACAGAAAAAAAAAAAACTAAACCTTTTTAACACAGATACATTAATGTTATCTAGTAATAATATCAAGGAAAGGTCTGCATTTAATTGTGCATACACTTCTATGGAAGACAGTGGGCTGGATCTTCCAGCATCTCAAACAAAAGTCATTGCACAGATGATTTTTTTCATTAGAGAACTGAAATAATAACAGTAATAGTAACAGAATAGTCAAGTCCAGCATCTGCTTTACTTAGCGCAAGCCACTGCCAAATAAATCATATTAGCTGTACATTCATATTCACATTCTAATATATGCTAATATTAACATTCTAAATATTAAGAGCTAGAAATACAGAATGAATAAAAAGTAATTTTGCACATTCAAGTCTTCAACCTTATCTCTTACAGGTGTGTTTAGGTATCAAAAGTCAGTTTCTCCATGATGGCTTTTGGGGAGTAGCAAACACTGGCCTCTATTTCTTTGTATAGGAAGACCTCCTTGCTCTGTTACTGGAAACCAATATATCTGCTCTAAAATGAACTTTGTTCATTTGACAGAACCAATTAAAAATGCATCATTATTAAATACATTATTCTTTGGAATAATCACCGTGGTGAAACAGAGATTAATGGAGAAATAATGCACATAGTATCTGAATGTGCTGTGTCTTATATCCAGTGTCCATTGTAATGAAAATTTCACTAAGCAAATTTGACACAAAATGTCTAGAACTTACCGATTTTTAACAAAATACTTATCTTTGCTACAATTTGCTATTTACTAGTTTTGTCCACAATCTCAGTCAACATGCAATTTTTTAATATAACTGCTAACAGAATAAATTGCCTCAAGCACTAAATTTATATAGGTACTCTTAGAACACATGGCTTTTGAGTTGTTTTCACAACTCTTCCCAAAAACTTTGCCTTGGATACAGCCCCCAGGTTAGAGCAAGGCAGTGTGCTGTCCTGGTTAATTAGCTCCATACCTAGAATCACCCTGAAATATAGAAGAAAGCAAACCTTTTATTTTCTGTCATTTGGAATATATTGAGGGAACCATAAAAATAACAGAACACAACTTGCAGCTTTAAAGCCTAAAAACACGTCATTGAATTTACGTGTTGGGAAGTCAAACAGAAATGAAACACAAAAATCTGCACCAAAGCTCTGTGTACGCAAAGCATTCAACAAAAGGAAGCAAAAAGGTTGGGGAACTCCTGAGAAGTCGCTGTGTCAAAGTGATTAAATCTTTCAGGGGCCTCCTAATGAATATCGTGATGAAAAACAAGCACCTACGAGCAGAATTTACAGCTCTTTTCAGTATTTAATAATTTAAAGCTTCAGAGGGGTAATTTCAAACCCAAACTTGAAAGAAAATCTTTAGTCTCTGGTTACAAATATGCTGACAAAAAACTAAACCATGATTTATCAGTCTTCTTTATTCAGAACTAATTTAGCAGACGGACCAAGAACAACATTGATTCCATTTCACTGACAAAGGAAAAGATTCTCCTGAACATAGAGGAGGTCAAGTGAGTATCTTTACAATAGATTAAAAAAAAATAGAGTTCACAGAATTTCAAGTCACTGAACAAACACAATTGATCTCATACACATACATACACACACACACACACACACACATATACAGATCCCATACTTTTTTTTAATTTTTCCCTGAAGTGAGCTTGAACCTTTCATCTAAAATCTTCTGTTGAAGAAGAAAAATATGTTGTTTTTTCTAAAGTAATTCTCTCCAATGCTTTTGAAAGTTTGCTGAACAAATGTAAAGGATTCTTCCCTCCCACATAATATGAGCAGAAAAGAAGCTTTAGAGGATTTCACTGAAGGTGGTAAAATCCTAACATAATAAATTCAATTGAAATTAGCTGTACATTTATCTTTCTGTCATGATTCAGCTTGGGACAGTCAGTCTGCTTCTTGCATGCTTCTGAGTACATGCAGAGAGTTCCAGAAGGATGGGGAGGCAAAGCAGCAACAGTGCAGAACATTCATTAACAGCAGGAAAAAAGTTGCCTTCATCAAACAGCATTTCCACCACCTGCTCCCTGGAGATACCAGAGAGCAAATTCTTTCTACTTGATGTAAGACAGCTACCATTAATGCTACAAAAATAATGTAAAAAATGGGTCTGGCTTGCAGATTTAATGTAACAAGCTAGTTACGTGCAAATGACCAGCTCCTAGAACACAGACAAAAGAGGAATCTTAACAATCCCGTGAGGAGAATGTTACAGTGAAATTTTAAGCTGGCATTACATGTGCATTTCTAGTATTTAACACAGCAGAACTTTTACTTTCATTGTAGAACTCAGTAATGCTTTTGGCTGGCAATGTTCTCCAAATCTTATTCAGGTATTTAAAGCACCAATAGGTGACAAAGTAACATCCTTCTTGAAATCCTGTATGTTAAGCTTACATTGGGCAAGGATCTTTCTTTTGAATTTTAAAGTCTAGAAGTAATATTTCTCACTGTTAATAATGAACAATTTCTACTGTTTTATACCAAAATTCAGTACTGCAGTAGAAGAGTGAACATTCCAACTCACAGTTGCATATTTTAGTATTATTTGCTTTCTGTTGTTTATTCTTATTGGACTTTATATATATTCACTGAGATTTGCACAATGATCCTCAAGTGTTTTCCATTAATGACTCTCCCTCTTCCCAAGAAACCGCATTGGTCGCAGATGAACACATAGCTCTCTGAAAGCCCTCACAAACTTTTCTGACTACCTACCCTACACTTTTATATAACGTCTATCACATAAAAAGCCTCCAAATATCCATTCTTTTTTCTGGATTGTGAAAGCTGAACGCTATTAAGTAATAGGCATAAGCTTGCATAAAGAATGAATGCAACCGGGCATTCATTTGTGCACTTCTTAACCTATTGGTTTTTATGGAGTCTATTTCATGACAACACTTTAGATCCCACATCTATTGCTATGTAGCTTCCTTACAATTTTACTATAAGCACTTTCTCACATGAACTTTTAAACATCTCAAATACTTTACCACAACCAGATCTCTGTTGACAAGAATTATGGAACATGAGAAAAAAGGCAAAATGCCATTATATGATAATAATCTTCAACAGGTCTTGAATATCTGAAACATTTCTTTTCAGTACTTTCAAATGTGTCTTTCCATTTACAAGAGAAAAAATAAATTTTAAAAATGCAAAATGGAATATAAGATAAATATTTGTATTACATTTCCAAGCATGGATACCAGTTCCTACCAACTGCAATGATTCATACATATGTGGTGAACCCACTACTCAGAAAGACAACACACATATAAATACACATATAAATATTTATTGTTTATTCAGCATCAGAATTATGACTGATGTTAAATAAAAGCAATGCCCAGAGAGTAGAATCAGAGACTAGAATTTTATGCGTGATTCATGTATCTTATTCATTATATTCCACATACTTTCTTCACAATCACAAAGCTCTTTTATCTCATGTTTCGTACACACTTGCTTCCATATTTCTTCAAACCTTTCATCTGCAACATTCATGCCAGTATTGTGGAGAATTTGTTTAATCTACAAAAATAATACAAAATAATGCAATTCGTGTAATTCTAATCAGCATTTTGTTAAACTATACAGTGCCTGGCTTTTACATATTTAGCAATCTCTATTTGCCAAAGAATATTTTCCCACTTTTAAATTAAAACTACAGACCACATCCTGCATCCTTAACCAAAGAAGTTCCTATTTAAGTAAATCTGAATATTATTGCAATGAAAGCTGTACAAAATTGTTTGTAATTAATAAAGTAATGTTGGTTCACTACTTCAACACTGGGAAAAAATCAAATACAGAAGACTCAGAGAAAATGAAATGTTTTTTAAAATCCCTAAGTCAAGTTCTGTTTATCCACTCTATTTTTGCTCCCTGCAGTTAGCAACATAAATCAGATTATATTATTATCTGCATTTCACAGCAAAAGTACTATACACAAGGTAGCTGGTATAGATAAATGGGTGAAGTGACTAAAATGAAATGGTTTCCATCGACTTTGGGTCTTGCTATAATTTTACACCAAAATAATTCAGCAAAAGGGACTTCTTCCACATTTTCTCACTTGGGTGCTTCCTGTTGCATGCCTCATTACACTGACCTGTTGACTCATTAAAGGAAACTTTAGAAGAATATTGATGTGCGCTGTGCTTCTGTTAGTATCAGCAAACATTTGGCTTCTTCAATTATATCATATATGTGTGTGTATGTGTGTGTTATATTTATACTATGGAGATTTTAGGCATGCTTTGATAAGCAAGACCTTTAACACAGTCAAATCAACCTCGTTGATCATCTTCCTTTAAAACTGTCTTTTGTATAAATATAGGCCTAATCCCTAGTACAGCAAATCTTCAGCTTCATCTTAGCCAATAAATCTATGAGAGTTTATGCAAGCTGAAATTTCAGGAGGAAAAAAGGGACTGAATTTTGTTTCTTTAAGCATAAGTATTGTTTCAATTAAATCAATCATACTATCCATGAGTAAAACAAACCAGATCTGATTCAGTGTTTTCAATGAGCTGGTGAAATATAGAATTTAAACGAAAAGCAATACTCCATCACAGGATACCACTGCAGGGAGAATAAAGGACTACACGCTCTCATAACTTGGATTCACTATATTAAGAGAGAGCTCTGTCATGACTCATCAACTGCTGTAAAATCATCACTGACCAAACCATGGACTATTGTGCGCAGACAGGATAAAACTCACTCTCACCTATGATCAACATGGTCATGCTGCATATAAATTACACACTATTCCTCAATTACATAACTTCCATTCTCTTCAATAGACTGGAGAGAATTTCAGGGAAGAAAACAGCAAGCCCAGGAACTATTTTGTTCTTTCGTAACATGATGAGTCACCACATGAAACTGTTTTATAGTCAGAATTTGCATTCATTTCTACCAGCCTATACAAAAACTATTAGTATTAAATTACTCTGGGCATTCATTTAATAATAATATTGTATAATCATATAATAATTTCATTAATTATGAAATTTTTGAAAATGTTAATTATACATATCAAAACAATAATCATAAAATTCCCAAACAGTCCATTTCATGAACATAAGGTGTTTTAACAGACTCAGAGGTGGTTCTGCACTGAATTCTCTATAGCTGGTATAGTCTACAACAGACTATGACATCTCAGGATATGTTAAAACTTCAAAGAAGAGTTCTATCTAGTGCTTGACAGATGTAATTGGCTTCTCAATGAAGCATGAATTCCATTTACCATTAGCTATATGCTGCATGCACACATTTTTCTGCTTTCAGAGCTAGATTATGAAGTGGTAAATGCTCACATATACAACATTCTGACAAGGTGTTTTATGGATATGTATAGAACACAACACCACACCTTTTACCCTCAGCCACTAACTAGCAACATTCTTTTCTGTAAAATATATATTTGAGCTCCAGATCCACTTTCAAACATGACTGCTGAATATTTAACATAATGAGTAGTAGAGAGGAAGAAGTTGCCATGGCTTCTTTTCTCATTTTAGATTGGAATTTCACATTTCATTACAACTGTCTAATAAATTGTACTTCAGGTAACGAAGATCTCTCTTAATATTTTTTCACCGTAAATTGCATACAAATGTAAAAACAAAGTGGTAAATACTAAGAAGAAGCAGCAAAGTTGTTTTAGTATTTATGTGGTAGAACCTCTGATCTGTGAGAAAACAGAGTGGTAGGAGCCTGCAGAGATATCAGAGAGAAAAATCATGGAGTCCCCAAGTAAGTCCCTAGAGTCTCATGCCCCATCTTCCTCTTCAGAATGATGAGACAGCACAGCATTGCTGTGTGACTCCCCATGTCCTCCATCACTGTACAAATCCTTTGTAGATCTGAGTCTATGACTGTGACTCAGCAGAGCACTTAAAAGGTACATTCAAGTGGTTTGCTGAATTTGTCATTAGCAAAACCTGCCAAGTTTGTCTGAGGAGAGATGCTCTGGCTAAAATTTTCCACTAAACATCCCTCTGTGATAGAAATTATTTTTATACACCTGTAAAAATCTTCTTGTGGGGCTTTTTAAGACATCTCATGGAATAATAGAATAACTTAGGTTGGAAGAGATCTCTGGAGATCATCCATCCAATGACATAATCAAAGCAGGGCTAACTTTACTATTAAACCATGTTGCTCAAGACCTTGGTCAGAAATTTGAATAGGTGGGATCTCAATAAAATTAATATCTACCATCTTTATGAATAATTTAGAATGTGAAAAGTACGTATTTTTCAGATAGCTGAATGGATGCAAAGCAAGATGGTGATGCTGCACTAAGAATTTTACAACCTGTTTACTTGAAAATATGACTTCCCGCTCCCACACGGCTAGCAGAACAACTATTTTGGAAGAATATTCTGAAGAAATTCACTATACCTCTGCCTTTGGTCTCTTTTTTAAAAGATCTCTTTCATACACTCCCTTTTGACTGAAGACAGAAGGGAACAGTACTGAAAAACCATTGCCCTGGTCACCATAATTAGCTGTGTCACTGAGGCGCTGAATTCGAGGAGCAGGAATATCTGAACGAATAGTTGGAATACCACACAATGGATAACCTGTGAAAATCAATCAACAGGCAGCATGGATAGATAGTGCCAGGGAAGATAAAACATTTTGCATGAAAGAAGAAGAAATGTGATGCTTGACATAGGTTCAATAACAAGTTATATAATTTTCTTCCTTGTGTCTTTTTTCTTATTTTTAGAAATCCTGGCGTCAGCTACATCATGAAGCACGAAAAGAGAATCCTGCAGTAACATACTAATACTTACTTACTTAGTATTCCCAACAGAAAGTATTTTAGGTGATTCCAAGGAGATATGGTTCTCCAAAAATTACTAGCATAATTTCTCAAAGACATCTAGATTAACTTCAATGTTTTGAATAGATTATACCTTCCAACTTCCAAGCCCCAATCTTAAAAGACTTAGCTTAGATAAATTAATTCACTACTGTACATTAGTAGAACCTGTAGCAATACTTTTAAACTTTGCTCCTGATTTTCCCTTAAATAATGCTCAGAAGTGAGTAGCACAGTCCATTGTACTTACAGGATGCTGGGATACCACCTACTACAGCATTGTACTGGGAATATGATGTTTGATAATTTGTGTATACACGGTCTGTTGATCTTGTAAGCGGTTTTGGCGTCTTTTCTGAGCTTCCTGCTTCTTTTAACACAAGATCTTCCTGCTTCAGCAGTGGTTCATCATCTTTCTTTGTGTCTTTGGGAAGATAGGCATCTAATTTTTTCCCTATATACAAAAGTTATGGTACAGCCAAGATATATTATCAACACATTATAGACTAAGAGACAAAAAACTTTGCTTGAAGAACTGTAAAGGAGGTAACATAATTCATCTGCATTTCTGATAGTGCCTCTAGGAGTTGTTTTACTTTCCCTTGATCTGTAGTATTAAGGAAACTTCCCAGTGACAATCCCAGTGTGCAACACAATACTCCAGGATTCTAAAACACACCTGTACCTGAGACTCTGCTGGTAGTTAGCAACATAAATGCACTCTCTAAATCCTACTCTTCTAAAGGAGAACCTAGTTTACAACAGCAATGTCCTTTCAACAGCTATTCTAAGAACAAGATCATCCCCACAATTTCCCAGTATTAAGGCATCTACCTTTTGTAATTATTTTTTCTTCAAACTCTTTAACACCCATTTTATCTTTCCAGTTCAGAAAGTTTGCAAAGTCCTGGTAATTAATTAGACCATCCTTATCCAAATCACAACAGTCAAATAAGGAATCCAGGAGATCATCATCTAGATTCACATTCAGATGAAAAAATATCTTTCGTAGGTTGTCCTTGTGCATAATTCCATCACCATTCTATTATGAAGAAAATAAAAGAATTATTACATTCTATGATTCTCTAACAGCCATCTTAAAGTAACTTCACCAAAAGAAATACATACACTTTTTCATACATAGATATATAGATAAATATATACAAATAGCACTAGACACGCCATTTCAAGAAGAGTAACATTGCTGAGTACAAAAATAAACCCTAAGTATTTTAAAAATTAGAAATCTGAGTATAAGTGTCAAAAAGTAATTTTCAACTTAAATAATACAGTGATTTGAGAGTAAAGGTGTGACGGGATATTGTGACAAGATAACAATCTAATCATAAATGTTGAGGAAAAGCCAAAATGTCTTCGAAAGTAAGACATCAATCATTCTGTATACATTACAATTAATGTTACATAAGAAATGTCAATCATAATTTTTTTTTCCAGAGAGAAAAAAAGAAAAGATCTGAAATTCTGGTGCTTGGCAACTCAGTCAAAAGAAGAAAGAAAATATGGACATAATCCCTTCCACTGTTTTCCCTTCATGAAGGAATGCCAGATTTTTGAAGTCCAAAAATTAAGATTACTCCTGTTTGTGTATCTCTTGCTCCCTCTAACCTGGATATTCCAAATAGCACTATGAGAAGCTCCAAATACTATTGTGTCTAATTCCATAGCATATCACAGTAGATGAAACATACAATAACCATGAAGTTGTCTTCATAGTTATAGTCTTCATCCATATTTACCTTGCTATGCTTATGGTTCTTCATGTCTGTATCTCTACAGCACAACAGAACTAACATCACACATTCCTTCACATTTATACCTTTTCAAAGCACTAACCTTATCAAAATGTCTTAATGCTTCTAGTAACACATCAAAATTCTCATAGTTAGCTTTCTTCAAACTCTGCCGAACTGCAGTCAAGATAACTCTTTCTCTGTCCTTCCCATGGAGGAAATCCCATGGAATCCGGACACGAAGAAGACCATGAACGTCTGTAAAAATGAACAATTCCTCAATTAGTTGTGCATATACAATAAACACACATTTACAAAAAACAAAAACAAAAACAAAACAAAAAACCCCAAAAAACCCACACCTTGCATTCTTAAGGAAAAGGAGAATTTCAGTTTCAAGATGCCGATTTTCAGCACTGCTGAACAGCTGATACAGCCATTTCATTACAAGATCAAATGGTCCATATCATTATTTCTCTACTCACACACAGTTAGTATCAAAAATGTTAGAACATCTTAATGTAGCTACACAAATCTACCCACTGCTTCCAAAAGCTTCTGAAAGCAGTAGTTGTTACTCAATGTCCAGCTAATTGAGCAAAAAAGAACATATATTATTAATCCACCACTTCCAGTCTGTCATGTTTCACATACTTATGAGAGCCAATGTAATATTTTAGATAATTATGTATCATTGGTTTCTAGAAAGACAATGTACTTTTTTATGTTACTGTTCCCATTTTCTATGTATCCTAACTTTATTAATATTTTTAAACACTTTGGCACACTGAGCTACAATCTTCATCCAAATCCCCAAGATGCCAAAGTCACTTTCTAAAGGGCAAGTGCATTCAGAGCTCAGTAACAAACATGAGTAGCTCACCTAATCCCCCTCTAACAGCAGTGTACAAGCCTTATTTTCTACTTGTTAATAATGAATTCTTTTGTTCAGCTCCTTCTGCTCATCCTTATAGCATGAACTTCATTACACTACATAGAAAAACGTGTAAAAGCTTATGCACCCTTTGAACAAGCTTTCTCTGGCCTAGATTAATTGGATAACTTTGATCTACTTCATTTTTTTGCTTCCCAATTATTGACTGTATTCCCTACTTGTTAAACATAATGTTAAAACATCATCAATCCCAACACCGACTATTTGAGTTGACTAGCTTTCAAAATTTTGTCATAATGAAAATTAATAGTTTTACTCTGCTTTCTGTCTCCTTGCAGCCTTCAAAAACTTATTATTCCTATTTATTTCTTGTTACTTTTATTCTTTTTAGAGAAGTGCTTGAGAAATCATTGAGAGGGAAGATGCATAATTGATTTAAATAGCCATTTTAATTTGTCACTCTGATGATAATAAAGGTTTTCCATCACTTCCTGTTTTGTTACATTCAAATACAAAGGCTTTAAAAAAGAAAACACACCATCATGATAATCGCAAACCTAAATCTTCTTTATTTCTGACATTTGTTTTTTTCTCACTAGCAACTTCAGATCCTCTCAAATTTTCGTTCCAAAAATTTACTGTCGATAAATTTTTGTACCTTGCCTCTTAAGATTTTAGGAAAACTGTATACACAACCAACAGCAATTACTTCAGCATGGTTTCCTCAGCAAAATAAAATTTTATTCTGATCTTGAACTTACCATCTTCTGAAGGGATTATCAATCCAAATGTATGGTCTGGGGGAACATTCATAGTTTCTGCTATACTGTCAATAAGGACATTTCTTTGTTAATTGTCAAACAGTTTATTAATAGCCAAAATAAAACCTCTGATACTATTCTAAAAAAGGATTATATAATTAGGGATGATAAACATAGATCACGTGAAATTTGTTTATCAGGACTTTGTTTCAAAGCTACCATTCCCGAAAAGCACCCCTTTACAAAGTTGATTAGAACATTCACTGTTTGTAATGTAACACAGCCAAATGTAAACATTAACTTTTTGAACATTTATGCTTGTTAAAAGGAAAAACATTCTATGCTATTTTTTCCTAAGCAAATGATAGAAATGTGTGAGAAAAGTCCTTATAATCAAATAATAGGAATATTTAGTACAAAATCTCCAGCTGAAATGTCTCAAAAAAACTACTTTGGCTAAAGTGGAAAAAATTGAATCCCATCTCTGCTTTTCCACATGCAATTCTGTGTCTACCAAAACCAGCAAGCAAGCCCATATCCATGTGGAAAACTTGGCTCAGCTTTATTTACCAAAAATTGAAGATTCTGTTTGTGACATTAAAGAACTGTTTCTTTTTTTAATTTGAAAAAGATGCAATGCTTATTTAATTTTTAATAATTAAATTAAAACTGTTATCTGAATCAAAAATCCCCATCAGAACTGAAAAGATAATCAGCGCTTTGTTCTAAAGCACAAAACAAACGAACAAAAACCCCTACAGAAAAATGGAAACATGGTAATCTAAAAACTACTATGTGTATTTTTCTTTTATCATTTTCACATCACGCATAGGATGTGGATGGTGTAAAATTCACCAAATAAGATTAGGTTAGCCTGTATCCATCTTGTAATATTAGTGCTCGGTTTCAGGCTGCACTGCAACCCCTCCCTGACTGATTACACTGCCTCAGGTTGCTCATGCTCCAGGTCTATCTCACAGTAAGCTGGGACACAGTGAAGGGGAGAGGAGAAACTGACTCATATTTGTGTTCACCCCTCACATGTACTCATGAGAACACTTCTCCAGATCAACTTAAGCCTGGGATCTTGGGTTTAAAATTAACTTTTGCTACCAAAGTCAATGATGCTGTTTGTGAGCCTTCAGACAAATTTTTGCAGAAATCTATAGCATCAGTAAAGACAGCCTTTGGATACATTCAGGAGCCCTGGATTTGCATCACATCTGGATCCTAACTCCACTGTACCTTATGGCTTCTATGGTGCTTCTTAGGCGCTATTCTGTAAAATTACAAATCTATTGCAGATTTCTTCATAAACCTCATTCTAATGATTAAACAGAGATTGGTAAACGCTGCTAGGTAATAACACAATTTAGTTCCACATCCTTTTCCAAGGAAGTAATAAAGTGAGATTACAAATGATGTAACGAAGAAGACCAAAAATAGTGTCAGAGTAAGCAAAATGGTCAAATCCCGAAACATTAGGTGAGATGTTTCAGTCTTTTCAAACCTTCCTAACTGCAAAATACAGGGGGAAAAATGTCTTAAAGAGTGCTTGTCAGACACAGACCACTTAAACAGTAAGATCTAACTTCATTACATGGACACAGTATAGCCCTTACTAGTAACTTGTGTACTTATCAGCGTAATAAGGGAAGGTAGAAGGTCCTTTTCTGTTAAATGAGTGCTGCACTGGAAGCATTGAGCACACAGTTATATTCTTTATCCAAGACATAAAAAGATATGGGAGAAATGGCAAAACTGAGTGAATTTTGTGCTTGGAAGATATCTTTGCTTACTTACGGATAAAGAGCTTTTCCAACCAGAGGCTGGTATTTTTCCTTGAAATCATCACTTCGTTTTGACACTAGGTGTGGTGCTCTCTTCCTGCAAATTATGAAAATAACTCCTGCACATATTTGTTTAAAAATACTTAACATTTTTTGAATAATATTTAAAAGAAAATAGCAACTCCTCTCAACTTAGTAATTAAAATATCTTGCTACTTAAAATCAAAGGACTTTACATAATGCTTATTAAGACATGCCAAGTGCTGTTATATGGTAAAAGTGATTGGATAAACTGTTCTGAAAATCACACCTTGCATTTTCTATTCAGTTCAATACAGCTAAGGATAGGATTGTGAGATGTACAATTTTCTTCAAATACAAAGACCCACTAATTCTGATAATCATTCATTAACTAGTTAACTCATTGCAACTTACGAATCCAGGTCCAAGACCCAATTTAAGCTCTTGGCTGTATTTCGTCCATCTTCATAGTGAGGGGTTTCCTTTCCATAAACAAAGGACTTGTCGAAGTGCGAGTTATACTTCCTATTGACTGGTTCCCCTGAAGAAAAAGTAGGCATTTCAACCTGCGTAAAACACCTCAGGAAGAAAAATGTACCCAGTATCTTCATTCTTAAGACAAAACAATGAAGAAACAAAGGCAAATAACTAACGAACCTGTTCAACTGAAGATAAGTAATTTGCCTTCCCCCTGTTTATTGAGTAGATAGGAACAATCTCATTGACAAAAGTGAAGATAAAAGACAAAATAAAAAGCAAAAACTGCTTCAGTTGGACGTTCTTTTACATCTGATTAAAGACAAGCCCGACAGAATTAATGAAACCATGTAGCCTAAGTGGTGAGGGTCATGCAAACAAATTGCTTTATAATATCTATACCTGAGCAGAAATGTGTACCATTTGATTTATTGTTTTTTAAAAATGCAAAAATGTTTTTGAGGTGCTCCATTTTCAGATATACTCTTGCTATGGTTTTTTGTCACAGATAAAAACTGTCATTCTTTTTCTTCAAGGTCTTTTCCATCACCTTTTAAAAAGCATGATAACTAGAACTTTCGAAAATATTATTCACTGCACGTTTTCTAATAAGGGCTTCATATGGCTGTATGGCAGCATGGAAATTTTATGCTATTGCTAAGCTCCTCATCAGAAAGTCTGTCTGTTCTGAAATTCTGTTTGGATCCTGATGAAAGAGAGGAACTAGAGGAGAAAGTACTGGAACAGGTTGGGCTCATAGTCTGTGACTTTAAATCTGAGATTGCTTTCAGTGGCATAGACAATGCCAAACTCAGTAAGCAACCAGGGCATCTCCGAGTTTCTAGTTTCCTGGAAATATTTTGCTTTTCAAACAGCACCCAAAAGAAATCTGGCTTCCAACTCCTTCATTAAGTTCTTACACTGTTTCAAATGCCCATCATGAAGTGATGGACAGTTCTATAAATTGAGATCATCCTCTCTCAGCTGCATTTTTTTTTCACATAATTTTTTTTTTAATAATTTATATTGTATTAATACAGTGGTTAAAATTAGTAGTTACATCTCAAAAAATAGCATACAGTATGCACTGAACACACATAGAGGAACTTTTTATGGGTTTCTTATCAGCCTTTGAACTTACCCACATAATAATCCTCGTGTGACAGAACGTACAAATCATGTCCTTCTCTCGCTTCTTTATCCACTTCCTCAAAGGTTTTTGGTGGATTTACAACCTCTCCAGCCGATAAATCTGGAAACAAATAAATAATGTATGGTTGGGGGAGGTAAGGGGGTGGATATTTAATTTGGTTGGTTCTTAATTTGTAAACAATATCTTGTTAGAGAACTTGCTAATACTGTGGAAGAATGATACTTCTTACCACATTTCTAGTCAACCTATATTCAATCTAGTAATATAATGACATGGGACTAGGGAGAGAATCACAGAAACCCAGATGAACAGAACTTTTGCAAGAAAGCTACATGGGCAAGACAGATGTGATTTCCTCCAGTCTATGGAGGAAAGATACACATGTCAAGGAAGTTTCTTTCATTAGACCTCTTAGAGTTGTTGGGAAAAGGAAGGTAAAGTTGACAGCTACCTAAACAGTTCTCCCAGGAAATCAATAAAGACAGATCAGGAAGAGAGCCAAAAGCCCTACTAATTACCGTATGTTCTCAGTTGCTTGTTTCTTCATAACTGAAAAATTTTTAGGCCTTTCAGTAACTGTTATATAATAATTCTTTTTTTAAAATGGAGTTGTTGGAATCATAGAGCATGTGCTAGATATTAAATTGCAGGTTATCTTGTATTTACAGAAAGTATGTTCTAATGGCACATTTTCCTACCTTTGAAGATTTTTATTCCAAATATAGTATTAATTATATCCAAGCCCTCAGGTAACTTAGAAGACTGATCATGTGATCTACCCAAAGGTGCTTCACGATTACTGGAGTAAATTGCTTCTTTCATGTCTTGCATCTTTTCTTGAAATTCACTTTTAGCAACTGGACTTATCAGTGAAGCTACCTGAAAACATCACAAACACCAGAGGCAGGAAAACCAACAAACTTTGATCATTCACACATGACTATGACTACCCACACAAACAAAAGTTTGCTTACAAGCGTCCCAATGAGATCTTACATGGTTACACCGACATAATTTTATCCACCAAGTTGCAAATCAAAACTGTATCTTGAGAGAAGACCTCTACTAATCAATGCTATGCTAAATTTCCAGCTAAATAAAATACTTATTGTGAGATATTTTTATTTTTATGCTAGTTTTTCCACTTGTTAATATATACATTTCCTGACTGCAATCTTTCTTTTTTTAGCCCATATTAGAAACTATAGTCAAATTATAATATGACCAAAAATAAAGTGATTTGATTTTTCAGGCTGTCCATCAAAGTAATGGGGACTCTAGAGAAGATTTATTATTAGACTCTCATTGAATATTATATAAAGAAATATTGAAAAAAGTAGTAGCAAATATAATTGATCCAAACTCATGCTTAGCAAACTGACTAGGCTTCCAAATCTTCCTCCAGTTAATATTTAATTAGTAATGCAAAGTCTTCAACAGGCAGTACAGGCTAAACAGATCGATCCATTCAACAAAAAACTTCTAAGGAGGGACACAAAAACCTGGCTGTCTTCCATTTTGGATATGCCTAATAAATGTCCTACTCAACATCCTCTAATACTAGGACTTACTTCATAAAAATGCACTTCACTAACACAACTGCTATATTTAGAGATATGAGCACTACTGTCTGATAAAACTACCCTTCGGTTGTTTGATTATAGATTACAAAGATAACTTCTAAAGACTACATGCAAAATAGTCTGACATATCCAAACCATCACTTTTTAGCTAAAAAAATCAGTTTCCAGCCAAAGGTAAGAAAACATACAGAATAATTACACCAAACTGTAACACATTCTCAGACAGCTCTTTTGCTAAGAGCTCAACTGGTTTTATCTCTGTAACCCAGAAGAAGTAAGCAGCAAAATTTGTGGGTAGAAGATTGTTCATTAACTTAAACCTTGAAATGAAATGAATAATTCAGTACCCACTATGAAAGTAATGTCACTGATTACAGTCACGGAACTTCAAATATTTTCCAATTTCAATAATGCTAAATAAATCCTATGATTTGACCTCAGAACTCAGGTAATTCACAACAGCTGTGAAATGCTGCACTATAAATCACTCAGCTATGTACCTTCATCCTTGACTATGAGGAAATCAGCTGCTTTTATTAGGAACACTCTTAAGAGGTTCATTCTTAAACAAAAGTAAATGAGTCACATTCTTACAGTGAGTTTGGAGGTTGTCTTTATGCCATGTGTCAAGTGAGTTGCAACGTCAGGATCATTTGCTGTGCCGTAGAATATTATTTTAGCACCAGGAGCTGGATCTGTTGTATTTCGAAACTTTCGTACAACAGTCGGAGTAATGGCCTATATGTAAGGCAAAGCAAAAACAAGTTCACACCAGACATTCACAAAACGCTAATGGAAAAAAAATGTACTGCAGATATTTCTGTCATTCGAGATCTAAGAACAAAATATGAGGATGCTTTAGGGCTGTAATACATGCATATGTTCCTTGCAGATGCCAATATTGTGAGCATAAGGTCAAAGCAACCCAGACTAAATTTTATCAAACCAGCATTGCTAAGTTTCAGTGCTTCCCAGTTTTAATTTGGGTAACAGCTACTTCAAATGTTTGTGATGAAAACTAGATGTTACACTTATAAATTTCAGAAACCTTTAACCTGATTCACAGCAATTACACCATCAATGTAGCGATTTTGGAAATTATTTAAACCACAGGGTTGAGGGTTTTTAATTATCATTTAAAGGGAGACTCACTATTTACAGTATCCATTTGTGTCTCAGTAGCCTCTCACTCTTCAGGGGCATGGGGAAGGGCCAGTGAGAATCACAATTCTGACAGGCATTCTTGTAAAGAAGAATCTCCATCAGAAGTCATAATAATTCCCAATAATTACTCTAACTGTATTACCAGAGGAAAAAACTGTCTAAAACAATTATATTTAGTCCCAACTAAGCAAGCACAGTGACTTCCGTAAAACACGTGCAATGAAAATGAACTGCCAGAAATGTTTTTCAATCCTGCCAGCTAGTCTCTATAACTCCATGTGACAAAAACCAACACTGAAATAATTGGTAGTTTCAAAAGAGAAGGGATGTAGAAAAAACCAGGAGCCTCTGCAAAACCGACTCACCCTGGGTAAGACCTCTTCGAGACAACTCGCAATCGTGCTGCCTGCGGGACACAACTTTCCAGCCTGAACAATGCAATCAAAATATAAAGAAGGCATAACGAAACTCACTGTAATAATACACACAACTAGTCAAGCTGGAATGTGACACTATGCACGGGATGTTGTCCAATTGTCCCCGCTTCGCCGGGGCTGTGGGGAGTTGGAAGGTGGCAAGGAGCCACACCCTTTTCTGGGAGAGAGTGGGCTCGCAGGGAGATGTGCCTTCCCCTCCCACACGCTGCCCCTCTCCCAGCCCCTTCCTCGGCGAGACCCTGCCCCAGAAAGGGGGCAGAGAGGGACGGGCGGCTCCCCGGCGTCGGTGGGACCTCTTGGGCGAAGGCACTCACGTTGGGCTGCTCCGGAGTCCCGTCGAGGGCCGTCTCCTCGGGGCAGGGCGGCAGCTGCTCCGCCATGGCCAGCGCTTACCCTGCTCGCTCGGTAACGGCGGCGGCGCCAGGAGCGCTCGTGTGAGGCGGGCGGTGCGGTGGCCCCTCACAGCGCTCCGCCATGCCCTCGCACCCAGCGCCCCCCGTCCTGCCCCTCACAGCGCTCCGCCATCCCCTCGCACCCAGTGCCCCCCGTCCTGCCCCTCACAGCGCTCCGCCATCCCCTCGCACCCAGTGCCCCCCGTCCTGCCCCTCACAGCGCTCCGCCATCCCCTCGCACCCAGTGCCCCCCGTCCTGCCCCTCACAGCGCTCCGCCATCCCCTCGCACCCAGTGCCCCCCGTCCTGCCCCTCACAGCGCTCCGCCATCCCCTCGCACCCAGTGCCCCCCGTCCTGCCCCTCACAGCGCTCCGCCATCCCCTCGCACCCAGTGCCCCCCGTCCTGCCCCTCACAGCGCTCCGCCATCCCCTCGCACCCAGTGCCCCCCGTCCTGCCCCTCACAGCGCTCCGCCATCCCCTCGCACCCAGTGCCCCCCGTCCTGCCCCTCACAGCGCTCCGCCATCCCCTCGCACCCAGTGCCCCCCGTCCTGCCCCTCACAGCGCTCCGCCATCCCCTCGCACCCAGTGCCCCCCGTCCTGCCCCTCACAGCGCTCCGCCATCCCCTCGCACCCAGTGCCCCCCGTCCTGCCCCTCACAGCGCTCCGCCATCCCCTCGCACCCAGTGCCCCCCGTCCTGCCCCTCACAGCGCTCCGCCATCCCCTCGCACCCAGTGCCCCCCGTCCTGCCCCTCACAGCGCTCCGCCATCCCCTCGCACCCAGTGCCCCCCGTCCTGCCCCTCACAGCGCTCCGCCATCCCCTCGCACCCAGTGCCCCCCGTCCTGCCCCTCACAGCGCTCCGCCATCCCCTCGCACCCAGTGCCCCCCGTCCTGCCCCTCACAGCGCTCCGCCATCCCCTCGCACCCAGTGCCCCCCGTCCTGCCCCTCACAGCGCTCCGCCATCCCCTCGCACCCAGTNAGGCACCGAGGAGTCCCTCCTTCTTCCTTACCCTCGCCTGGTTGCTAAGCGACCAACTTTCTGCAGCCTGCTCAATTGTGAGCCTGCCACAGGCAGCCTACAGCTGGCTCCTTTGCTACCACATTGAGTGGCCCAGAGGCCGGAGCCTTTGTAGCCGTCGCCTGTCTGGCCACCGGGTGGCCAGAGCGGAACAAGTGACTGCGCTACAGTGTGGCACCCAATGTGGGGCCCTCTGGACAGCTGGACGCTTGACCAGAGGGTCACCTTGAAGGCGGACCGGCCAACGCGGCCGCGGACTTTGCTGACGCACCGCCGGTTGGAGCTGCCACCGCCCCGTGTGTAGCACACTGCTTTGTGCGCAGTGGTGCTCCCGGGGAACGCCGACAACCCCTCTGCAGATCCCCGGAGGGACCGGCGAGCGGCGAGGGACCTGCCCGAAGGATTTCTGTTTCCTGGACCAGTCGTGCTTTGGATTTTATTGGTAAGTATTTTGTGAACCTTCTCCTGGTCCCGGGACCCTTATTTCCTTTTCTTTTTCTCGTTTTACCTTCGGGCAGGGCGGAATTTGGGGTGCGGACCTTTTTCGTGTTTGTTAAAAATGGGATCTAAACTGTCCGCTCCCCAGAAGGAGTTTTATAACCAAGTTGTGGGTTCCCTTTTGGTTAGTAAAAAGAGTTTTTCTAAGGGATTGTTGAAAAGATTGGTGCACCATCTTTTTGTGTCTTTCCCCCAGGCGTCCCCCGAGAAAGCCCTTGTTATTAAATTCTGGAATGAGGTGGGGGCAAAATTGTCCTCCCTCCGAGCCTCGGGGGACAAGCCAGCGGCTCAGTTTTTGCCGTTAGTTATCTTAATTTGCGAGTCGCTGAGCTCTGGGGAGAAAAACACGAAAAGATCGTGTACTACCACCCCGGTTAAAAAACGTGCTCCCGAACCCCCTCTTTCCTCGTCCCTTGTTCCTAATCCCTCTTTCCCTACATTGGG
>VZRV01005309.1:66322-82846 GCA_013398115.1 Falcunculus frontatus | reverse complement strand
CCAGCTCCTCTCACCCCAGCTTGGCCCCAGCTTTCCCATAGCCCAGTCCCAGACTCCGGTTCCTTTGTGGTGCAGTGACACAGAACAGCTCGAGCTGGTGCCCCTGGGGAGGGACCCCAGACAAAGTCCCCCTGGGCTGTGCCTGTCCCAATGCTGATGTTTAGCCCAGCTCCTGTTCCTGGCTCCTGCACAGTCTCGGGGTAAGTGGCCACCCCCCATCTGGCTCCCTAGGGCCCCGAGCCCTTGGTCAGGCAAAGGGTCAGTGCCAGGTCCCGGCCCCTTGCCGGGGACTCTGGCCATTCCCCCCACTCTGAGCACAACCTGCAGCCTGTGCTCCAGCTCCCCGAGCTGGGCACTGGAGCATTCCACAACAGCCCTCCCTTTGTTTTAGTGGAATACACCTGCTAATATATTGAAAGGAAGAAGAAAAAACTTTCAAGGCATTTGAGTACTGCCCTTATATGCAACATTATCACAAGTAAAAAACATAAGAGAATTACGGGTTAACAGGGTGAAGTACAACATAGACTCCTGTGCACAAATACTTAAAAGATTACCAACACAAAATCCCAAAGGATTCTCAGAAGTCAGTTATTTATCAACCAGTTGATCGCAGAATCACAGAATCATTAAGGTTGAGAAAGACCTCTGAGACCATCAAGTCCAACCTATGATCGAGCACCACCTTGTCCACTAGGCCAGAGCACTGGGCGCCACATCTAGTCTTTTCTTAAACACCTTCAGGAACAGTTACTCCAAACCTCCCTGGACAGCACATTCCAGTGTCTAATCACCCCTTCTGTGAAGAAATTCTTCCTAATGTCCAACGTAAACTTCCCCTAGTGCAGCTTGAGACTATGTCCTCCTGTCCTGTCGCTGGCTGCCAGGGAGAAAAGCCCGGCTCCCACCTGGTTCCACCCTCTTGTCAGGGAGTTGTGGAGAGCAAGAACATCCCCTCTGAGCCTCCTTTTCTCCAGGCTGAGCCTCCCCAGGAGCTCAGCTGCTCCTCATCTGACTCCTGCTCCAGACCCTTCACCAGCTTTGTTGCTCTTCTCAGGACTCACTCAGCACCAAAATGTCCTTCCTGAATTCAGTGGCCCAGACCTGCACACAGGACTCAAAGTGTTGCCTCACCAGTGCTAAGTTTAGGAGAAGAATCACCTCCCTGGTCCTGCTGGCCACACTATGGCTGGTACAGGCCAGGTACCATTTGCCTTCTTGGCCTGAACACTCCTGGGCTCATGTTCAGCTGCTGTTGACCAGCACCCCCCGGCCCTTCTCTGCTGGGAGCTTTCCAGCCACTCTACCCCAAACCTGCATCGCTGCAGGGGATTATTGTGACCAAAGTGTTGGACCTGGCAATTGGTCTTTTTGAGCCTCATGCTGTTGGTCTCGGCCCATCAATCCAGCCTGTGCAGATCCCTCTGCAAGGCCTTCCTACCCTCCAGCAGATCAACACTCCCACCCATCTTGGTGTCATCTGTAAATTTACTCAGTGTGGACTCAATCCCCCTATCCAGATCATCAGTAAAGATACTGAACAGGACTGGGCCCAGCACTGATCCCTGGTCACCACTAGTGAAAGTGGTTGAACAGATCATCCACTGTTTGTTTGACGTGAGAATAGTGTATCCAATTTTTCTTACCTAAAACTTTAACAGCAAAATAGGAACACAGTGAAACAGCACATGACCCCTGCTATCTAGGTCCTAATTTGGATTTTCTACAGAATATCTTATTTAAAATTCCATCTCCAGGCTGTATATCATGTACCTGTATTTCAGGGGGTTGAGTTGATAACACTGAGCATACTTTGTTCTTGGAACTCTTTCTGCATATATATGACACACTGGGTCAGTCTCCATCCAATAAGCTGGTCATAGTTGGGATATAGGATCCTGGCATAGCTAAGTGCTTTCCAAAGAGAATTTCTGCTTGTGTCAGTCCTACGGCATATCACAGAGTATTCTGGACATCCCACAGAGCCAAATTTAAGGCTTCTGGCCATTTCCGGTTAGTGTACGTGCATATTTTCACTATCTTTTCTTTTAATGGTCTATTAATTCTTTCTACTTCTCCTGAAGACTATGAGCGATGTGGTGGTATATGTAATTTCCTCTCTCTCCCTAAAGACTTGTACAGCTGATGGATTATATTTGCTGTAAAATGAACATCTCTGTCTGTTTCAGTAAGCTCTGGAACCCTGAGTATCAGGTATAACTTCCTTTAACCAGGCATTCACTACTCCTCCTGTGCAAGCCCTTCATGTTGGAAAGGCTCCTGCCCAGTCTGGCAGCTGATCTACCATCACCAGCAAACGCTTGTCCCCAGCTGGAGGTGACGTGTCTGTAGTCTCTGTGCAGCCACTGGAAAGGGAAGCAGGCCCATGGTCACCCTCCAAACTCTGAGCTTGGTCTGTTACATGAGAACTTTGGGCAAGCCAGGCAGCTACTAGTAATTCATCTTGCAGCAGCATAAATTCCTGGAGCTGCCCACACTTTTTGTCCCTCCCTGGGCTTTACCCTGAAACCATCTCACCACAGTGACTAAACGTTTCTTTGGCAGACCAGTTTTTCTCCAGCTGACCATATTCCATCTTAATTTTGAGTTGCCTCCCACTTTTCCCATTGTCTCTTTCCTTCTGTTGAGCTGTCCTTCTCACACATAGTTTGAAATTCTGTCAAATCGGGCCTTTCACTCTGGACAACCGTTAGAGTCACAGTGGCACAATAATCCCAGGGGCTGCCTGGCTGTGCCTTCACAGCTGCGTCAGCTGGGGCATTGCCTCTGCCAAGCCCTGTAACGCCTCTAGTGTGGGCTGGACAAGGTACTACAGCAATTTCTGCAGGGAATTGTACTGCTTCTAGCAAATTGCCTATTTCCTCTCCATTGGATACTCTCTGTCCTGCTGATATGAGAAATCCCTGCTCTTTCCATAACATTCCTGCTGCATGACAAACACGGAAAGCATATCAAGTATCAAATGTATAGCTGTTCACTCCTTTCCCTCTTCCCAGATGTGCAGCATGAGCCAAGGCTGCTCCCTGTGTGCTCCTCCTTGCTGAGAGCGGTTCTGCTTCTGTTACCTGTCCCTGGCATCCCCACGGATGCTCTATCCAGACCATGACTGTCCTTGCAGGTAGCAGGATGAGCCCAGAACTAGATCTGGGTTATGTGAGGGAACATCAGCTAATGGAAATCTGCATCCCTTGCTCAGATTGGAGATGGGCTTCTCCATCGTCAGGTAGAGGCATTCGGCTCACTGGATTCAAGGTGTTGCATCTTTTTAAGAGTATCTGCTGTTAGGAGAATTTATTGTTGTGACAGAGCTGGGGTTGGACACTGTTCCAACAGTACCTCCACCTCATGTGGGACACGGACTGTTGCAGCATGTCCCAGGGTAAGAGGGTGGCTTTTCTCTGATGTTGCTGCTGCTGCCACCGATTTACAACAGCTCCCGCTGCAACTGGATCCAGATGAATTGAGTAACGTGTGACCAGTCTCTGGTGGGGTCCACTTTCTGTGTTACCACTCCAGTGGCCAGTGGCCATTTCTTTATGCCCATGCACACACACACAGAGACGCACACACATACATGCATATATAACTATTTTTTTCAGTAGCAAAAGTCTTTTCCTTTCCTTTTCACTGAAGAGGCAATACAAAGCATTAGGCAATGGAACCAGTTTCCTGCTCAGGCAGGACTTTTTGCCCATCATCCTCCTGGAAGAAAATGGAAGTTTTCCCCAAGTTAATAGACATAATGTCAGTGTAAGAAGGTTTACTGCTGCTTTGCGCATTCCACTAGTCCCGGCCATGGGTGATGCCCTCCCTTCATGAATAGAACATAGCAGATCTTCGAGAACAGCTACAACATTTCTCCTTATTCTGGGGGAAGTCTTCAAATATTATGTTTACCATCCCTTCACCTAATATAAATGTGCATGCAGAAAAATGTGCTTTTATAAATATTCTTTTAGAAATACACACACAAAAATAGCAACATTATAACAAGTGCGTGTCCGCAGGGAATCTCATATACATACAAAAATAAAGTGGTGTTTGAGCTGACAGACACCTGGAGAGCATGCTCCATGGCATTTCTAGTTTACACCCCAACAATCCGTTCAAATAGTTACAACTAAATCTGAAGTCACAAAAAAATATAAGTTTTCCAGGAAAACGGACACAAGCAGCACACATTTGGAGGCTGAGGTGCCTCTGTATGCAGATCTCCCCGAATCCTCCTTTTTGAGGACGCTCCATGCGCACAGTGACCCCGAGGGACCAGCTCCCTCCGCGGGTGTCCCAGAGACACGGCCCTCCTGAGAGCTGGAACAAAAGCTTTCCAGAAGCCCACAAAAAAATCTTAAATCAACTCTTAGATTAAAATATCTTGAAGGAATCACCAAAAGTTAAAGACTGTCTCTAGCACACGATTTTTAATAGGTTCCCACTGTATCTTTTAAAACGCTTCAACCACTCTTCCTCAGCGTTTTTCCTCCGAGCCTAGCTCAGGCCAGCCCCCCAAGCACCCGCAGTCCCCGCAGGGCCCCGGCCGGGCCGGGCCGTCCCCTCGGACCCCGCTGCGGACACGGCGCCGGCCCCACGCGCGGCGCTCCTGCTGCCGGGCGCTCCCGGACCCGCCGGGGAACGGGAACCGCGGCTCCCGCAGCTCCCGCGGACACCGCTCCCGGCACAGCGCAGGATTGTCCCGCACAGCCTCGGCCAAGGGCGGCTTCTTTTCCATGCTGGGGCTTATTCCCGCCTTTTCAAGCACTAAGAGGGACTTGAACCACCTTTTTACATGCTAACAAAAATATACTTTATCCCCTTCGGCGTGTGCCTCCCGAGGGGCTCCAGCCCCTGCAGGAGTGTCACCAAATCTGAACAAAATGACGCTCCGATAGAAGGGCCCAGGTCCACCCTTAGCATTTCTATTGAATGTGCTCAGGCAATTTGAACAGCCACGCTCAGGCTCCTCCCTGCTCCAAAGATGGAGGTGAACTCCCCTGGTAGGAGCATTTGGGTGCTTGGAGAAGGAAGACTCCAAAGGTGGTGGCCTGTGGGTCCCACCTGGATCGACAAACTACTAAGGAAACTTTCCTGTCCAACCGGTCTGATGCCACTTTGGGGGGCCCACTGGTACTGCCCCAGACTGTCACTGTTGGGACCGAAGCCCCTTCACAGCAGCAGCTCCCGTGACCCCACAGGCCCCACGTGACTCTCCACACACCCCGAGCACACCCTGCAGCTCTCACTGCAGCCGCACATTGAGCCACCTGCACTGCTTGTCCTCATCACCAGCCAGCGGGGGTCCTGCTAGCCCCAAATATTTTGTTAAACTCTGCTAGGGCCCACATCCTGAAGAGCTGTCAGGTCTATCTGCTTCTTTTTCTAACATTATAAAAACTTGCTCAAAAAGGTCACCTAAGATGCTGAAGCTTGTCCTGAGAGCCTCAACCCTTGCAGTGTCCCAGAGACACAGCCGCCTGCCTGGGATGCTTGAGCCAGGATTTCCCCTTCCCATCCTCTTAGGGGGGTCTGAACCCCTGGGAGTCCACGAGCACCCTCAAGGAGCCACCTTAGAACACTCTGTTCGGGAGGTGTCTCTGGCAAAGGTGCAGGTGCAAAGCTATGCCAGGCACGTCCACAAGAAACTCAAATTGTGCTCGGTGCTGCTGAGCTCCAGCAGAAGAGCCGAAGCTACTGGGAGAGTCCTGGCACCCCTGTGTCTGCCAGGCACCCTGAGGCACTGAGAACCAGGGATGACTTTGAAAGTGTGACCCTTGCTGGTGCTGGTGAGGCCGAGTGCTGGGCTGAGTGTGCCTGGAGAGTGTTGGTGGGTGGAGAACTTTTCTCTTGCTTTCGGTTTGCTGTTCCTTGGCTGTGTGGCAGGTTTCTGTTCTCAGTGGGGCTTTGCCAATTTGCCTTTTTTGGTTTTATACTGCTGCTGTGGTGCCACAGTGGTGGTGGGGGGCTCGGGTGATGCCTCTGGCTTACTCACTCCAGCACCTTGGTGCCCTGGACGCAGGGGTTCAGCCTGTCCATCCAAGCTGGTGCAGCTCTGTGTACACACAAACACTTTCCCTTTTTGCCAAAGAGCGATTTGGATTCCACTGTTGAATAAAAAAGAGCTTCAGGCCCTGCTGTCATGTCTCCTCATGGTTGTTGCTACTGCTCAGAGGGAGCTCTGTGCAGCAGGCTGGGCCTATCCTCACTTTTTGGGGCCACAAACACAGCTGGGTCAGGATGTTGGTGCCTGATGCACAACTTTGTCTTGATATAATGATGCTCTGTGAGAATCCCAGATCAATATGCTTCTACTGACGGCTCCATGCTCGGCACTGAGGGGCACGCCAGCTCCGTGCCATCCCGAGCACAGCCCCAGCCTATCCCACAGTGCTGCTGGCCCCGAAATCCCATCCCGCCTGTCCAGACCCTGCAGCCTTTGGTTTTACCCCATCCCCACCCTCAGAAGCAGCCCTTACATCACCCCTCACTGGGGTTTTGCTGGGGGGTCTTGGAAGTCCCGGGTGGTTCATCCCAACAGGAGCTGCTGGCACGGCAGGTCCCATCCCCTGCAGGAACCACGGCTGGTTTTGGGAGCAGCAGCATTCGGTACCTAGGGGACGCCTGGGCTCCGGCCGTGCTGGGGCTGTCGCTGTCGCTGGAGGGAGCCCCGTGGCAGCTCCTACGAACTGCAGTTGAAGTGGTTGTTAAAAATGAAAAGAGGTGGAGGATTTCAGATGAAAACAGAGACTCAGAACAGGCTTCTTCTGCAGAGGGACCTTGAAAGGGCTCCAATGTGGCACCAAGGGCACTGGGGCACGGGCGGCACTGACACTGATGGAATGTGGAGACTTGTGCAGCAGAATGGGCTACACAAGAAAGCAGAAGCTGTGATCCCTAGGATAGGCAAGATTTAGGGCATTTGCCCATTTGGCATTTACCAAACCGTGGATGGTGTCTGGTACTGGCTGGCACCGTCCACAAGGCAGCTCCTGTAGATCAAATGCACCACAGGGGAGCAAACCCCAGGCGTGCCAAAAAAAAAAAAACCCCGGCAATGAGTAAATGCAGAAGAGCTCCTTCACCAGCTTCTATTTGATGCATAAATCCCACGTCAGTCTCATTACTTCAGCATCCAGACTAAAATATGCACTCCAGTATCTGCTGCTGCACTCAGGGACTAAGCAAGTTTTGAATTAAGCAAAAGGAATATTAAAAATGCATTTCTGAATGCAGGCATGAGCACAGAGCTGGGTATAATGGGCTGTTTGCACAGTTGTGCTTGGGGCTATCATTAACCCTGGGATTTCCCCCAGGGAAGCAGGACAGATGCAGGAGCTGGGGCCACATTTAGGTACATCAGGTATTTATAGAGCTGCTCAGGGGACTAGAGCAGTCTTTTCTTCCTGCAATGAGCAGTTTTTCTCTTCCTTCCATGACCAGCCAGAGCACTGCCTATGCTTTTCTCCAGCTCTAGTACATTGGAGCTGGAGAAAAAATACACATGGGACTGGGAGCACTGCTGGCATTTACCCCCATCACCTTAAAGGCCCCTGCTCCATCCCTGGCTCCTTTCATTCTGACATTTATAATCACCCCCCAGAAGTTACAATAAATGCTTTTGGAGATGACTACACAGATGTATGAGCAGGCAAAAGGCTGGTATTTAGTGGGGCTTGTCCTGATTAGCTCTGACAGTGATGGGCCTGGATCATCCAGACCTCAGCCTCTGCTCATTTTCAAAGAGTTGGCACAGGCTTTTCTAGCCACCTCCATGGAATATTGCCTTCATGCAAGAGTCTGCCATCAGGGAATAAGAAAACCCAACACATCAGCACTTATGAACTTGCTGCCCCACAGCCTAATTTCCAGGAAGAAAAGAAATTTAGGAGCCTAATAAACTTCAAGCAGACTAAAACCTGCTGCTGGGCCCTATAGCAGCAATTTATCTCAGAGCTCCGTAAGGCTACAGCTGACAATGGAGGCCAGAAGGGAGCAGAGTGCTCAAGTCACACTTCCAGCAAGGGAAGTTTTCAAATGCAGAGTCCTCACAATGCTCCCACACATCTGCCACAGGTAAACCATCACAAAAATAATCCAGGCAGGACACTTAAAGGCTTGTTTTTATTAAAAGACATCTTCAGAAAAGATATTTTAGTACAAAAAAAGTTTAAAATACACAAACTACACTTGCTTTCCTTTCCAGCATCAACACTTATAAATTACACCACATTGTTATTAACACTGCATTTAAATATGAAAACAAATTGGAACAGGGAATTCATCAACAAGGTCCAACATCCTACAAACAACTATGTACAGTATTTAGCAGCTAGGAGCTCTAGCACAGTAGTCAATATGACTTCAATAGGGCAGGATGCTTGGGAAGCCCCAAGACTGCAGCTTGGCCTGTAAGTTTTCAGGGACCTGTTTTGGCCACCTCTCCCCCAGACACCCACCCCAAAGGCAGAGATGATGCCACACAGCATGGTACACACCTGATGAGGTGTGGCTCTTGCAGAGAAACCCTGCTGTCCCCTGGCCTTGTAGTGCTGGGACACACATGTGGGACAGACCCAGTCACTCTGCAAAGCATGAGGTGTCTGGTGGAAGAAGGCAAACCCTACTTCTGGGGGGCTGACAGTGACAGCAGGGCTGGTCCTACCCAGGGACAGTCACTGCTCTGTATCTGTGCTGTCCCACTGCTCGTCCTACCCACCCCCAGCAGCACTGGCAGGCTCCAGGCAGAGCTCCAGACACAGCTCCCCAGGACCTGGCCCCTCAGGCAACCAGCTGCAGGATCTCACCCATCAACCTCAGAGCTGGAAGCAGTTTTCCCAGCTCCCAGGAAATTCCAGCACAGCCAGAAATACAGGTCTTCAAAGGGAAGGCAAGTGAGTCTGAGGTCCCCCCTTCTGCACAGGTCACCCTCAGCCCTCCCACCAAGCCCTGTACCTCAGGGGGACAGGGGCCGCACAGATAGAGCTGCCTGAGGCTCACTGCCCCCAGACCCAGCAAGGGAAGGAGGCTCCAGGGGCTCTCACAGGAGGATATGTGGGACATCATTTGGGAAGAACAGTGAAAGACAGGACACAGCAAGACTCCATACCCAATGCTGTGGTCCAGAGCAGTGAGACACTTCACGTGCCCTGCCTGCCCCAGGTCCAGCTCATCAACACAGTACAGAAATGTTAAGACAGGATAGAAAGCACCAGACAATTTAAACTTCCCACAGCAGCATATAGCAGGTCGGGAGACCCTCGTGCATGCTCTGGAGGTGGATCTCCCTCCTGGTGGCTCCTCTTCAGGTTTGGGAGCTCCCATCCAGGGGTTTTGGCAAAATGGAGCTGTTTTAGCAAGGAGCAGTGTTGTGCCTCTAAAGGGCTTCTAACCAAGGAAGGGGGGATTGTTTTCTGTAAACACCAAGTGATGGAGCTCAGGTCCATGCTCCACAGAGAAAGTCTCAAGTAGCAACTTTAGAGCTCTGCTTCCAGTGCTGCAGGTTGGATTTTCATGATGGTTGACTTTAGGGGGTAGTACCTGCCCTTCCATGTCTTCCAGAAGATGCCCTGCTTGCGCTCGTGCCTCTGCCGGGGGATAGAACGGAAATACTTCCCATTGAGGTTGGCATGGCCACAGGTGCTGAACCACCAGCCACCTACGAGGGCAATGAAGAGAATTTTAACTCACAGAAATTCCAGACAGAAAAACACCAGTTTCAAGGCAGCTGATGCCCGCATTTCCCCGACTTTTCCAGGGCTTTGGGATCTTGCAAGACCACCTCATGCACAGTCAAGGAGTCCCGTGCACCAGGGAGCCTTTTACAGATCCTATATGACTTCAGGCTGCATCTGCAAATCCAGGCTGCTCCTTCTTGTGTGAAAAACCCCCTCCAACCCTTCAGCAGCCAGGGCAGGGGAGGCCTCTGCTCTGCTTGAAAACGTTCCAAGCAAAGTGGCAGACAGCAAAGCTGTTAGGAGGACAGATGCNCCCCCCCCCCAGCTTCAGCTTCTCTCCTGGTTCCCCGCACAGCTCCTCCCAAAGAAGCAGCTGTCCCAGGAAGTAGGGGACAAGACAGGCTCAACAGCAAAGGGGTCTAGTGCCACAGGGTCTGTGTCCCACTGGACCACCACAAGACAGGGGAGGGCTGAAAGGGAAGTGCACATACTGGGACAGAAGACCTCAGACTGACCTGAGAGGTGTTTGGCACAGTTTGTGTCAGCTTTAAGGTCATGGTCACGATCCCGAGTGGAGAAGGGCAGCTGCCTGAATTCTCCAATGGCGTTTTCCAGCTCTCCAGACAGAGGCCCCAGCAGGTTGAGTGTGTAGGCTGTGCTCTCACCACCAAGACTGAAGACAAACTGAACCACCTGGGAATTCCCCTCCCAGTCTTCCAGCTCAATCAGGAGATTGTATTTTCCCTCTTGGACAAGGTGATGTATCTTCTCCAGGCCCAGCCAGAAGTCACCTGAAATAAGACTCATGACATTGGCTGCAGGGACACAAACATGCCATGAAAAGCAGAGATGTGAGCAAGCTCCAAAGACAAACAGGGACAACCTAGGACACTGCAGTGTTTGAATCACTGTCTGGCACCTGCAGGACACATCAGGAAGATCAAGGACCCCTGCTCTGCAAGCAGTGTCCCCCTCTCTTCAGCCCACGCCTGTGCTCCAGCACAGAGAGCTCCAGGCGCCAGCAAGAGGAATAACTTTTGCTAAGCTTCCCTTATCCTGCAGTGAGAACATAGACACCATTTTCCACCTACCACGAAGGTCTCCAAAGCCATTTTTGTAGGCATCCCACAGCTGGTCAAAGTCCACAGAGCCATCCATGCGCCTCTGGATCACTGTCCAGCCACCCTCTGTGGGAAGGGAAAACACAGTCACTTGGGATTACCATTGACAAGAGCACCCTGCCAAGCCCTGCAGGACACTGCACGGCCTTACCTGAGGTCATGTCACAGTAGACTTTGAAGGGCTGAGATCCTGTGGGCTGCACCTGGAAAATGCCACTGCTTTGCTGCCCAGCCAGGAAGAGCTGGTGGCAACCCTCTGGGAGCTCTACAGGGGAAGGAAACAGCAACTGAGGAGATGGCCACAAACCCCACTTCCTCAGCAGGTTGCTCCTACCATGGCCCTGGCACCTGCAGCCCTGGCCACAAGCCTGGCCAGCTGTGCACAGCAGTGGCTGCAGCTCTGGACATGTGCTGGGGACAATGGCCCCCAACTTCAGCATCTTTAAACACTGTGACCCCACATCTTCCCTTTTATTCAAACAGAGCTCCTTGGGCTTTCATCCAAGGCAGAAGCCAGGCTTTGGGCCAGGCTGGAGTGACCTCGGCTGGAGAGCAGGGCTCCTCATCGAGGAGGAACAGAGGAGCTTCCCAGCTCCCTCTACACCTGCAGGCAGGAGCAGCCCATTTGGGGTGGGGCAACACCACGGCCAAGCATCCCCATCCCACACAGGGCTGAAGCAGGGTCAAGGGGCCTCAGGGGCAGAAAGAAAGACAAAGTCCTGACATCAGGAAGGTGCCAGAGCATCCAGCACATGACCTCTTTCTCCTAGCAACTGTTGAGGCCCCAGCCAGACATCCTGCTCGGCAACCTGCCACCAGCAGGCACAGCGCCAGCCTAGGGTGACCCTTTTTCCAAGATACAGTGACCGAGGCAAGGAAGGGGGGTGGACTCTGGGAGCCCCAGCTCCTTGCAGGAGTGGATTGCCCAGGGTGAAGCCACCCCCAGCTTGTCCCCCTCCATACCCCGGGGCTCCCACTGCTCCTTCTGCCCCGTAGGGACTTTGCCCAGAGCTGCCAGCAAAACACCATTTCAACAGCACTGATAAAAGTCCATCCAGGAACCATCACCCACAGCACTTGGGAGAGATGAGGCATGTCACCTCACCTGTTACAACACCCGAGTCAAAAGGCCACAGGAGGATGTGCAGGGACTTCAGCCCCAGGCTGCCGTGCAGTCAAGGGGCTCTTTGTCAGCAGGGACAGGTGCCCCAGTCACCCCCAGACAAAGGGGGCCTGTTCTCCCCAGGCCAGGGCAGATGGGTTGTAGCTCTGGCTACCCTGGCTCACAGCTGCTGCCAGCATGACCCCGAGACAGACAAGTAAAGAAACCTCAAGACAAGCCCTGGGCTGTGCTGGGGTGCTGGCTGTGAGGGTCCCCTTGCAGTAGCTGCCCCAGGGTCGGGGCTGACACCATGATCCAGAGCAGCAGCAGGAAGAAAGGCTTTCTCCAATAGCCAGGGCCTTCCTGGGGGCAGATGGAGGGGGGAAAAAGGGCCTTTGAGCTGCCAAGAGCAAAAGCAGCCCCTGCACAGCATCACCCCCTCCCATCCTCACTGGGTGCTGGGGAGCCCTGACACTGCATTGGGGTGAAGAGCAGAGCCCCAGCTGGAGGAAAGGTCAGGGGGGACCCAGGGGACAGAAATGTGACACCTGCCATCACCTTTCACCCACTTCCAACTATCCCTCCCTTTGCCTCCCCCTCCCCCCACAAAATTTCCCTTCCTCGGCAGGAGCAGCCCCTCTCCCACAGCCAGCACAGCTGGTGGCACATCCCTCACACCCCCAGGGCAATGCCAGTGCAGGACTGGTGCCACCATCAGTGCACCACAGGACAAGCTGTGCCCCAGCCCTACCCTGAACCCATGACACAGGGATTGAGGGCATTGTGCATCAAGGATCAAAACCACACAGAGCCACCAGCAATGCAGGGGCCAAGTGCATCCCGAATATCCCCACTTTCTGGGTAAATGCAGGCAGGGAAGCAAACCAGGCTCAGAGGAAGGAACCCCCCAGCCAGAGGCCCCTGCTCATACTGCCATGGCAGGAAGGTGCTGGGCTTGCCAAGCTCCTCACCTCCTCTCCCACTGCATCTCCCAGCACCAGTAGGATGGTGCCAGGCAGATGTTTAGCGGTCTCAGCGTGCACAAGTCAACTCCATCCCTGCCTGTTTCTCATTTCTGGGCCCTGGCTGCACTCCCTGCACTCGATCCCTGTTCCCCTGGTGCCACAGGGACTCTCCAGCAGCTGAATGAGATGCAGCTGCTTGAACAGCCTCTGCTCAATCTTTTTGTTTGAGGAACATGCTCGTTAGTTCCAGTTCATGTTGCACATCTGAACGGCACAAGCAGAACAAGCCCTCCTGACTGCTGCTGTGTTTTCTTTTCCCTCCCCCTTTATTTAGCCAAGCAAGACAACAAGACTGGATCTGCCGTAGGCTCCGTGTTCACCCAACAGGATTTCCAGCCATGACACAGGGGAGGTCACTAACCTGGTGTTAAACACCCATCCTCAGGGATGGCAGGGCATGCCTAGAGGTGCCTGCATTGCCTCTCCCTCTCCCGCCCCAACCCAACCCCATTATTTTGGAGTCTCAGCGCCATGGGGAGAACGTGAGCAAGGCTCTACCTTTCCCCTACTCGGCTGGCTGCCAGCAAGCACAGGCTCTGCCCAAAGACATGATCCTCTTTCTGCAAGCTATTAAACCTCTCACTCTCCAGGCAGCTTTGAGCCTTCAACTTTCACATGCTTGGCCCCACGCCAGCCCTGCCCTGAAAAAACTTGTGTTCGCTGGATGCAAATAAAAGGGTCTTTCTGCAAGGGCTGCTGCTGGAGTTCATCGCCGCTCCCCAGGGCCATGCCAGCACCCGGCTCTGCCTGACAATAGCCCAGGAGCCACCAGCACAAGCGTCCTCAGCACTCCCCTGCTCTGAAAGCAGCCACAAGCCTCCCCAGGCAGAGGGCACAGGGCCAGCCTGTGTGCTTTAAGATTTGCCAGAAAACTCACTCACTTGCTAATGAAAGGAAGACAATTTGTTTTGTGTCAGTGATACCAACATCAGGGATTAGGCAAGGAAAGGGGAAGCTCACAGCTGGGCGGGACAGAATCGACATAGCCAGGGTCTCTCCACCAGGGACAGTGCAGCACTGGAAGGTGCTGAGCTCACACAGCATCCGTCAGGGCTGTAGCTCTTGCTGCCTCCCACTGTGCATCACAAACATTTCTGTAACCAGCATCAGCCAGCACAGCCTACATCTGCACCAGCAAGTAGGAAAGGTCCCAACCCATCTCCCTGCACCCCACATTCAGCATAACCCAAGAGTGGAATCAGGGGTGAGACGAGATAACCTCCAAAGGTCCCTTCCCGCCCAAAGGATTCTATGACACACTACTGTAGGCAAGTCACAAAGCAGAGCTTGGAAAAAAACAGGGGAGAGAAGTTCTCAGAATGTTTTCTGGCTCAGAAGTGCTGCTCTGAGCATGGCTGACCCTGCACAACCCCACTGAGCTGAGCACCAGGAAGAGTTCAAAGCCCCATATCCCACCTCTCTTCTTGTCCATGTGGACAAGCCCTTTGTTCTGCCCAACCAGCTTTCAGACACACCAGTGACAGCTCCCAGCTCCGCAGATGAATTACCGTGTGTTTTCCCATAACCATCCCTGCATCAGGCCCTGAGCAGGAATTCCCTGTGCCTCCTCATCCTGCCTGGTTTCTGTTTGGCTCCTGCCAAAGATCCCCAGACAGCTGCACAGGCAGAGCCAGCACTGTGATCTAGCTGCCACAACATGACAGCAGCTGCTCCTGGCCCGCAAACCCCGCAGGGACACCAGTTCCTGTCTGGAGGGAGGCTGCAGGACATGGCACAGCTGGGGACACCCGCTCTGCTGCCCTTTGCTCTGCAGGAGCCCCTCCAGCCCTGCTGCCAGAGGAAAAGATGCTCCAGGCAGAGCCAGGAGTTGCAGATGCAGCATCCACTCGCCTGCTCCAGTGCACATTTTCCAGGGCTGTGAGCATCCACTGCAACTCAGCACCTTCTGCTAAGGATAGTGCGAGCTGAGACACTCGTGTTTCATGCATGACCTCTAAATACGAGCCAAGGGAGAGGGATACACAAGCACACAGCTCTGCTCTCAGGCCGGGGCTCCCTAACCCTCCCCTCCTCCCACAGACAGCAAAGCAGATCCTGCCCGGTGAAGTGTGAGCAGGTGAACAAGAGTTAACTCAAAAGAGCTGAGACCCTCCTCTCCTCACCCCCCACCTGCCAATCCTTTTTGACAAATACCTGCTCTCAGGCTTTCTGCTCCCCCCTGCATTCCTATCACCAGGCAGGAAAAAAGCCTCTTTAATCCTTAAATTCCTGCTGGACTAACACTGGCCCAGAAGGCAGGGATTCTGCCTGTGCTCCAGAACCCCTCACTCTGGCCATAATCCCAAGCTCCAGGTTTTCAAGCAAATCTCGCATCCTGGCTCAGGACAAATGAACCTTTTGTTTCCAAAAGGTTACAACTGCTGCAGGTTTGCTCTGGAATGGATGAGAAGGGCAGCAGCAGCAGATACTCACTCTGTGTCTGCACGGGCTCCCCACTGCCATTCTGACTCTGGTTGGTGAGGTTGAGGCTCTTTTTCAGGCTTATCTTCCACTTTGGAGACTGTGTTTTGTTGTGGTGTAGGGGAATCAGGAGATTGACCTAAAAGAAAAAAAAATACACAAGTCAGAACAGTTTTTGTCAGCTTGTTTTCCACCCCATTACTCAGGGGAGCTGGCCAGCCACTCCCCGTGGCCAGAGCTGGGGCTGAACTTGCCTAGAAACCTCGAGGAATAGGAGATACCCAGTCCTGGCAAAGCCAGAAATGATTGTGGTTTTTCACACCCGTGCTAGCTAGTTTATTCTGCAGATGAATGCAAAGGCAGAGCCCAGGGAGGCTGTTCCCACCCACCAGTTCCTCCTACTGCTCCATACAAACTCTCTGGAAGCTTGCAGGTTGCTACCCTCACATCACTGCAGCACAGGGAGCAGAGCTGTGGCCCCTTTGGGGTCCCCAAAGCCAGGGAGGAGCAGCACAGCCATCAGAGCTGGGACAGCAGGGGTGTTCACACCAGGGTGCCCACAGCATGTAGGGCCAGGCTGGGGGCTGCAGCACAGGACAGGGGCTCACCTTGCTCTGCAGGCTTTTAATCTGCAGATTCTGCTTGTCCAGCTTGTACTGCTGCTGCTTGATTTTCTGCAGAAGCTCCTCGATCCGCAGGTTCTGAGCATCCATCAGGGACTGCGGGGGAAGAGCCAGGTGAGCCCCACAACTCCGGGAAGCTCTGGCCATGCGAGACTCCCGGGAGGGTGCTCCCGGTGCCCCCAGGACCGCTCCGCTCTCCTGAAGCTGATCCCCACCCGCTGCTCCCGATGTCTCGGGGCAGTCGGGTCCCCCATGGCTCTCGGTGTCCCCTAGCTGGTCGGGTCTGGGGTGTGTCCCCCCACCAACGCTCCCCGCGTCGGTGCCAGTGGCAGGGGCGTGTCGGGTCCTCTCTATCCCGCTCCACCCGGCCGGTACCGGTCTGGTCCCCCCACCCCGCTCCCCCGGTGGATGCCGGTGCCCCCCGCGCTCACCTGCAGCGCCCCCAGGTCCCGAGCGCTCTGGTTCCCAGCCGGCCGCGCCTGCAGCGCCAGACGGACCCGGCCCTCCAGCTGCTCCAGCCGGCCCTGGATCGCGTCCTTGTCA
>VZRV01005309.1:41721-65949 GCA_013398115.1 Falcunculus frontatus | reverse complement strand
CGGCCCCGCCGCTTTGTTCGCCCTCCCCGTCGGCCGCGGCTCAGGCCCGCATCCGCCGCCCGCTCCGAGTCCTGTTCGCCCCCTCCCGGGGCAGCCTTGGGCCCTGTCGCTGAGCCCTGCCTGTGCCACTCCTGGTCCCTGTCCCCATCTCCGCCCCCATCCCCATTCCTGTCCTTGTCCCCACCTCTGTCCCCATCCCCATTCCTGTCCTTGTCCTCATCTCCATCACTGCTCCCATTCCCCTACTCATCCCATCCCCATTCCTGTCCCCATTCCCGTCCCCATTCCCATCCACTTTCCTGTCCCTGTCCCCATCCCCGTTCCAATCCCTACCCTATTCCTGTTCCCATCCCCATCCCTGTTTCCATCCCCATCCCTATCCCATCCCTGCTGACTGTCCTGCCCCTCCTACTGCACTGGGAACCCTGATCTGCTCCAAGCCCTGATGCTTGGTCCCCCACCCCTGTGGATGCACCCGTATCACCTTCCGAGGCCATGCCCCTCTGGGACCCGCTGGCCCCAGGGCAAGGAGGACCCTGGGGCACAGGGCTCCCAGGCCTTGCCCAAACGGGTGCTGGGGCACCAGGGCAGGTGTCCACTGTGGGCACAGGGCTCTGCTGGGGGGGCCCTGGCCTGGCACAGGTGGATGCTGCCAACCCTGGGGAGGGGGCATTCTTGGGGTCAGCTCTTCTGTAAACCTGAGAGAAGCAGAATGTTCACTCCTCTAAACATTCCTGGTCTCCAAGAGCAACAAGGATGACTATATCTGTCCCTCACTACCCTCTCCCCACAGTTTTCACTTAACCCCCTGTGAAAAATGTGCATCTTATTTTATTTGCCAGTGTCTTGGACCCTGGTTTCTGGCTCTTCCTTCTTATTCTGCCTTTTTCTGCTGGCTTAAAGGGATTTTTGAGTCTCTATGTTTTTTCTCCGTGAAGGAATTCACACACCGTGATGGAGCTGCTGTCGGCTCTGTTTGGAATGGAGCAGATGGAGCCCTTCTGCTCCCTCTCCACGGGGCGCTTCCTCCTGCTGCCCCAGCGTTCTGTCCCTGCTCTGCACCACGCAGCCTCGAGCAGGGAACTGCCACTCCTCCCACTCTGAATTTTGGAGCCAAATCCCCGCTTCCCACCACTCATTGGGTCTGGCCAAGGTGAGCCCCCGGGACCAGGGCTGCAGTGGGTTCTGGGGCCGAGCTCTCCCCCTCAAGCCCACAGCAGTTCTGCCTCCATCCCACTGCTATTGCTCAGAGCCCTGCAGCTCAGGCATGGCCCCAGGAAAAGGCTTTTCATCTTGTCCAAAAATGCCCGGCAGGAGGATTTCTCTTTCTAGGAGTCCCCATGCTATCTCCAAGCATTTCCCAGGCTGCTGCTGTCCGAAGGGTGAGTGAGAGGCCTCAGAGAATGCACCCAGCAGCAACAGCTCAGGGTGGAGTCAGGGAGGTTAAAGAGGAATTTCGGAAATTCCAGCAGACGAACACTCCAGAAAGTCCCAAGCCCCCTCTGCCAGCCACTGTTTTCACATTTATTTCGTGGTCAGAAGGAATTTTTCAAGTGAGGAAAGAGGAAAAAAAAAAAACCCAGGTAGGAAACCCTGCAGCAGAAAAAGAAACAGTAAAAGTGTGAATTTCTTTTTCCAGATCTTTGTGGTTTTGGGGGGGTCCCTCTGTGCTCTCCCTGACACTCCCTGCGAGAGAGGAGCTGGGGACATGGAGGGATGGTAGTGATGGGGAGGGGGTTCCATTGCCCCCCCACCAACAGCCTTCTCTGCTGGGCCTGGGTTCCCTGCAAGGCTCTTTGGGGTGCCCCTGGCTGGCCTGTGCCCCCTCGCCCCCAGGTCATGGCCCCCCTGCCAAGAACAGATCTGCCACCATACCCACCACCCCTGAGTGCCGTAGGGGCAGCCAAAGCTCTGCCAAAAATTCCCAGATAGAATCTGAAAAATTGAATTCTGCTTTTCAGCTTGTATTGCTGCTTTTTGGCATCCCAGGAGGGAGTGAGCTGGCAGGAGTCATGCCCATGGAGCCCAAGGCTGGAGCACTTGGCACCCCAAGAGCCCTCTGAACTGGAAAACACCAACCCCTGAGTCACTGGGACAAATGGGGAAGCACAATTCCATGTGCTGGCTATTGCTGTGGGTTAATGATGTCAGGCGAAATGAATCCTGTGTGAGCTCTGCTCCCTGCCCACCATTACCCAACACTGGAGCTTGTCCTGGGAAACGACTGGGTTACTCCGGGTGCTGCAGCAGACGTGTTCCCACTGGTTATTTTCTGCAGTGGCAGGAGAGAGGGAGTGTGAGAAGCCAAGGCCTGTTGAGAAGCCACATGATTTATGCGTTTTCTTTTGGCTGTGTTTTCCTATTGCAAATTCTCAAATTTGCCCTGAGAAATACAAATTTTTAAGGTACACAAATGCAAAGCCCTCAGAGGTCATGAGCTGCCTCAGGCTGGGAATGACCATAGGCTGATGGGAAGATGCTGTCCACAGAGCCAGGTGCTCTCAAGTTTAAATGGAGCTGAAAACGGCCTGGCCCGCAGGGTGTGAGCTCCTGGGGCATTTCTCCCTGCCCTGCTCTGTCCTGTGTGGAAAAGGGCTATGGTCAAAATCTCTGTGGGGTCCCAACTGCCCAACTTGGCTTGGGGCCAGGGCAGGATCGAGGTTTGGTCCCAGGAGACGAAGGACCCTTTCCCCTGTGCAGGTCCCCAGGAGGGACCCCATGAGGACACTGCCCCAGCCCAATGGCCTTGGGACCCAGAGCAGCAGAGGGAGCAGCAGGGCACAACAGTGGCTCTCGGGGCTCTCTGTGGGTGTCTGGGGTGAGCCCTCGGACAGGGAAGAGCAGACTCCAGAGGAAGTTATTTTTTGTGGAATTTATTTTCTGTGGAGGTTCTTCCAGAAACCAAGGGATGCTCCCAGCCCCATCCTTCAATCCCTGTCCTTATTCCTGTCACCTTATATCCATCCCTATCCCTTCTTCCATGCAATCCCACCAGCTCAGACACCCAGGAAAGGCAGCATCACCAGCATGCATCACAAGTAGCTCCTTCACACAGCCCCCACATGCATGGCAGCACATTCCTGTCCTCATCCCCATCCCTGTTCCTGTCCCGTGCATGTCAGGCTGTGAGCGGGTGGACTCTGGTGAATGTCTTTGTTCTCTGCCTTTCTCTATCCTGCTCCTTCCCAGGCTGACCTGGCAGGTCACTGTGTGAAAGTTCAGCCCGGTCTGAACTCGCACGAATTCCTGCAGCTGCTCAGCCCCGGGCTAACATCACCAGGAGGGACGGTTGGATGATTTATAGGAAGGTTGCTCACAGCGTTGCTTTGTTGTTAGAAATCGCAAACGTAAGAGAGACTCCAGTGAGAGGGAATAGGACATGAAATACATGGTCACAGCTTCAAGGATAAATTTAGGTTTTCCAGAGGAGCAGTTATTCTCATTCAGCAGTGGTCAGGAAACATGCAACATGGATTTCCTACTGGCCTCCATCTGGGCACAGCAGCACGTCTCACCCAGACAGGCACTGGCAGCATTCCTGGACAGAGTGGGTACCCCATCCAGTCTCTGCTCACACCTGGTCCTGCAAGGATTCATCCATCACATACCCTGGTCTGGCCCTGCAGCCAAACAGCTTGCTAAACTCCCACCCCTGAGGTCACCTATTCCCTCTCTTCCCAAGCAAGTTTGCTGGCTCAGACTTTGTCACTCCCCACTCTGGAGAGGGGCCATGCAGCTCCTGCCACCTGCCCAGGTTGGTTGTACCCAAACCCTCACTGCCCTGAGGGGACAGCAGGGTGGCACAGGCTGCCAGAGCACAGCCTCATCCTTTCCCAGGGCTGGGGACACCCCCTCGCCCCTGTCAGAGAACACCTAAAACTTCTGCTCTTGGCTGCTTCTTGAGCAGAGATGAATTTCCAAGCACCATCAGTCAGAAAGACGGAAAATTTGCCATAGCCATCCACCCCAGTGAGAAGCAGCTCCATCGGGAGCTCAGCCATGTCACTGGGCTCCATTCCCGCCCTCTCTCCTCTGGCTTTCCCTGCCAGCACGGGGCAGCCCTGGGTAAACCACTGGCAGCCCATGTGAGGCAAGATGCAATTACCCAGGTTGCCATATCTTCTGAGGGCTCCAGAGGATGGGTGAGGATTGCAGCCACCCTGGGGTCCCTCTCACCTGGGGAAGGTCCTGGGCCCGTTAGCCCAGAGCAGGGAGGCCCATTTTCACGTTTGAAAAGCTGACCTAAAAGGCCAGCAATGTTCTCAGTCCAAGCAATCTCCTCATTTTCCTGGCGAGCCTGGATGAACGTTATGCAAGTCTTCACTCCCCTTTATTCTTCCTGCCATCCCGGGCTCTGTGGGGAGCACTGGGGTTACTGTGCAGAAGGTCACACATGCCAGAAGGCAGGAAACCAGAGGGCTTGGGGTAACGTGGGAGGCTTCGCAGCCAGAGAAATCTGACCCTTATTTTTTACAGTCACCTCTCAGTTTAACCAACATGCGTTTCACATTAGGGACTCTGGCTGGCTGAGCTTGCAGCTAAGGGCTCAGGGAGCTCCAGGTTCCTGGGGATGAGGCTGCCCCTTGGAACACTCAGTCTGCTCATAGGCCCATGTGGGAAGGGCCAGACCACAGGGACCAGGACTGGTCTCTGCTCTCTTTGTGAGACAGTGGTGGCTTCTATTTTATCAGCAGCCTTTGGTTAGTGACAGACAATGGATTTGGTAGAGCCTTTGGTGGGCATGAGGGTGACAGTATTTTCTTCTCCAGTATTTTCTGAACATCCTTCCATTTCATTCGTAGTTTCTGAAAGGAGATGCCCAGAGCCACTGGAAGGAGAGAGCCGCTGTGGCAAGTACAAGCAAAGCCCACAGAGTTCATCCGCAGCCCTGTTGTCACTCCTGGCCACCCATCTCCTCCTCTGTGATGGGACAGAGACAGCTCTGGCTTGGCATTTATCAGTCAGCATCTGCCAGCGGCCGTGACCCCTCTGTCCTGCTGGCACAGCCCCTCACAGGCTGGATCTCCTGACGCAACACAAATGGCTTTTTTTGGCTGCATTGTGTGAAAAACCGCCAGGTCACTTCTGCTGCCCAGGAAGGTTTTTAGCTGTCCCAGGACATTTAGGATGGGTGTCCACAAGAGCCCCTGGGCATGTGCCCTCCTGTCCAACACCGTGCTGGGTGAGTGCTGGGTAAGAGCTGTGTTGCCTCCTCACCCACAGCCAGCAGCAGCCACATCCACGAGGGCTCTGCTAGATCTCTGCCTGTCCCCGTGGGGCCACGGCTGCTTTTCCTCCGGGAAGAGACTTGCAGGAAAGTGCAGCAGAGCTTTATACAGAAGAATGACAGGGGACATATTCCTCATGCAGCAGCAAAGAGCAAAGCATGCAAATTTTGAGGTACCATCCTGAAAACCTCAGCTGTGGATCAAACCTCTTCCCACCCGTCTCCCTTCCTGGTTCGTGACTAAGACAACGTGATGCTCGGGTTCCTTGTCTGGCTCTGCTGGCCAAAGCTCAGGGAGAGGCAGGGCCGTGCCTGCAGGGACCAGGCGAGGTAGCAGTGAGGTCTCTCTGCCCCCCCGGCCAGCTGCATCCAGACTGAATGGAGTGTCCGGGAATACCGGCCTCGGGCTGCGTCTGGGAAGTCGGGATATTTCCTGCTGTAAAGGTAAAGGGAAGGGTCTGCAGGGTTGGGGACTGTTATAAGTGAACTTTGAGTGAATAGCTTTCACATTTAAATAAAGAATTAATTATCTAGTTGAGAGGTATAGAGTTGGAAGAAGTGGCTATATTTGTGGTAGTTAATTGAGGTTATTCTATTACTTCAACCTTTAAAGTTTAATTCTAGCTGTTCTGTTCCCTGTTAATAAGTTAAAGGTTTAATATTTTAAATATCCAATTATTAAAATTCTTAATGCAGATGATCTACTGCTCTAATCATGACACCTAATAGGGATAAATGTAGAACTTCGTAGAAACTGACGAGGTAATCTAAGAGGCGGGAGCTGATACGTGATTACCATAAAGGGATGAAACAAGAAACAGCATTGGACGAGCAGGGAACTCCCCAGGAGGCCCTGGACAGTGAGCCGGCGAAAGAAAGCCAACCAAGGTGTCCCAGACAACCATGAGCCAATTCCAAGGACTTTGGTGGGAGGAGAACTGGGCAGTCCGGGGGGGGCGAGCCTTGGGGTATAAATTGTATGGCCCTCGGGCTGCAGGTGTGCCTGTGGCTGCTGGTGTNTATAAATTGTATGGCCCTGAGGGTGCAGGCGTGTCTCGGGCCGCTCCTGTTCACGGCTGAGCACTCAGCGCTTTGTTTTGTGCCAGGTAGACCGCCGCAGTGGTTTCTAATCGTTCTAATTGGTTCAGGGTTTAATAAATTCCTTAAGAGTCACGATTGTAAGTTCATTTCTTACAAGGACCAAAAAAAAAGTGATGAAAACAAGGCTTTGTCTGTTGCATGCATTTTCCAATGGGAAATATATCTCAATCTTTAGTAAAGATTTTTCTGCATTTTCATGCTCGGATTCTGGATTTTTCTAGATTTTTACACCCCACCTCAGAGGACATACAGGCACTGGGAGATGAAAAAAAGCTGTGAAAACCTGAAAAGAAACAGATGAAAATGTCCCAAAGCATCAAGAACTGCAGCAGCCCCTTTCCCATCCCCTGGCAAAACAGCAGCTGTGGCTGGGGAAGCTCCAGATCCCCAGCAGGGCTGGGAGAGAAGAGCTGGCACCATTTCCAGCCATGGCTCTTTCCCTGCTCTGACGGGGACTTTGGCTGATTCTAGGCTGATTCTAAACTGAGCGTTTTTCTGCCCATGGGATGGATCTGAGCTCTCCCCAGAACAGCAGCACTGTCCCTGCTGCCAGGCTTGGCTTCCCAAGTGGGGGCTGCCCAGCACCCAGTCATCCCACACCCAGAATCCATCACCCAGCACTGAGATACATCCCCTGGGACATCCTACACCCAGAACCTACCACCCCAGTACACAGCACCCATAGACATCTTGCCTGCAGCATCCCACACCTGGAACCCAATACCCAGCACTCACAAGTACCTCTGCAGGGGTATCCTACACCCAGCTTTCCTCATCCTCAGGTCAGAGAGGAGCATGTGCCATGCAGCGGTTCTGCTAGGACGGGGCAGGACAGAGCAGCATCTGATTAGTTTGAATTTCTTAAAAAAACAGAGGCTGTGGCAGACAGGTGTTTCCATTCCTGGGACTTTGCTCAGCACTGTAAGAAACCTGACACGGGTCCAAGTCTGTGCCTGAGCTTTGAGCTTGGATGCTGCTGTTGGACCACCTCTTTCACCCAGAGCTGAGCACGTGCCCTCAGGAGGTGCCCAGGTTTGACATTTGGTGATCCCCCACACAAGGAAATTCAAATACCTAGAGAAAAATGTCCCGATTGACAAGAATGCAGCTACACACTCAGGGGGCCTGGAAACTGTTTCTTCATTGCAAAGGGCAGAGAAAAGGCAAATTCCGAGTCCAAGAAAACCTTCCCATCCCAAAAAAAGAGTCCAAAATGGGGAGTTTCCTGTCAAACAAAGTGGCTGATGGTGCCATGATCATGAGCTGGCAGTGATCACCTGAGACCATAGGGCATCATGGCTCCTCCATTCCAGCTGAAAAGTAGGGTTTGTGTTGGGGACTGTCACTTTTAATGGTGGTTTTGTGGTTCCCTCCTGCTAAATGGCCATTTCCAAACCCACCCAGATCTGTGCCCTTGACTGGGCAGGGTCTTCCTTTGGGAGAAACTCTCTGGGGAGAGAAAGGTCAGGGTGCAGAAGGCTGGTCCCGGTGCCCTTGCCCATGAGGTGGGAGTGGCCCCAGGCAAGTTCCCCCGGATGACTTTCCATGCTTTCTTTGGTGGGGACCTGACTTTCATCAAGAGTTCCCCTGGACCCACCAGACAAAGCCCACCAGCATTTCTGGTGCGTGTTCCTTCTCTCGGTGCAAGGCTACCCAGGAACTCCCCATCACCAGCCTCTCCCAGGACTGCAGAAAACATGAATATCATCAGGAGTGCACTATCACAGCAGGGCTGGACCTTGCTGTGGCTCAGGGATGCCTTCAGCACCATCAAGTTGGGGCAGTTTATGGGTTGTGGCATCACCAACACCAGGCTCAGCCCTCGTGGCTGTTCCCCCACCTCTGTTGGCTCCCAGGTGCTCCTAGCCACTGGTGACATGCAGCAGCCTCACTTAGATGCTGAGTCCTGCTGAGGTGCTGATGACTTTCTGGGGAGGAGCCTCACCACAGCCTCAGGGCTTTGGTGAAACCCAGCTGTGCAGCCAGTCCAGGCAATGCTCCTTTGCACAACCACATCCTGTAAATGTTTGCAAACCCCACTCAGAGCTTCTTGGGATGATTTTGTGGGACATCAGCAGGACCAGGTGGGAGGGACACTGTCCTCCTGGCTTCTTCCCCAGGATGGTTTCCTCTTCTCTCCCATATCTTTCTAACACCCTGAGCTGGTGTGAGGGGTGGAGCTCTGCCTGGCTCAGCATCTCTGTCCTTTATCCTTGGACTTCAGGACATGAAGCAAAAATAGCTGTCAGAAAGGGGAAAGTGACCTTTGCCATTTGAGTAACTGTTTGCTGTGTCAGCACAGGGACAACATGTTTGGGGATTTTGTGCAAAGTTCCAGCAGCTCTGAGCCAGGACCAGAAGATTTTTGCCTCTCTGTTGGCAGCCATGAATAACACCGGGAATGTGGTCTCGTAATCCCTGCTCGGGGAGACACTTGGGAGAGGAGGTGCCTTCCAGGGAATGTGAGTGCTGACTGTAGGATTCCCTGTGTGTCTCCACACCAGAAACACTCCCCTGACTGGTTGACCAACCATGGAACGGGAAGGGGAAGGCCTCAGCAATGGGATGGGATAGAATGGGATGGAAGGAATGGAAGTGGTATGCTTCAGGGATGGGATGGGAAGACAAAGGCTGCAGGCATGGAATGGGAAAGGCTGCAGGAATGGGAATGGGCTCAGGAATGCCACAAGGTGTTTGGGATTTAGTACCAAATCCTCACCCCATGATAGTCTTTTGAACACACAAACCCAAAAGCCGAAAATCTGTCCCACTGCCTTCTTGGTTCAGTCAAGGGGCTCAATCTCCTCTGCCATGGGGGCAACAAATGGGTCTCTTGGGGAGCTGAGAGCCTGTCTGGTGGCCCAGAGAGCCAGCAACAAGGCAGCCAAGCTGGACCCCTGGGTCTGGGGTCCCTGAGTACCCTCAGAGTGCTGCGGCTGAGGGCTCCAGACCAGGGAGAGCAGAGTGCTGCCTGCAGGTGACCAGGCGTACACCTGCCCCTGTGGCCTTTCTGTCCAGCTTGGCAAACCCAGCCCAGAGAGTGAAATTAGAAGCAATTAAAAATTAAGCTTGGCTAAGGCTCAGATCAAACTTTCTACCAATTTTAGCTGCTTGTTTCTTTGGAGACAGCATGCACTGGAGTTCAACTGGTGACGCAACGCAGAGGGGATTTCTGCTCGTGGAGCTCTGAGCCAGGAACAGACAGAAGGGCTGCTGGCAGCTGAAGCAGAACAAGCTGAGGTTGGAACCAAAGTACAGAGAGGGCAGGACCTCCAGCACCTGATGTCTTATTTGAAAATTTGCATCTTTCTGCTTTTTGATTAATGCTTGCTCAATTAATTCTTATCCTCTTCCAGAGGAAAAAAGGTGCTTTAGAGCTAAGGAGAGAAACAAGACATTGATTAAACCTTCTAGCAAAGACCCCCATGACCTTCCAGTGAAGGAGTGATGCCTGGGATCCCCACAGAACCTCTGATGCAGTGTGGGGGCAGGCTGGGGGCTGCTGTGGTGAGCTGGGTTCAATGGCCAGGGTGTCACCCTGGCAGCACCTGGAGAGCTTCCACAGCCACCTTGGCCACCTCGAACACTGACTGACGGGCAGCACGGCTTGGCCCAAAGCAAACAGGGCTGAGGTCAGGAGCAAGGACAGCGGATGGCAGCGATGCCAAGCAGTGGCACTGCCCACAGCCGCCCCGAGAGGGTGATCCAGGAGGGACGGGCCCCTCAGCAGCACCAATGGGTGCTGGCTGGCAGCAGCCCCGCAGCGAACCCGTCACTGCCTTTGCCTTGCTGCGGAAAAGAAGGAAACCTCCCCGCTAAAGGCATTTCCCAGCTGTGGGGTGTATGCAGGATGAGACTAGGTGATGTCACAGGGGCTGTCTCACCATCCTGCAAACTGTCCCCAACTGATCTCAGGGTAACCCAGTCCTCCCGGCAGGCTCAGAGAGACCCTGCCCCAGTGCCATGCCATGGCACTAACCCCTGCTGGGTGGACAGGTGAGCAAGTAAGCCACCAGGCTGTCACCTGAGGGATACCACAGCCAAAAAGAAATTAAGACCCCAGCCACCCACTGCAGCAACACTTTAATGCAGAGAAGTGGGAGATTTCAGGTTCTGCAAAGCCCATGGACAGTGTCACTGTCCTCTCTGATTTCACTTGGAAGGGACTTGGAGAAGGCAAGATGCCATCATGACAGGCAGTCATCTAAGAGCCAGGGATAGCCAGTGGGCTTGGGGCAGATGGCCCAGCTGGGGCACAGCCCCTCGCCCCAAACCGCACCTTTGAGTGCCCTGTGGTGGAGATGGACATGAGGAGCCGTGGGGCTCCTTGGGCCAAATGCCTGTGTGGGACTGAGCCGTGTCCTTGCTTGTGGCATCAGCTGGGTCACCCTGATGTGCAGCGAGTGCCTCGGGTCTCAGACACAGCTCCAGCACTCCAGACGGCTGCTGGAGAGGCGACTGCCACCCCTCATTTGCGTTACCTTGACAATATTCCCCATAACTGACTGAACGAATCATGCAGGGCTGTAAGAGCTCCCTAATTAACACAGTTATTATTAGCAATGTCAGGACAGGTTTGAAAAAGGCAAGTTCAGAGTCCCTGTGCCTGACAGCAAGTGGTGAGCAGGATGATGGGACCATCCCACGTGGCCAGGATGTCCTCTCTGTCACTTGGGAGTCCTGACCACACCTGGATTGTGGGAGCAGGGACATCCCTAGGTGCCAGATGGGTTGGATGGGCTGCACAGGCACTGGTCCAGGCATGGGAGCCTTTGCACAGAATGAGTGGGGTCATGTTGTTGCCAGTCTTTCTCTGCGAGCCAAGAAGCTGCTCTTGGCTCGTACCCAGGCAAATCCCAAGGGAATCAGGACCTTCATTACTCAGGCCAAGACTCCTGGTGATGCCAACAGCTGGGTGTGCAGGGGGAGCAAGGTGAGAGGGTTCTGCTGGGTGCAGGGAAGTATGCTGGCTGTCCTGCAGTGCTGCCTCTTCCCCAGCCCCCAGACCGCCCTGGCTCCTGCCTAAGAGCTGGTGCCTCCGGGGCTCTTTGCCGCATGTAGGGCAGCCCCGGGGTGCCTGCAGCAGCTTGTGCTCTGCCGGAGCTCCTGCTGCTCCTGCTCTCCATTGAGCCCTTGGAGAGGCACCTAATTCATCCTTTCAGAGCAGAGGTAAGCTGGACTAAGGCCTGCTGAACAGTTGCCAAAAGAATTGCCATTAGGCCCTGGAGAGCTTAATCTCCACCAGACTAAAAGCAGACAGGCTGCACCCACAGCTAGTCCTGTCTGCCAGGGGATAAACACCCAGTGCAGGATTTCAGGAAAACCTTTTGAGGCTGTGAAATGCATCCCAAAGTGTACATGCTGTCCAGAGTGCCCAAGGCTGGGTGCTGGATCCCACGCTTCCCCCAGCTCCCAGAGGGGAGTCGCTGAGTGTAATGCAAAAGACTGTGTTGGCCACTGGAGTCTCGGACACCTCTGTGCCTTGACTCTTCCTTTCCATGAGCTCATAGCCAAGGCTCCTCCATCCTGGCAGCATTATCTCCTGCAGATTAGCTCCCCAAAGCCGTCCTTGCCCATGTACTTCTCAGCTGACTCACATTTGTTATTTCCTGTCCCTATCTCTGATTTCCTTTGCTGTCCTCACACTACCACTCCCCAAGGTCCAGCTCCTCTCCAGGTATCCCTGACCTCACTGCTGCTCAGGGTCTGACACATTTCCCAGCCTCCAGGCTGACTTCAGAGGATGATGATGTCCCTTTCCATGGAGCCACAGCATGGAGGGGACAGGCTTCCCTTTCCCCTCCAGTGGTGACAGACAACCTCAATTTGTCCCCATGCGGCCTGCCTGGGACACCTCCACAGCCATGTGTGGTCAGCATTGTGCCCAGCATGACCACCACAGCTTAGGTAAGGCAGTGTCTCATCCTTGCCTGGGAGAAAGTGGTGAGACTGGCCAGGGGTTTTGGGCCTCTTTGGAAAGCCAGACCAAGCAGGCCAGTGTTTGCATTTTAGTCAAGTCTTGGTGGTAAGGACACTGTGCCAGGTGCCAACCACCACGAGGGATCTGACCCCACTGGCTTTGCACCACAACCAGCACCTCTCAGGACTCGAGAAAGGGAGACTGGGCCCCATCAACCACACTCTGCTAGATATTTCAGGCTATCCGGCCATCCCACAAAGAGAGATTTTGAGTTCATTTTTCTGTCAGACCCTGGAAAGAGGCAAGGCACTGGCAGCATGCCAGGGCAATGCTTGTGACAGGGGCTTTGGGGCTCGCCGCACCTCTGCCCTGAAAGACACTGACATCCCCAATGTCATTGTCTCTGGACTTTTGTTGACAGAAGAGGTCTCACAGGCATCCCTCTCCCACCAGCGCTGTGTGGGTAAGTCAGGCTGTATTAAAGCACAGCCACTAAACCCTCAGCCCCAGCCTTCAGCCCTTCCCTCCAGTGCCTCGGCATTCCTCTAACCCCCAGCTCCTTTCACACAGGTAACAAACCCTCCAAGTTCACTGCTGTCCCCCCTGCCCTCCCACTGCCGTCCTCTTCCCTTCCTTGCCTGTCCCCTACCCTTGCATTCCCCCCCCCGATAGCAGCTGCCTCTGGCCATGGAGCAGATGGAGGCTGGGCACTGCTCTTCCCTCTCCGCTGGCATGACGCAACCTGGGCTCCGTGGCGGTGACACTGTCCCAGGCAAACAAACACAGCCCGGGGCTCGTGTTTCATTGCAACAGGCCCCCCCCCCGGCGCAGCCCCGGCGCTCCCAGGCAGGGACAGCCCAGCCGCCTCTGGCAGAGCCAGGGGCTGGCAGGGGCAGCTCTTCTGGTGCAAGCACCGTCCCATCACCCCTCGGGGTTGACTTTTGACTGGGCTGTGGCTGCCAAGACCAAGGGAGGGCTGAGGTCCCCAGGATGCAAGGGTCCCACATCCCGAACTGTCCCCATTCCCGACGGTGTGATGAGCTCAGCTGGGGTCCTGTGGTGTCCCTGCATCCTTGCCTATCTCTGCACTTGCTCTGCCCTGTCTCTTCTCTGCCCCGACGGCAGAGCAGAGCTGTTGGGGACATGGAGGGTGTCAGCTGATCCCTTAGGGGCATTTTGGTGCTGCCCCTAAACTCCCTGTGGGCACAGCGGGCCTGAGAAGGGCCTGAGGCCAATGTGAAGCCATGGGATCCATGTGGCACCTGGCACTGGGACTCTCCCAAGTCATGGGATGAGCCGAGGCACCAGCACAAATCGGAGCAGGAGCCGAGGGCACCGGCTGTCGCAGGGGGTGACGCAGGGACTGGCACAGCCGGAGGCAGCACCGTGGAGCCCAGACGGAGACGGCAGCGGCACGGCAGGGGTGCGATGTCAGGGAGCCAGAGGTGAGCAGTGACGGGCAGATGTAGGTGAGAGTTAAGCTGTGCTGGGGACGCTGAACCTTCTCCACGCTCCCTTGATGTAATATTTGTGGGAGCAGTGTGTTCCTGCAGTGCCATAAACACAGAGAAGCAATAAACTCGCCTTTATCTGCCTGTGGAGCCTTGGGACCATCTAAATTAGGAAACAAAGGAAGAAACAACAACTCCAAAGGGTTTTTTCTAGCTGAGCTGAAAATAGAGCAGAAGCCGAGAGGGGGAAGTTCAGCCCAGACAGGGGCATGTGGGATCTGGGACACCCCAGCTGGCCCCGGTGCCACCCCCACACCTGGCCTAGAGCCAGCCTCTGCCTGGGAACACACACCCAGGGCAGTGTCCCCAGGCACAGTGGGTGATGGTGGCCCCGTCATCACTCTCCTCTCAGCAGCAGCAGAGGATGCTCAGCCAGGCTGTCGGGCTCTGGCATGGAAATGGTGGTGTTGTCTGTGGGACAGCACACTGCCTGTACCTCTGCTCTGCCTTTTGGGCAACCTGCCTGGAGCTATATCTCCTCTCCTGGGCCCCTTGCAGCCCCTTCCTGTCCTGATCCTCCAGCACGGGAGTGCCACTGCTGCAGGAGCCACACTTGTGTTACAGTCCCATCTGTCAGTCACTGACCTCACCCTAGCTTGGCTCAGTGCTGTCCTCACATGGGCAGAAGCTGATCCCCAACCCTCTGAAACTTGGCCCGGCACTTGGTATCTCCTGGCCATGAACAGTGTCAGCTCACTCAAAATTAACTATTCTGGGTCATCTTCCTCACAGAAGACAATGACATTGCAGAAACTGAGGTTCTCACCGAGGGATAGATTGTGAAGACAGGTTTTCATTCAGATTTACCCAGCCCCCAGCAGGCTATTACCCTTCTTCTCACCCCTACAGTCCCCAAACTGTAAAGTTTTATGGTACTGTCATCAACCATAACCAACCTATTGCCACCCGTGACCAACCCCTCACCATCTGTTGCCACCCATCCCCAACCCATCCCCACCCATCCCCACCAACACATCGCCATCCACCACCCCCCACCACTAACCCATTGCCACCCCTCACCAACGAGTCCCCACCCCTCACTAACCCATCACCAGCCCATGCCCATCTGTTCCCAATCAGTGCCACCCACCCTCACTGGGGAACAGCCCCCTGTGCTGATGGCAAGGTGTGGCCCGACCCTGTGTGGCATTGCATGGGGGGCTGTGGGGACAGTGCCTGTCTGTGCAGGTGAAGCACTGGTGGCAGTGAGTGTGGGGTCAGCTCTGCCAGCCCCCAGGGCTTTTTGGGCTCTCAGATCACAGCTCGTGTTATGAAAACCATAAATTATTAATTGCAGCTAAGAAGGGAAAGGCTGTGAGCTGCTGCCTGTGCAGACCCGCTGTTCATCTCTGGGCTCTGCCCTCCTAAAGCAGGTCTCACATTTATATTTCATGAGTGTGTCCCTCAGAAGCAGTTCTACAGTGAAAAGAAGGAATAACGCATGCTCCGCAGAGAGCCTGGGCGGGCGGCGCGCAGCCCCAGCAGCCTCCTCCATCCCAGCCGGAACCCCGTACTGTTGCACAAGAAAACCCTCCCCAGGCACTGAATCCTGTTTTCTCATAAAATTTAGGACAATCCGTTAGGGCTTGTCCTATACTTTGGAGGCAGGCTTGCCAACAGGCAGGTTGGCACAAGCCACCTCTGTTGAGGTGGGTGCTGGGAGCACACAGAAAACTGAGCTCCATGGAAGTTGTCTTGGCCCAGAAGGCTTGTCTGGTCCTGAGCCCCAGCTGCTGGCCCGTCAGAGCAAATTCACATCACACCTCATTAAAAATTTGGGGCTCCATCCAGGCACCCACCCCAGACACATGCAGTGGAGGTGGGGTGCATCTACACAGCCCCCAGCATTTGGGGGACATCCTGGAAAGACCTGTCGTGAAGAAACACCTCCCTGGCTCAGTGTTTTGGGCACCTGCCAGGTCCTGGGCTGACCTGGGACCTTTCTCTGCTTGCTGCCAGGTGGTTTGGGGTCTTGGGATGATGACCTGGGTACCCGCATAGGACAAGCTGGGTTTGTGCTCCGTGCAGCTTCAAGCAGGAGTGTTCCCCCCCAGCACCCTCGGACTGGCCGTCTCCCGTGGGCGGTTGTCAGCTCGGGTTCAGCTCTTCCTTCACCTGCTCTGAGGAGCCTGTCTGCTTGTTTGTTCTTGCCTGAACCCATTAATTAACCTGAATTAAAGTGTCATTTGAGCTGACAGTGCTGGGCTTCCTTGGGGCAAGGATGTTCATTACGATTACCACCTGGGCAAGGAAATTACAGCAATATTCCTGCCAACGTCTGGGAATGATCCACCAGCAGGACCCACAGACCTGGGACGGGGCTGGGATAAAGGCAAAAAGCCTGTTCCCATGCAGCTTGCTAGAAACAGGAGCAGATGCAAAAACCCTTGAGCCTCTGGGAGCAAGGGGCTGTGCCGGGGGGATTTAATCCAGCCTAGGGATGATGGGGAAAAACTCCTGTCTGTGATGCAGCAGCTGCTGCTCATGGGATTTGGGTGGGACCCACCAAAAAGCTCCTTCCCTGGAGGAGATACAGCCCTGGGATGGGCTGCAGAGCCACGGGCTAGCTCCATCCCTGCCTGGGGTTTCCAAACCTGGTTGCACAATGCTGTGGCCACCCTGACCTGGTGCTGGGGCTGGCCCTGTCTGACCAGCAGGGAGATCCCATGGCCACTGGGCTCAGGGGGCTGTGATGGAGCCTTCCCTCTCTGAGCACCCACTGTCTCCTGCCCAAGATCTGGTTTTTCTTAGAGGTGAGTGGAAATAAAGAGAAATACTTATGGAGGGAGAGAGGAGCGTGGCCAGGTCAAGGAGCATTGCTTTGAGCCTTTTGCCCCTACTAGTGACCGAGGGTCCTGCATTATGCAAAGGTCGTGCAGCTCCATCCTCATCCAAGCAAGAATCCCTGCAATGCTCCCACACCAGGAGTCAGTGGGAGTCCCTGTGCCCTTTGGCAGGGATTTCCATTGGAGGTGAAAGGAGTGAAAGGTGAAGCATGAGAGGGACCCAGCCCGTGTGTCCCAGCGCTCTGAGGCTGCAGCGGGTTATCCCGTCCCCAGAGCCATGCAGCACCTTCCTGTGCCTGTGGACAGAGGGAATGCTGCTGCTGAAGGGCAGGAAATGCCAGGGAAAGGCCAGCTGAGCCAGATTTCAAAAGTAAATTACACCTTGACTTTTTCACCAGCTTTAGCACAAGGTGTGATCCCTGCCAGCGAGCCTCAGCGGGTTTGAATATGTTCATGTTTGCACTTTTCCATGCCGCTCTGTGGACCCTTTCCAATGCCTTGAGTATCCAGTGCAGTTTCTGTGTTGCATGTTCTCACTTGTTCAATGAATAATCAATTTAACTGCCATATGCACTGCTCATCGAGAAAGAAACTGCTTCTTGTTCAAGGTGTGAAAGTAAGTCATGTAAAATTAGCTTAGCCCTCAGATGGGAATTGATTTCAGAGCAATAGAACCTGCCTGGGTTCCCAGGAGCTGGACCATTCTCCAAACCAGCCACCGTTTTGCAGAAGAGGGGAAATATTTTCCCAAAATATGGGAGGAGGGTTCTGGGGACTCACTAATGGCTAGGTGGCAGAGGGAAGAGCAGTCATGAGGATGAGAGCCCGAGCTGTGCTCCCAGGCTTTGAAACAGCCAGCTAGGAAGAAAATGTCCCAACGCCCAGAGGGAGCTGAGGGCAGCTATGCCCAAACAGCACCTGGCCGTGGGTGGCCTGGGGCTGTGGGTGACCCTGGCCAGCCTCATACCTGGGCTGCTGATCCTACATGCTACAGATTGTGTTTCTTTTTGTTTTGAAGAAAAATGAACTTCTGGGGTGGGATTTGCCCCCACTCTAGGGATTTGGACATTAATTTGTAATGGGGATTAAGAGTTCAAATCCCTTAAGCAGCTTTTGCAGCCCTATCCCTCATTCCCCTCACTGCCCAGACCCCCGGCCAGCCCCGCTCAAGTGTGGACAGTGTCTCGGAAACCCCCACATTAGGAGGGCCCTGAGCATGGTGGCATTGGCATAACATCATCAAGGATCCAGTTGCCCTGCAGGAGATAGAGACATGGCTCTACCCAGCCCCTGGGGAGAAGGCCCAAAGCAGCCTGGCTGGAGGTTTCACTGCCAGCTCTGTCCCCACTCTGGGCACAGAGCATCTGCTGGGGCTGTGGGCAGGGCTGCATGAAGGGGCTGTTTTACCATCTTTTTTTTTTACCATCACATTTTACCATGGTTAGTCTTTTACCATCCAAGACTAACATGGGCCTTGGTAAAGGCTCTGACATCCCCTGAAACATCTCAAGTTCAGCTGTGCCCCTGGAGTCACCCTTCCTGAAACCACAGGGCTCAGCCTCTGCCCTGCTCCAGTGTAGGAGGCCCATTGGGAATTGAGGCTGATCCCCCCGGCATCAGACATTCCCCAGGGTTGAGGAGCAAGTGCAATGTTTCCACTGCAAGACACTTCTATAAATAGACTGACGCCATTTCTCTGCTTAATTATCATGGACTTTTAGGCTGTTTCCACTATATTTCAGTTCTGCATGTTGATTTCCTTACGACTTGCCCCTGGGAACATCTGTCATGGTTTAAAGAGCAGAGCTCACTGGAAGGCAGGGGACATCTTCAACGGCCCAATGTCCAGGACAATAAACCCAGGGAGAAGGATTGGTCTCCTGGTTTGAAAGGAGGGAAAGACTGTGGGTGTGCCTTTTCCAGCTGAAGACTGCTGGCAGCACGTGGGATGCCCGGAGTGCCGTGGCAGGTAACAGAAATCTGCAGGAGGTGGCTGGCAGGGCTCCCTCTCTGGCAGGACCCTCGACCCCAGGGCTTGGCCTCGGCAGGGGGTTGAGGGTAAGCATGGCCCCCAGGTATGGGTCGCTGGATCCCTGGGATCCTCACCCCCTGCCTGGAAAAAGGGCTCCACACCACAGATGTATGTGGACCCCTTCCTGGACTCCTCCAGGAGTCCAAGGTCCTGTCCCCAGCTGGGAGATCTGGGGGAGAAAAGCATGGATTTGGGGGGATCCACCTTGGCCGTGCCCAGGTGATGTGGCAGTTCGAGCACAGTGCAAGGGTGCAGTGCCCCTCTGTCCCCTGGTGCGATGCTCCTTGAGCCATTGGCATCACCCCCTCCCTTGCTAAGGGCACAGAGGAGGATCCTGATCTACCCTCAGGGCATCCTTGGGCACTGGGGACTCCTCTTCCCCAGGGCTTTGGGACATGGGGTGAGGTGGGGCAGCCCTGAGCCTGCTGCCAGACACAGCACGGCCCCTCTGCTGACTCACAGCAGGCGGAGGGTGCCCAAGTGCCTGGGGACCCCATCAGCAGCTGAGCCCCAGTAGTACCCATCTCCATGGGGATGTTGCTCGGTCACACTGTGGGCAGTCACGGGGGTTGGGGAAAAGCAGGGCTGTCCTCATGCCACAGCCCTTCTGCCTCTCCGCTGTCACTAATCCCACTGCCCACTCCCAGGGTGGCAGTTGCTTTGCTCTCCCCTCCTCCTTCTCTTCACATTCCCAGTCAGTCCCAACAGAGATCCCCCTTTAGCTCAGAGTTTGCTGCTGGTCCCTGAAAAATACTGCAAGACCCCGGCAGTTTGGTCCTGCTCACACGTCCTTGCATCGTCCTGGGCCAGCAGCTCCCGCTGCCCCGGCGGCCTGCACCTCTCACAGCATTCCATCCCTCCCTGTGAGGGAGGTCACTGCTGCCCTGAACCACCCACAACCACCCAAGAAGCAAAGCTTGGCTTGGGAAGGGAGGGGGGAATGCTGCACCCCACACTGGCAGGCTGCTGGCTGCTGCACCCCCATCCCTGCTGACAGCTGGGCTGCAGGCTCTGCTGAGCCTCTGCTGCAGAAACTGCACAGGATTCTGTGATGGCAGCAGCCACTGAATAATCCATCAGGGCTTTCAGATGAAGTGGGGTGGGCAGTGGCCAACAGGCTGGTGTGGAGCAGAGCCTGGTGAGTGGGGAGTGAATGTGCACCCACCGGGGAGATTTTCTGAGCCAGTGGTCACTGTGAAATGTGCCAAACTTCACATTAACACAGTGATTGATGTCTGCAGGCACATCAAACCAGCAAAAACCATCCTTGGCCCACTGGGAAGCAAAGGCAGCAGCTGATTTGGGTTTCCTCTGAAATAATGCAACTCCAGACAAGGATGCATTTGAAAAGCATGCAGTTCCCAAGGGCTTTTATCATAAAACCAATGAATCATAAAGGTTGGAAAAGACCTCTAAGATAATTGAATCCAACCATTAACCCAGGCCTGCAAGGTTCACCACTAAACCATGTCCCCAAATGCCACATTGAGCATTTTGGGCCAAAGACAGCGCAGTTAAAACCATGCCCGGCCACCAGCCATCTGGAAAACAGCTCTCACTTATGTCACATCCAGAGCATGTCAATGCACTGTGAGGAGGGAGCAGCTGTGGTGTGCTCCAGTCTGAACCAGGGCCATGTGGACGGGATGGTCAAAGAGAAAAGTGGCAACTCCAGCGTCCAATTGTGGGTAAAGTATCCCATGGCAATGCTGGGAATGGAAATCCCTCAGGAGCCAAACCCTGGGCTCACCAGTGAGTTAGCAGCCAAACAAGCCAGGCACATTAGGTTCTTCCATCTAAGAAATGTTCCAGATGTTCGCATCTCTGCTTTGTGTTGTGCTCTGCCAACCCTTCCTCCCCGGGGAATGCACAGGGAGGAGAAATGCAGGGGAGAGCAGCTCTTTGTGGTTTGCATAAGCTTCTACCCCTCTATCTGAACAGGAAATCAGTGAATTTTGGGAGTTAGGTCAATGCTGCCCAGGGAAATTCTGAGCATGGTTAGGGACAGCGAGAACCTGCAGAGCTGTCGTCAGCTGGGGTGGCAGCAATGGGCTGTGCTCAAGGAGGCATCTGTGAGCTTCCCAAAACCTTCCAGGGAGCATCCCCAGCTCCTGCCCCAGCCCCCAGGAAAGAGTCAGCAGCCTTCACCCTCCTTCCTTTTGCTGTTTGCTGATGATTAGGTCCTGGATCCTTAAGACACTTCCCTGAGTCCTGGACAGAGGGCTGGAGTTTCTGCAGCACTTCCCCACTGCTACAGAGAATCCACATCAGAAAGTTCATGTTGGGGTCAGTTCCTTTGGTCTTGGGAGAGACTCTTCCCTTGGGGGTGTCAGAAAGGGGGGATCCACGGGGACAGGGCTGAAGACCCCTCTTCCCACCTGAGATGGGACAAGCAGCTCACACCAGGACACTGGGGATGCACCAGAGGTGTGTAATGCACCTGGTTCTTGGCAATACATTACTGGAAAGTCCAAGGTGAACAATGCTAAAATGAAGTGTCATCTCCCATGGAACATTCCTGACTGCCCAGGACTCACAGCTGCCTGTGGAGGACCCTGGATTTTGGGGGCTACATGGAGGGACAGTGCTCCCCACACAGTGCAGTCATGTCTGGCCAACAGGAGAGTAGGATGCTGCTGAGGGTTCTGAAAGCACAAGGCATCAGAGCAACTACCAAGACCCACGACCAGCACCCCACACCCAGGACCAACACCAAATGCTCATCCCTAGTACCAGGACCAAGATTTAGGATCAATACCCAGTGCCACTCCCAGTACCAGCCCTCAGTACAAGCCCCAGCACCCAATGCTGACTCCCAGCATCAAAGTGTTGATGTTCAACACCATCCCCAGCACAAAGACCCTGTACCAGTACCAATGCACGAGGCACTGGTGTCCCAGATTTTAGTCCAATGAAACCAGTTTAGGGTTTGACCCGTTCATGCACAGACCTTCCCAGTTTCTCATCCCTGACAAAGGAGAAGGAATGAATAAAATCCATAAAGAAAGGAAAGGGGCTGGGGGTGGGCAAGAGGCCCCCAGTCGCCTGGGGCTGGGCAGGGCTGAGGCATCTCCTGCACGTGGCACAAAGAGCCACAAAGGCTGCTCCCCCCGAACATGCCAAGCACATCCTCCCACGCCTGCGCCGGCTGCCTGGACAGGGTCTCCGGAGGAGACGAGCTCACTCAACAACCCTTCTTCCAGGCACTCGTGCTGCTGCCTTCAGAGCTTTATGAATATTGTAGCAAGGCCGTTCCTTTCATCTCTGCTTCTTTCCAGGGAGCCCCAAACCTTCTGCACATTCATTTCCACCTCACTATTCCTCTTAATTATTTAAACTTGCCTTCCCAAAAGCGGAGCCCTTCCATTATCGCTCCTTCCTCTGAAGCACATGTGGAATTTGGGGACTTGCAAATCCACTCGACATCTTCACATTCGTGCAGAGCAGCAGGTTTCCTCAGGCTCCCCTCCCTGCTCCCTTCCAGCCTGGCCCCAGGCCACATTCACAGAGGCCTCAGCTACGGAAACCTCAGAGCCAAGGCAGAGCATAGCAGGAGTCTGGGGTCCAGAATGCTGAGGATCTTCCCCACGTGATTTTGGTCATTTCCATGGCTCTTCTTGGTGGTCCTCCCCCAGAGATGCGTGTGGGGCCAGATGTCCCTGCACTGCAGCTGTACTGACGTGGTTCATCCTAGAAAAATCCATCGCTGCTCCATGTCCAGCCTCAGCAAAGCTGAAAGTACCTGCGAGAGCTCCCTGCAGGGCCAATCCCCTCCCTGCCCCTCTAATGAGACATCCTCAGTTAATTGCCTTTTAACGTAGAAACGCCAAGCCCAGCTCCCCAAATACTTACAGTTAAAACCTGGCGGCTCAAATGCTGTTGGAGAAATGCAGTTTTCAGTAACATAGACCTATATTAACACCTTCTCCATCTACTTCTGAAAGGTGGCCAGCTGCATTTGGGCACCACCACGCATCTCTTCCTGCTGGCCCAGCTCCCAGCTTCCCATGCTGCTGGAATCCAGCCACAGCGGAAAAGGGAGGGTCTGGTGGAGCTCTGGGGATGCTGGCAGGACACAGGAGCTGGAGCTTTGACACATCTCAATCTCCTGTCATGCCTGAACCTGCTAGATGCTCAACAGCCAGGGCTTTGTGGCTGCACCAGCCCTGCCCATGCTGCGCCATGCTTGGGTGTGAGCAATGTGACCAGAACATTTGCTGGAGCAAGAGACCCCTGGCCACTGCTCTTTCTCCCAATCCTGCTATTGGTGTGCCATTCTCTGCTTATCTCACACCCTGAGGGTCTCTTGGTTTGGCTCGCCCTCCCTGAGGCCACTGTGGGAGGATTGGGGTTTTCTCACCCCACTGAAGGGGACAAGGGTGGTGAGGAGGTGCAGTGTGTCCCTCATGGACACCTGGTCACCTCCACCAGATGTGCAGTATTCCTGTTACTATTATTTGTTTATGCATTAATCAGTACCCAGCTGCAGCCTGGAAACAGGGTGGGGGCTCCAAGGGGACACTGGTGTGGAAGGGCTGCTAGAGCCCCCAGCCTCCAACACCACCAGCAGCATCAGCTGAGCAGGGAGACCCCACTCTGAGCAGCTCCTGGCTTCACAAGCCCCCAAAATGCTCCAACCTCAGAGATGCATGCAACTCCTCTAGGGCTGTGTCAGCAATGTCCTGGGTGGACATCAGGAATTGTCGCTGTGGCATTGCTGACTGATGACTCTGTGGCACCAGCCCTTAGGGGGCCCATCCCTTCCCCACCACCCTGACTTCGTTGGTGGCCAGTCCCCAGCAGTGGGACCCCTCGCCCACTGTGGCCAGGCCAGCACTCGCCTCCCTGTGTCACTCTCTGAATTAATCATCAGCCTCACTCTGCGCTCGACTCCTCACTTAAAGAGATTTTTACACATTAAAAATTCACAGCACTAAATCATTGATGGCTAAGGCCTGCTGCACCCAAGGAAGAGCTCAGGCTGCTCCAGCTTCACTTTCCACCAGGACTCCAGCATGTCCTTGTCCCCAGCCATCCCCTGCACTGCACTGAGCATCATCTGGGGGAGAAAAATAGCATGGGAGTGACCTCCCCAAAAAGGCACCATTAGCTCTCTAGAGCTGCTGTTGGTCTGGTGAAGGTGTTTTAGGTGGTGGAGCATCTCCAGGGCCCTGGGATGCACCTGTTGTGGTCATCACCAGTGGGAACAAGACACTCTGCTCCTGTGTGGGGTCTTAGGAGAGTCTCAGGGGGGCTGTTTGCCAGCCTGAGCAGCACAGAGGAGGGCTGCAGGCTTGAGTGAGAGCTGCAATGGAGGCCTTCTGTTCTCTCCTCCCATGAGGCCATCTTTCTGTGTCATCCCAAGCCATGGCTGGTGTTTGGGAGCAGCCGATGAGGGGCTGCATAGGTCGGGGGGTGTGGAGAAAAAACTTTTGTGCTGACCTGGGCCTTGTGGGCTCGTCTGTCCTGTCACTGTCCCCAGCAGTAACAAGCTCTTGCCCCCACCTCCCTCAGGGCCTTGCTACTTCCTGCCCCCAGCTGGTACCCAGCCCATGCCCCCACCTCAGGCACCTGCCCCCGACACCCTCTAGCACGCCCTCCCAGCACCCACCCCTTAAACTCATCCACTAAACCCACCCCCAGCACCCACC
>VZRV01005309.1:0-34462 GCA_013398115.1 Falcunculus frontatus | reverse complement strand
CCCCGGCGTCCGCCGCGCCGGGGGCTCCGCCCGAGCGGCCCCGGCGGCGGGAGCGGGAGGGGAGCGGGGCCGGAGCCGGGCTGGGACTCCCCCGCTCCGGCTGGCGGCGGCGGGGGGTCCCCGGGGGTCCCCTTGACTGGGGACGGGAACCCGTAAGGTTGAGGATGCTGGTGGACTCCCAGGGAGCTGGGGAACTGCAGGTCTGGGGATTCTGGGGACTCCCTGGGGTCCTGGGGACCTGTTCGGGCTGGTGGAACCCACATCCCCGGGTAGTGGAACGCACAGGGCTGAGGCTGTGACTTGGCGCCTCAGGCTGCTGCAGGCCCCTCTGGAGTGCTGAAGGGCACTGGAGTGCTGCGGGGTTTGGGGTGCTCCTGCGTGCACATGGAGAACCCACTGTGGGGTTGTGCATGGTGCTGTGCGTGTACCCCAGCTGTACCTGGGCACCCCGGGTATAAATTTAGACATTTCATCTCCGAGCCCCTCCTCACAGCAGGACGAGCCCAGGCCATTGCTGCTCATCCCATGTGTTGTCAGCAGCCCCGAAGGAATCGGGAGGTGTTGGTGGGAGGTGCTGGTGGGCAGCTGTGGTGGGGGTTCGCGGAAAGGGGTTGATGCTCTCTAGTGAAGCTCTAGGGAGCCTATAGTGCTCTAGGTGTGAGGGGGCTGGTAGAGCTGATCCCCACGTGGATAAGTCTGTGTGTGGGCTCTACACCTGTTGTCCAGGTCGTGTGTGAGCTCAGGAAGGTCCCTGAGGGGCTGGAGCGGATGCAGAGCCTGGGCAGCCCCTTTGGCCTCCCAGCCAACTGGGCCATCAATGACAACAACTCCAGAAATAACAGTCCAACCCTGAAATTAGGCTATTGAGATGATCGGAGCATTTCCCATCCTCTCTCTGGGTCAGTGTTGTGCACCCACCCACCTGGATCTGGCTCCTCCAGGAGCGGCTCCAGCGCAGACAGCATGGCCAAGGTGGCCTGGGCAAATAGGCACAGGCCCTCCCGCACAGCCCCTGCAGCAGGGGACAGGGACTGGAAGGTGCCATGAGCCCTGGATACCTCCTGCTGCACCCAGCCACAGTGCTGGCAGGTGACACTGCAGGTGACAGGCACATGTGACACCTGGCTGTGTGCGAGAAGCCCGAATCCTGGCAGATTGCTGGCAGTGGAGGAAGCTGTGTGCTTGCTCAGTGATTTCCCTTTAACTTTGGAACAGCCTCAGTTCCAAGCTTCAGGGCTTATCGCCTGCGCAGAGCTACGAGGGAAGCGTGCCTGGCTGAGATAAATCAAGTTGCGCTGGCCAGGGCTGCTCTGGACTCTGTTCACATTCCTCATGACCTCAGTATTTTGGCTCAGGAGGAGAGCCAGGGAGAACCCTCCCTGTGTCCAGCCCCAGCCACGCCGGTGGAGCAGCTCGGGCTGCACTGCAGCAGGTGGTTGAACCGGGCTGAGGGCTGCTACAGCTGTGCCCCTGGAGAGGGAAAGGCCCCAAAGGTCTCGAGCTTTGGGAACAGCTCCCCCGGACCTCTCCTCTGCCAGTCCGGGAGCTTGGGAATCCCCAGGGGAAATTGCCCCATGAGGCCAGGGGTCCCAAAGTGCTGCCTGCAGCTGGGGCTGGGGCATGAGGACCAGGTGGTACCTGGGCTGTGCCAGGGTGCCCAGCCTCCCTCATCCCTGACATGACTTCTTGTAATCGAGCGGAGCAGCTCCAGTTTTGGCCCCAAGTTTCCCATGTTGGCATTGGTACAACAGCACTAGGGGAAAATACAGGTGCGAGCCCAGGGCAAAGCACAGCCCTGCCTCCACGGGGGTGGTTGGGTCCCTGCACATCCTCCACCTCTTCCCCTTGCTGCCAAGCCTCCCTGCCAGTCCTCTGCTTGTACTGTCCTGCTTTTCTGTCGAAACACCATGGCTAGAAACAACACTTGTTGCTTCCAAAGGGAGCTGGGATCATGTAAGGGCCCCCCAGGGGCCCATGTGCCCAGCCCCTTCAGCAGTCTGCACCAGTGCCCAAGGGAGCAGCTGAAGCTGCTGAAAATCAGCCTTTGGCACCAAAGTGGCCGGTACAATCGGCCCCATCAAGACTTCAGCCGGAGTGGAGGGTGGCTGCCTGAGGGGTGCCATGGTTGTGGCATCCAAGTCTGGCTGGTGCTGGCAGTGGCTGGGCCACAGGTGCAGGGACTCAACCTGCTGCACACTGGGACCATCTGCCCCCACTGCTCCAGTCCAGCCCCACGCCTCTTCCCCAGCCCAGGGACAGTTTGCATGGCCCAGGGAGCCTGGGGGGTGTTTGCACCTCACAGGTCCTCCAGGGGGGTTTGAACATCATGGGGTCTCTGGGGCCATTTGGACGTGGTTGGGAGCTGGCAGGTCCCATCACCTTTTTTGGAGCTGGGTGAAGACACAGACTCCTGCCCTTTGTCCAGCCCATCCTGTCAGACCAAAAGAAATAGGGTCCGGAAGCAGTGGGAGGATGTCCCCCACAGTTGGGATGCAGCTGCTGACATCGACTGAAGGGGCCATAGGAGGTGGCAGGTGACAAGCAGCCTGTCCCCAGCTCAGTGGAGCGGACACCAGTGCAGTGCTGGTGCAAAGGGCACCTTTGCTGCTGGAGTGGTGTGGGAGGCCTCCAGGCCTCGGCAGAGGAGGCTTTTCCTGTCCCCAGGCAGGACAATACCCGGCCAGGCGGCGGAAGGGAGCTGCCGGCCACTTCCCCCCGAGGAAATGCACCCGCTGGCTCTGGCTCCTGTTGCTCTCTCTTCCTCTTGTTTGATTTACAACATGTGTGGAGCCCGGCGGGAAGTTTGTCCTGGCCCCAGCACTGTTTAATTACCTGCAGCAAGGGCCATGCAGAGGAGGAAGCCAAACGCTTCCCAGGGTGGGAGGGATTAGAGGAGGTGGGGGATGTGTGGACCCTCTTGGGCATGAAGCCAGCAGCTTGGGAATGGTGGATGCCAGCATGGAGCTGGGATGCTCCCAGGAGAGGTGGAATGGGTGCCAGCTCGAAGCTGGGATGATCCTGATGGAGGTGGAATTTGGGATGTGCATCAGCTGTGGATGGGTTGGCAGAGGAGTGGGAGAGCCCCAGAATCCATCCTGGTGACTAGTGGGAAGTGTTTTATCTCTGCCCGGCTGGACTCAGCCCCCAACCCTGTGCACTGGGCTGGGGGTGGGAGGCCGCTGCAGTGCCCAGCCCAAGCCTGGCCTGGTGCTGCCACAGCTGCTCTGCTGGCTCCACGGGGTCAGGGCGAGCCGAGGGCTGGCGGCTGTAGCGCCGGGGCCGGGGAGTGGCCGCAACATCGGCATGAGCAGCGGGTGTGAGGGGTGGATGTGGGTGTTTCTGGGCAGCCAAGGCCAGATCCTGCGCTGTTCCCTGGGCAGCGCTGAGCCCCAGCTTCCCTGAGGGCTGTGCCCAAGCCACCATTCCTTTGTGGCATTCCTCCTCCCCTGCTTGCTTCTGAAAATAGTCCAGTGCCAAATGCTTTGCCCACCAGCAGCTGCTCAGCCCCATAGCCACCTGTGCCCCATGGGCAGAACCACCAGGACCCTGATGCCATGCACAGCAGCAGTGGGTGCTCCCAAGGTCCCATCCTGCTCCTGCCAGGAGCACTTCACACCTGGGCCCCAGCATCCAGATTCTGCCAGATGTTGCAGCAGGTCCCAGCTCAGTGCTCACAGCTGGTGGCACCCCCAGCCATGAGCTCACCTCTGGACCACAGCCGTATCCTGTTGGCTTTCCTCCAGCATGTCCATGCCTGGCTCCTGGGAAAACCAGGCTCCCATTTCATTCCCCTCTGCCTTATCCCATGTTATTGACAGGGAAAAGCAGTCAGGTCCCTCCTGGGGGTCATCGGCCCCTCAGGACACCCCTGAGGCCTTGTGGTGCACCCTGAGCAGCAAGAATGGACATCACACCCAACACTGATGGTGCTGGCAGCTCCCTGCAGTCACGTGGCTTTGCCAAAGCTTTGGTTCCCTTTATCCAAAGCAAACTTCGCACTGAGTATTGCACCTATACAGGTTTCAGCCTCTTTTTTTTCCTGGCCTGCTCCCACTTTATGGCCAGGCTCCAACTCGTGACCCTCGGAGCTGGCAGCACGGCCATCCCAGCTGAGCTGCGGAGCATTCCTTAAATGTACAAACAATCCCGGCCCCACAGGCAGCACTGTGCTTGCCTGGCCACCGGCTCCAGTGTCAGCCCTGGGCTGGGGGAGGCCAGGGGACCTGGCAGATGGCAGGGGGCAGCCAGAGGGCTCTCCTCGGGTGGGCGGCAGGACTGTGTCTCTGCCTGGGGCTCACCAGCCCTGGGGTCACCGGGTTTGGTCTCACTGTTGTTGCAGGTTGATGGTCCCCTGGTCAGCAGCATTCCGGGGAGAAGATGGCTCAGCCGGCACCCCTGAACCAGAACCTCCCAGGTAAAGAGACCAGGGTTGTCACCAGGTAGTGACAGTGGAAGGAGTGCGAGGGGGGTGGCAGGGCTGAGCTGTCCCATCCCAGCCCCATGGAGTTCCTCGCTCCAGCACCAGCCCTGACATGGAGTGGGTGCCCTGTGACAGACACCCTATGGCACCGAGGGTGCTGGAGACAGACACATCGCACATCGTGGAGGGGAGGGGCCTGCAGGCTGCAAATTCTGGTATAACCCTGTTGGAAAAGCCATCTTGTCTCCACCAGGTCCCTGCCTTACTGTCCCTGCTCCTCTTGCAGATCTTGGGGGCCCGTTCTTGTACCGGAACCAGGACGATGGAGAGAAGAGCTCGTATTCTGTGGAAACCCCCTATGGCTTCCTGCTGGACCTTGATTTCCTGAAATATGTTGATGATATTGAAAGTGGCCAAACACTCAAGAAAGTGCCACTGCCTCGCAGGGTGAAAGGGTCCCGTGCACCGCCCAGCGCCCTGCGCAGCCCCAGCAGCCACACCAGCGCCTGGACCTCCACCGAGTCCCTCACCTCCACGGCCAGCGAGGAGGGCAGAACTGCACTGCTGCTGTCCCCGCACGGCCGAGCACCCCTGGAGCCTGCGAGCAAGCCAACCTCCCACCCCATCTCACCACCACCAGTACGGCTGCTCCCACCTCCCACCCGCAAGTGCCTTGTGCGAAACCCACGGGTGGAGAAGACCTTGCTGGAGACGAGCAAGAGGCTGGAGCAGGAGCAGGGCCATTTGCAGGATATTGCAACCCGCAGTGGCCTGCCAGGCGCCCTGAGCCAGCCACCCCACTGGGTGCCAGTGGGCTCTGAGGGCCAGGCGGGCTGGGGCCGGGTGAGCCCTGGCAGCTCGGGGCGCAGCACTCCAGCTGCGGGGCTCAGCACAGCCCCGCTGCAGCACGTGCGGGAGCAGATGGCTGCAGCCCTGCGGCAGCTCCGGGACCTGGAGGAGCAGGTGAAAACCATCCCCCTCCTGGAGATGCAGATCTACCAGTTGAAGAGGGAGAAGGCAAAGTTGCTGGAGAAGCTGTCGGCAGAGCCTGGCGAGGCACTGTATCACCCCTCTGGCTCTGAGGCAGGGGCAGGGGGTGAGGAGCCACCCCGCACGGGGCCAGAGTGTGAAGCAGAGCCAGCAAAGGGGCGAACGAGCAAAATTGCAGAGCTGAGGAAGCTGACAGAGAAGCTGGCTGTGCCAGAGCGGGGCATCAGGGCTTGGCCAGGCAGGAGCCTCAGGGTGGCTGAGAGGCCATGCCGCTCTGTGGCAGTGGGGGAGGACCGGGCCATGACAGATGCCGTCTTCTACTACCGGTCGCAGCAGGAGAGTCGGGACGCCCCAGACGGTGGCACGCGGGGACGCAGGGATGTGGCTGTCTGGGTGCTGGAGTCCTCGCTGGGGCTGGCCACTGAGACGGAGCGGGAGCTGGAGCTGCTGCAGCAGACGGTGGGGCACCAGAAGGAGGTGATTACCCTGATGGAGGGGCATCTGCAGGAGGCCACGCGGGAGCTGGAGGAGCTGCGGCTGGAGGTGTGCGCCCGCCGGCCCTGCGGGCAAGTGGACAAGGAAGTGATGGCCAAGCCACAGGTGGCCGAGGCAGTGGTAGAGGCTGCAGTAGTGACACAGAACCGGGCAGCTGGTGATCCCCCAGAGACGGCAGAGGCAGGCGTGGAGTGCTGCCCCCCGACCTCCTGCGTCGCCGTGGGCTGCCACCCCGACAGGCGGGACGTGGCAGTCGGACCCGATTCAGCTGCCAGCTGCGATGACAAGGGCAGCCAGACAGATGTGGGTGGCATTGTCCTGGCAGGAGAGGAGAAGGAGCCTGGCCCGGGTGATGGCCTGAGCAGCCCCTCAGTGCTGGGCGCAGGAGCAACAGGGGGGATGTGCCCAGACAGCCAAGCTCCTGGGCCAGCTGTTCTGGAGATGACACACAGCAACCAGGACCCATCCCCAGTGCAGGACAGTGGAGCTGCCCCAAGCCCTGTGGCTGGTGAGTGTCACCAGCGATGCGCCAGGGTCCGGGTTGGAATGTTCCTGCAGGAAGGGAGAGGATGGCCCTGTTGGGGACAATGCCTGCAGGGCCAACACTACCCGTGCCCCAGCAGTTGCCCATGTCCCTTCCATGCCTGCCCAGGGGTCTAGGGGGTTTGGGGTGCTTGGCTAGCCCCAGGGAGAGACTATTTACAAGAGCATGTAGTGACAGGACAAGGGGGAGTGGTTTCAAAATGACAGTAGGTTTAGATTAGCTATTATGCAAAATTCTTTACTGTGAAGTGGTGGGGCCCTGGCACAGGTTACCCAGAGAAGTTGTGGATGCCCCATCCCTGAAAGTGTTTAAGGCCAGGTTGGATGGAGCTCTGAGCAACCTGCTCTAGTGGAAGGTGTCCCTGACCATGGCAGTGGAGTTGGAATGAGATGATCTTTAAGGTCTCCTCTAACCCAGACCATTTTGTGATTCTGAAATTCTATGATTCTTGCTCACTGGCCCTTGACATCCATCTCTTTCCTTGTAGGAGTCCTGAAGTCCATCATGAAGAAGCGGGATGGTCCTCCTCGGAGCGAGGCGGAGGGTAGCAAGAAGAGCCTGCAGTTTGTGGGCGTGCTGAACGGGGAGTACGTGCTGTGGGGCTCCTGCCACCCCCATGAGCCAATCCTGGTCCCCTGCATCCCTGTCCTGGGCTGGGGCCAGTGGCAGGGCCTGAAGGGGGCCAGGCTGGTGCTGTGTTGCCACTGAGCATCCTCCCTCTGTGCAGGTATGAAAGCACATCCAGTGAGGAGGAGGAAGAAGGGAACAGCTCCTCTGAGAAGGCTTCGGCCAACAGCTCCAACAGTTCGGAGCAGGGAGACACTGAAACATCAGAGGAGGAGGCTGGGGAAGGCACGCGCGAGCCCAGGCTGGAGTGCAAGGGGAGTGATGTGACCCTGCTGGAGCCCCCTGAGGTGAAGGAAAAGTAAGTCCAAGTGGGGAAGGCTCCCTGCTCCCTGGCCCTGTGCAGCTGGGAGCCATGGCACTGGCCCTGCCAGCTCAGGGCATCTGCCCCAGCTTCAGTGCTGCTGGTGGGAAAAACACATTCAGCTCCTGCAGAGACCATTCAGCAGAAAACTATCCTTCCAGTTTCTTGGGTCTGCTAAGGAAAGGATGAGAGGCCCCAGATCTCCCTTTGCTACAGAAGATAGTTTAGAGGGGGACAAAAAAACCAACAGCCTTCAATAGCATTTTTCAACAGAAGGAAAAAGTGGCCTAAGAATGGGCGAATTGTGCCTGAGCACATCCATTCTATGTGCTAACCTCCGTTCTATGGAGGTTTGCAGAGGCTGAAGCAGCTAGGGTGCAGCCACCGGGCAGGAGGTTGCACTCTGGGGACTTTGTGGAGAGTTACAGGCATTGGGGAGCTCTGCAGGGGAAGTCAGGGTGCTCCACAGGTTTGGTGGGGTGATGCAGCCCCACACTGCGGACATCCTCATGCTCTCCACAGGTTTGAGCTAAGCCCCAGGATGAGGGAGGCCTGCCTCATTGTCAAGACCCACCTGGGCCACCCCGGTGCTGCCAAGAGCAAAGAGGTGGTGAGTGAAGCGCTGGGGTGGGATGGCTTGCCCAGCCCCTGCCAACATCCCCCAGAGCTGGCCCTACCCAGAGAGGGGCCAGCAAAGCCTGGCTCAGCACCTTCCCCCAAAATACAGCCCTTTGCTCCAGGGTTTGTCCCAGATACCCCAAAACCCATGTGGACTCAGCTCAGGCCATGCCCGGCAATGGGTTTGGGCAGTCCAGGGTCCTGCCTTCTGCCACCCCCTCTAAAGCAGGGATTCTGCTCCCCCCGCCTGGGCTGGCAGCAGGGGTGGGTGCCAGGGTGTGAGGCCATGCAGAGGCTTAGGGGGAGCTAAGCCCCTCTCTGCCCACAGCTCGCCAGCAGCAGCCTGGTCCTTCAGGAGTGGTTCCGTCTGTCCAGCCAAAAGTCATCCGTCTCTGACACAGTCGCCAACCACCTCCTGGCCTTTGCCGAGGTCTCACCGGCTCTCCTGGCCCATGTGGTGAACCTGGCAGATGGGAATGGCAACACGGCCCTGCACTACAGTGTTTCCCACTCCAACTTCCGCATCGTGCGACTGCTGCTGGATACGGGTCAGTGCCCCCTACCCCCAGAAACATCTCCTGGCCACCATACCACTGTAGCCCAGGTTATGTCCTGGCCATGTCAGCACAGGAGGAAAGCACTGGCAGCAGAGGGGCAAGAAGAGCTGCCCTAGGCTGTGTCTGTTCATAGTTGTGGCGGTGGGCAATCACTCCAGTCCGTTTGGGAGCCCAGATTTGATGGGGGAGATCCATCAGCAGTTCTGTGCCCGTGGGATGGCTCACAGCACCCTGGGCAGGACTGCGAGGGGGAGCCAGCCACGTGGCTTGGTCCGTGTCTCCCACCAGCCCTGCAGCATCCTGAGCCCCCTCTGCCCACCCCCGCAGGGATCTGTAACGTGGACCACCAGAACAAAGCTGGGTACACCGCCCTCATGCTGGCAGCACTGGCAGCCGTTGAGCAGGAGGAGGACATGAATGTGGTCAGGAGGCTCTTCAGCATGGGCAACGTCAACGCCAAGGCCAGCCAGGTTGGTGCAGGCTGAGGGCCACTACATCGTGACCCTCAACTCCCACCCCCAAGCAGATGCCAGAGCCACACTCAGCTTTTCCAAGGGCAGGCCAATGGCTCCAAAACCTGGAGGCATCGGTGCATAGGGAGGGCATCACCTTAGGAGCTCCTCCTGCCTGGCAGTGGGGCTGTCTCAGCAGTGGTCCTGTGGTGTGGGGACAAGGGGGTAGCACAGTGGGGGCAGGGGTGGCCTGGCAGTGTCCCTTCCTTGCAGGCTGGCCAGACGGCATTGATGTTGGCCGTCAGCCATGGCCGGCAGGAGATGGTGGAAGCCCTGCTCGCCTGCGGGGCTGACGTGAACCTGCAGGACGAGGAGGGCTCGACCGCGCTGATGTGCGCCTGCGAGCATGGCCGCATGGAGACTGTGAAGCTGCTGCTGGCTCAGCCCACCTGCAACATCTCCATCGTGGACAGCGTAAGGCTCTGCCACTGGGCCTGGGCAGCCCACGCTACGTCCTGTCCCCAAACCCCTTTCTACATGCTCTCCCTTCCTTTCTAGGATGGTAACAATGCTGTTGCCATTGCGCTGGAGGCTGGTCACAGTGACATCGCCACGCTCCTCTACGCCCACCTCAACGGCATGAAAGCACAGGCACCTGTGAGTACCACACCACTCCTCACGGGAGGGGAAAGGGCTGTGACACAGATGAGTGTCTCCAGGAAAAGGCTGCAGGAGCAAGAGCAGAGCATTTCAGGTGCCACATGCTCAGATCAGCCCTGCTGGCCCTGACCAGGAGTCACTGGAGGGGTCTCTGGTGACTCTACCCTCTCTGCAGCAGGGGACGTCACCGACAGCCACAAAGAGCCCTGGGAGTCCAAAGAAACCAAATTAGAGTGACCTTGGGATCCAGCCAGGGGCTACCGTCAGCACTGAGCTGTGATTCACATCCCCTCACCTGCAACCCCTCTGTGCCAAACCGCTCTTCGCAGCTTTAGTCCCATCACAAGCACTGTCCCTGGGCCTCCCCACCCGTCTCCTCCGCTGGATGCAGCCCACGCGTGGCCACCTCACTGCACCAAATGACAGGAGCCAAGTGACGTCATGGTGGGACACGAGGGGAGCAGAAGCCACCCCATCCCCTCTGCTCCCTGCCACGACCACCGGAGCTGTGCCACCTCTGAGCCCTCTGCAAGGAGGAACAGCAGAGAAACAACCCAGCAGAAACAGCACCTGGTTTGTGCTCTCTGGCAGCCAGTGCCAGAGATGTGGAGCCAGGAGGGCCCAAGTGACAGGTCCTGGCCCCAGCAGGGACGTGGTGCTCTGCAGGCACATTCTGTGCAGCAATGGGAGAGGGAATGCTGCCTTGGACAAGGGCTGGGAGCATTTCCAGACTCGAATACTTGCCCTTCTTTTCTAGCATTTCCTTTCCTGGCTGAAATCTGATTTTTTTTCTCTTTTCTAGCACATGCACACAAAGCAAAAAAATTATATTGCTTGGCCAAAGGATGAAGTTCAACATGAAATCACTTGGGATTTGATCTGCTCAATGGGAGCAAAACCTCTGAGCAGTTGGGGTTGCAGCCAAGTGACAAAAGGGGCTGAGGGCCAAGGATGCATTTGGCAACTAAGCCTGTGTAGCTGATAACCCACAGGGGGAGCAGGTCCTTCTCCCAGGGGACAGAGACCAATTACCTCCTAAACATTTCCCCAGTTAACCAGACTGCAGACAGCCAGAGCCCACAGCCAAGTCTCTCTCTGCCCACTTTCCATCCCAAAAGGGAGGAGAGCAGCTGAGGACAGCACCAGGAAAAACACGGGCCAGAAGAGCTCAGAGCACACAGGTAGAGCTTGCAAGGGGGAACACGTATGTTAGAGTACATGTGTCTGTGCAAAGTGTGTGAGCACCATGTGGGGTGGGAACAGGGTAAGGACAAGGACTGGGAGGAACAAGGGTTTTGCATGGGAAGGGAGCTCTGCTCTGAGCCCTTCACAAAGGTAATGTGTCACGCCCCTCATTCCTGCTCCTTGGCCCAGCCTCACCACTTCTGCCCCTGCCTGACCTGGTCTGAGCTGGGGAACCCCACAACCCTCCCCAGAAACTTGCTCTCAGCTTTGCACTGGAGTTTAATATACAGCGCTCACTGCCACTCCCTAATACACTACTCTGTTTACTGGTATTTTAATACTGATGTTTATTTTTAAGATATAAATAAAATGTAAAGTTATTTTGAAATATTACAGTGACCTCAGCAGTCTCCTGCCTCTTCGTCTGGCTCACAACAAACCCTGCAAGAGCTGCAGCAGAGCCACAGCCTGGCATAGCCTCTCACCTGAGCAGGGGACCCCACATTCCAAGTCACTCACAGCAAGTTTATGTACTGGCTACATCCCTCGGTCTGGTTTTCTTCCTGCTGAGGTGTCCCAGGCAGGTGCAGCAGTGTCTCTGCCCATTTCATTCTGCAGGACCAAGATGGATGCAGGACCAGCCGCAGCCCTGCACCACCCCTGGTTCTCTGTGGTGCTGATATTACACTGCATCACTAAAGGGCAATCACCAGACCAAGTGAATGCAAATTGCCTCCCTCCTCATGTGGACAGGGACCAGGCTGACCCTACAGGGATATTCCAGAAGGGATAAAGCTCTCTAAGCCACTCTATCCCAGTCACTCAGCACTCAGGGCTGGCAGGGGCCAGAGCAAACACTCTTGGGTCACTGCTGAAGCTGTGAGGAAATAGCAGCCACAGAACTGAACTCCGAGAGGACTTCTGGCACACACTGTGTGATGCAGTTCCGAGCCCTGCATCACACAAGCCAGGGAGCACAGCCTTGTGCTAATGTGCTCTGAAACTGAAACACCCCCAAAGAATCATAAATGACATCAAGCAACAGCACGAACACCAAGGCTTTCTCCATGGCACAAATTCCACACCTCATGGTGCCCATGAGCTGCCCAGGGCACAACTAAAACTGGCAGAAAGGACAAATCCCACACTCTTAACATCAGTCCTACAACCATCCTCAGTGCCTGCTCCAGTTCAGCATTTTGCACATCTGTCCCAGCACTGCTCTGCTCAGCTTTAGGATACCCAAATCCTCAGTCACACCTGCCACTGAACTGCCTCAGTCAAGCTCAGGACACTGCAGACAAAAACCACTCCCATCAGAGACCATACACGAGAGGCTGCAGATCTGACTGCTCAAACACACAAAAAACCTGCACCGCTCTGTAAGCAGATAAAAAACACCAGTCCCTAAACACCTGCCCTTGAACCAGCACAGTTTTCAGGCTCACTCTACACTTTTCAGCCTTACTTTTGATTTATGTAATACCCTAAAACAACACATCTTGCTAACTGATTTTGTGGTGGAAGGGAAAGCCAAAGAGAGATGAAGGAGTCAATAAATCAAAGAGGAATGACAAGCACTTGCTCTCTGCGGGTGACTGCCAGGAAGGACAGCAAGCAGGTGTATTTATGGCAGCATTCACTGAGCAGTTTACTGACGACAGACAGATAGAAGCAGCAGGCTGTTGCTTTGCAAGCTGGTACCAAGCTTGACTTTCAACTTGTGATTAAATTCCACTTAGGTCCAGTAAGTTTCCAGTACCACTTCACCATCATATACAGAAAATCGCTTACCAGGAAGGTCAGGATTAAAGCTACTGTAATCAAAACAGAATTATTTTTGTTGTGACACGTCAGTAAAGACGCAATAACGAAATGATATTACAATGAAGACATTATGTGTAACCCCAGTAACACGCAGGGCACGTTACTAATGAACCTGAGGAAAGCGGCAGGTGCTCAGGTGTGAGACAAACCAGAGGCGTCAGGCGCTCGCTGAGTGAAACCCGGGCAAGGGGTTACTGGAAAAACCCTTTATTGCAGTGACACGGCCGCCACGCTCCTCCCCACCCGCGACCAACGGCCGAATGAGCTGCGCCAAGCTCCATCCCCGACGGACGATCCGGCGATGGGCGCCAGGCTCCCTCCCCCGATGGACGATCCGGCAGCAGGAGAGGCCCCGGGTGCCGCTCAGCGCAGCCGTCGGGCCTCGCGCTCCGACTCCAGCAGGGTGAGAACGTCGCCTTCGCGCACCGGCCCCTTCACGTTGCGGATGATGGAGCGGCTCGTGTCGTCCATGAACTCCACGCGCACCTGCGAGGAGAACCGCGTCAGCCTGGCCGAGCCCAGCCCGCGGCATCGCGCCCTCCCGGCCCGCTCACCTGAGTGCACTGCCCCTGAGAGCCGGTACGGCCCAGCACCTTGGTGACCTGTGGGGACAGAGTGGAGGGTAAGCGCGGTGATCCGATCCGATCCGGCCCGACCCAGCCGCCTCGACACTCGTACCCACCCTGGCCAGCTTGATGGGCTGCACGCGGCTCGTGTCCATGGCGGCTCTGGGGCACGGAAAGGGGCGGCCCCTTCCCGCACCGCCTTATATACCTCTAAGTCTCGCGAGACCCAGCGTTCCACGCGCGCGCTCCCGGCGCCCCCCGCGACCCTGCCCTTCACCGCGGCCAAGATGGCGACGGCAACTCGTCTGGTCCAGCGGCTCCGCAACTTCCTGGCGGGGGTAAGAACAACCCGGGACTCGGGGCTTCTCTGCCCCGCGGGACGCTGCGCTGCGCCCCCGGCTCCGCAGAGCCTTCGGCGCAGGGCGGCAGCCCTGGCTGAGCTGCTCTGGCCTTGCCTTGCAGCGGGACCTCCAGGCGAAGCTGCAGCTGCGCTACGAGGAGATCGCTAAGAGGTGCCGGGGCCGGGCCGGGCCGGGCCGGGCCGGGCCGGGCGGCGGGCGGGGCGCTGAGCCGCCCCCACCCCGGACCCGCCGCTGACGCTCGGGTCGTTCTCTGCCTAGGACCCAGCCGCCGCCGCGGCTCCCGGTAGGGCCCAGCCACAAGTTCGCCGATAACTATTACTGCAGCCGGGACGGGCGCCGGGAGTCGCTGCCGCCCGTGGTGGTGGCGGCGGCGCATAGAATCCTGCCAGCGGGGGCACAGGCCGGCAGGGAGGTCTGATGCAGGCGGTGCTGCACCGCTGACGCCGTGGAGCGGGGTCAGCCCTGATTTACACCAGGAACACAGAATGTGCCCAGCAGCAGTGGGGAGTTACCCAGATTTGAACGGATTATTTGGGTCTATATTTCCTTGCAAATAAGTGAGGTGGGAGGAAGTTCACTTACTCTGCTTTGGTGAGACCCATCTGGAGCATCTGTCAGCTCTGGGGCATCCAAGAAGGGACATGTTGCAATGAGGAGGCCACGGAGATGCTCCCAGGGCTGGAGCCCCTCTGCTCTGGAGCCAGGCTGGGAGAGCTGGGGGTGCTCACCTGGAGAGGAGAAGGCTCCATGGAGAGCTCAGAGCCCCTTGCAGGGCCTAAAGGGGCTCCAGGAGAGCTGGAGAGGGACTGGGGACAAGGGATGGAGGGACACGACACAGGGAATGGCTTCCCATTGCCAGAGGGCAGGGATGGAGGGGATATTGGGAAGGAATTGTTCCCTAGGAGGGTGGGGAGGCCCTGGCACAGGGTGCCCAGAGCAGCTGTGGCTGTCCCTGGATCCCTGGAAGTGTCCCAGGCCAGGCTGGATGGGGCTTGGAGCAACCTGGTCTATTGAAAGGTGTCCCTGCCCATGGCAGGGAGTGGGATGAGATGAGCTTTAAGGTCCCTTCCAATCCAAACCATTCTGGGACTCTGTTTAACGAACACCTCCAGCAACCTGGACTTCTGATTAAATCCAAGTGCAATTCCAGAGTGTTACTAAAGCCTCTTCTCTCTCCTTTCTCTACCCCAGTTCAGACACTGCAGTGACAACAGCAGGGAAAAAACCAGTGACACCAGGACCACCACTTAGGAAGTGGGAAATTTCCAAGGACGAGCCCTACTTGTGAGCAGGGAGTGAGCTGGGGGGCTGCATGATGGGCACAGGTGGTTCCAGAGCAGCTCTGATGGGGAGGCTGGGCTGTGCCGGTTGTGGCTCCAGGGCTGCTGCAGGGAGCTGATGTCTGACTAATAAACGTATATAAAGCTGTGATTACCACCCTCCATTTTATGTATTTTATTTGATTTATTCAAGTAACTGATCTTTAATATCAGTGTATTTGGTTGGTTGGAATAGTGACACAGCACAGGGGCATTTGTGAGCTGTAGACAGTCAGTGAAGAGCAGAGCTGAGTAAAGCACGGCCTCGCTCACAGGGCTCCCTCCGTGCCCTGGTTCTGCGAGAATGGTTCAGCAGCCTGGGGAACTTCCCCCCCCCCCCACCTGCCAGTGCTAGTGTCCTGCTGTGACCGCACCCTGCTCGGTCCAGCAGAGCGCTGTCCACCCCCTCCCCGGAGACAGCAGGCCACTGCCGACTGCGGTGCTGATGGATTTCCAGGGAACTGCGGGAGAGCGCGGCTGTTCCTGGAGCCGGGAAGGGGCTCAGCCGGGCAGTGGCAGCTCGGTGCGCTGCCTCCCAGGGAGGCGGGAACAGGCACACACCGGAGCCGGCCGCTGAGCTGCCCGGCGCCGGGGGACGCCCCCTTCCCGCTCACGTGACCCCACCCCGAGGTCCCGCCCCGAAGAGTGCGAGCGGTGGGCAGGGCGCGGGCGCACGCCCCTGGGAGGCCCCGCCCCCCGAGCCTCCCATTGGTGGAGGTGGGGCTTGAGCGCACGCGCTCTTCATTCGCCCTCGGCGTTTGTAGCGACGCGGCGGCCCCAGCGAGTCCCTCCGGTGCGGGCCCGCGGCATGGCCGGGCCACGGCTGCTGCCTAAGGGGCTGCCGGTGCCGCCGGTACTGCCGGTGCTGCTGCTGGTGCTGCCGCTCTCGCCGTTCCCGCCAGGCAGCGGTGAGCTGGGGGAGCGGCCGGGCGGGTGGTGCCCATTGGTTCCCCGCGCACGCCCTTCGCTCTCATTGGCTGGAGCCCTCGTTGTGGGGCGCGAGGGGGCTCTCCCCCCCCGGGGTCCCCCCGGCCTCCCCTCACGCTCCCGTCCCCCGGCAGCCGCCCCGTCCCACTGCCGCCCGGACGAGTTCCAGTGCGCGCCCGGCGACCGCTGCTTCCCTCTGGACTGGCGCTGCGACGACCACCCCGACTGTGAGGACGGTTCGGACGAGTGGGGCTGCGGGACCGCGACCGCGGCGGAGCCGAGTCCCGGCGGCCCTGCGGTGACCCCGCCGAGGAGCTCGGCGGTGCCGCCCACCGGCAGCGCAGGTACGGGGCTGTGGGCAGCGGGGGGGCGGGGGCGGGGGCGGCAAGCCGGACCGAAGCCTTTGTTCTCCGCCGTCTCTGGCCGATCTGGGGCAGCTGCGGTCACCGCGGGTCACTGTGAGTGGAGGAAGCGCTATGGGGGGCCCGCACCATCAGCTTCCTCTGGTGGGGACGGCGATGACGCCCCCCAGGGCTCCCTCGGGAAGCGCCTTTGAAGTACTTTTTTCCTTTTTCCAGAGCATGCAATTCCCAGTAGCTGCTTCAAATGAGAAGACACTGGAATCTGTCCACCTCCCGAGCTCCTCTGATCTCTGGGGAATGGGCAGGCTGAAGGGAAGAGGATGAGGAGGAAGTTCTGAGCCATCCGGGCTGACCAGGAGCTGCAGACACAGTGTCTGGGCTTGTGTCCAGCTGTGTCTGCACCCCAGTACTGTCGGTACCAGAGCTCCTCGGCTCTGGAGCGTCCTTTGTCAGACCCACTGGCTGTCTGGGGTGCTTGGAAGGGCTGTTCTGGCTTCCCTCACGCAGGGGGTTGCCGAGGGTGTGGAGAGAAGGGGGATTACTGCAGGTGTGAAAGACTGGGTTTGGGTTTGATGTCTGTACCGGTTCAGTTGGCAGGTGAGGTGAAGAGCCGTGTTTTGGTTGTACCTGTGGCTTCTCAGTGCCACGATGACAGGCTGGGATGCTGCAGTTCCAGCTCCAGCTGGGAAATTTCCCACCTTTCCCTGTTATGCGTTTCCAGTAGGACGTTTTTTCCTCCAGTGGGGGTTAATCATGGTAGCGGCAGATAAGGTTTTGCTTAAATTGGAAAAGGTCTCTTGGTGCTCTTGAGGTGAGCTGGGAACTCAGCCAGGTGTGGACTGAAGACTGCTTTGAGTGCTGACCATAAGGTGAGTTGGAAGCCTCATGGACTTGTTACTCTTTCCTCACAGAGGCTTCAGCTACGCCTGAGCCAGAGGTCTCTCTGGCATCGAGGAGTCAAGGTTACACATGGATCTTGATTGTTGCAGGTATGTGAGACTCAGAGTGCTGCACATAGTTTTGAACCTACCCACCTTGGGCTATAAATTGATCATCCTGATGGGGTCAATTCCAGACCTGTAACAGTAGCTGCTTTTGCTGGGCTGGGAGGGCTGAGGGAGGCCTGACACCACAGCTTAATTACTGCTCTCTTGGATGTGCTGTGTCTTTGGAAAGGCCATTACATGCACTCTGGCACTAACTCACCTCCTCTCTGTCTGTCCTTTGCCCTCCAGGGACACTGCTCATCTCTGGCTGTTGGCTCATGATGTTGAGCAGCAGAGCCCAGTCCCAATGCCCAGACCAGGGCAGTGAGTGGGTCTCTGCTTGTGCACTCTCCTCTCCAGGGCTCCTGAGCATCCTGGTAGCTGCAGGTTCTGTTGCTGTGTGGGGTCTGTCCAAAGCAAAACGCCGATCTGACCTCTTCAGTCTTGATAAAGCATCCAGGGATCAGCTGATGCCTGACCAGAGCCAAAAAGGCTCCTTGCCCTGAAGGTTAAGTGTTTTGCATCCCATGTGCTCCATGTGCCTAAGGGAGAAATTCCTTCTTGCCCCGTGTTTCTGGCTTCTAGAGCTTTCCCCTTTGGGGGTAGGTTTTCCCAGTGTTGGGGTTTGACACTGGCTGAGTGCCAGGCACCCACGAGAAACTATCCACTTATTTTCCACTGCTATAGCTGAGCAGAAGAGGGGGAATTGAAAACTTCGTGAGTTAAGGATTGGGGGAAAAACACTTTAAGGCAAAACAGGTTTAAAACTTGAACAGTATAAAGAAAATTTATATTCACCACGCCTCAGGAGAAGAAAATAGAACTTCCCACAATTTTTTCCTTTCTTAAATATGTCATCCCAGAGGCATTACCAGCTTCTCTAATTGGGCTGGTAACCTGCCCATTGCCAGAGCTTTCAGCGATTGGCTCTGTGCCGGACATAGTAGAAGCTTCGAGCAGCTTTTCTCCTTCCCACCAAAGCCAGGCTGTGTTAAACCAACACACCCAGCTTCCCTGATGCTTGCCAACCAGGTGCATGGGGTTTCAGTCTGCCCTGAAGCAGCAGAACTCTCCCCTTTCCTCCCTGCTGCCAAGGGCATGGAGCAGTCCTGCTAAGATACTGATCTTCTGGTGTGGGATTTTTTCCTCCACTTTGCATAAATTGAAGTCAAACCAGGTTTCTTCCCAAAGGACTGTCAATAACCAGATGTTTTTCCGGCTTTGTAACAGGGATCCTTATGCCAAGGTGATAAGGTGGGACTAGCCTGATCTGTCTCCTGCTCACCACAGACCCTGACTGAATTGGACATCAGCTCTCAAATCTGGGTTGTTACACTGGAATACCAAGAAGATGCTCCCTTTGTAAATGGATCTTAGATTGTGGAACTACTTGGCTCCAGAAATAGCACAGAACCTTCCCTGGCGCTGTGACATCAGCCTCCCAAAGGTGGTAGAAATGGCCTCATTGTTCTGCATGTCATTAAGGCTGATGTTCTTAACAGTCGTTAAGGCTGATGCCCTCCAGTGTGGCCTCAGACCCGAAGATGTTTTTGTCCTTGAAATGCCAGGTGCTGTTCAACTGTCTACTTCCACTTCCAGACAGGAGCCTTTTTTCACCTGCCCCAGTCTTCCCCCTGGACTTTGTCAGGGAACAGGAGCGTTCTCACCCATTTCCCTACGGTCTCACTGGCTGCACAGATCAGACAAATACTCAATGTTTGCAGTACTGTTTGATGTTGCTCAGTCCCGTGCATGGGAGGCTTTTACTGACAGTGCCACCATGGCGGTGACAGTTGCTCTGGCTTCGCTGTGCTGTCTCCCAAGACCATGTGGGGCAAGGAGCTCCTTAGTCCTTGGCCAGCAGCTCCTCTCACACTCCCTTCCACAAACATCTCCACCCTTGGCAGACCTGCTCTGCCCACCCCAGTGCCAAATGCTTGGGGCTCCTCTTAACACTCTTAATGGTGTCTTCCTTAAAACTATTCTGACGTGAGTGGTGTCCCTCAAGGGTCCATACTGGGACCAGTGCTATCCCATGTTTTCATCAGAGTGGGATCAAGTGGACCCTCAGCCAATCTGAGGATGAGACCAGGCTGAGGAGTGCAGCTGGGGCGGGGGATGTCATCCACCTTCAGGCCCGTGGGAACCTCATGAAGTTTGATAAGGTCAAGCGCAAGGTCCTGCACCTTTGTAAGGGCAAACCCTGGAGAAGAGATGGCTCCAGGGAGCCTTGTTGTGTCTTGTCCATGTCTAAAGGGGGATTGAAAGAAAGATGGAGGCTTTTCACCAAGGCCTGTAAGGACAACAGGCCTAGACGGGCAACAGTTGCAAACTGGCAGAGGATGGGCTTAGGTAGGACATGAAGGAGGGTTTTATGGTGAGGGTGGTGAAGCCCTGGCACAGGTTGCCCAGAGCAGCTGTGACTGCTCCATCCCTGGGACCAAGCTGGACAGGGCTCCGAGCATCTTGGTCTAGTGGAGGTGTCCCTGGAAATAAGTCATGTCTTGGGTCAGACACTGTCTGCGTGGCATGTGGAGTCCCGGCCAAAGGACTCAGTGCTGTGCACCTCTCAGAAGTGCCTGTGCAGGGGCAGGTTAGTGCCCAGTGCCTCTGGTTCAGCATTTGCCATGTGCACCTTGCACAAGTATTCACTAAGTGCACCAAGCTGCTGCCTTGGCTGCTGACCTCCATGCCTTGAAGGTGGGAACTTGGCTTGCCAAGCAGACACCAGTCATTAGCCTTGGAGTAGGAGTCTTCCACTCCTGGATAATGTGTGAGTGCTGCCATACCCCATGGGAGAAACTTCTGTATGTGGTATGGAGTCTTGAGTTATTCCAGGGCTGCTATTTTTAGTACCAAGGAGTCATTTGCAAAGACAGAGACAATCTTCTGTTTCCACAGGGACAGGCAGCAATAGCTGTGGTGACTGACACAGGAGAATAAAGAATGTGAAATTAACAAGTTCTGGAGTTTTTATTTTTCCCGGATTTGTGCGTTTGCATGGATTCTGTATTTAGGAAGGGGCTGCATCACCTTTGGATTGTCACAGCCTGGGAAAGAGGACTTGGGGTGGGTGGGCTGGTGTGGGGCACTATGGGGAAGCCAGTGCTGCTGTGCCTGCCTGGGACAGACATGACTCCAGCACACATTGGCTGTAGCAGAGAAAATTAAATACAGGAGCAAAGCAAACAGAGAGGATGGGAACAGGAGGAACAGTTGCCACAGTAGCACCAGAGGTTCTACTGCTGAACCATGCATAAGTGGGAAGCTCAGCCAAAAGCAAGGTGAAAAAACTGCCTGATCTTGCCCCTTCTTTGTCAGAGCAGAGCACGAAGCGGGGAGCGCTGCAGGGCGGGAAGAGCTCCAGGAGTCCCGGCAGGACAGGGCTGAGCTGGGGCCAATTGAAGCGCTGGTGCTGGCAGGGCCAGGTGGCCAAGCTGCCACCAGCTGGTCCCCGGTTATGCTCTGAGCTGCAGTTGCCAAGCTGAGCCCAGCTGGTCTGTGGCACAGGGCAGAGCCCTTGCTCCATGCGATGGAGAGTGAGGCCCTGGGGCAAACTCACAAGACATTGCAGGTTTTGCTTACTGCTCCCTGAGCCGAGTGCTTCAGGGTTGAAAGAAACACACTTTATGGATCTTGTGCCAAAACTTGGGGCTGTGTTTCTGACAGCAATTTCCCTTCCTCTGTCTGCAGGAAGTGTTTTTGTTGTTCTAATCCCCAGGCTCAGAGACTTCAATTGTAGTGGAGCCCGAGCTGCTTTTCAGGCCAGCAGCATCTTTGTGCTCCACATCTCTGTATTTAATTAGACCAGTTCATGGAGATCAATGTGATGGTTTTTTTACATGTCGAAGTAGGATCGTATTCCAGGGTAAGACCTCAAAGATCAGCCTGTTTAATTTTGCTTCCCCTTTTACTTGCAAATCCAAAGGATTGTTTCCTCCTTTTCAGTTCCAGCAGTTCAGAGGAACTTTTACTGCCTACTTGCATTTCCAGTGTCTTGTTCCCTGTTCCTGCCCCTGCCTGGGTGAATTGTGGGGCTGAAGGCTGATGTGATGGCCCAGGGCAGGGGCACAGGAGCAGCCTGTCCCACAGGGAATCTGCTCAGGCACTGTGTGAAGGCGGAGGTGGTTCCTTCACCTCATCCCCTCTAAATCTGCACTGTGGGACTTGAGGGATGAGCTGGGAGGTCGTGACCATCTCCTTTCCCTGGCTGTGACAGCTGACAGAGCATTAGCATTTAACAAAGGACTGGTGCCAAGAGCAGCATTTGGTGTGGGGGTACAAAGCCAATACAAATCCTGCGTGTTTGCACCTTCCTGTCCCATCAACAGAGGGTAAATTGAGGCAAGTTCGTGCTGTTTAGTTTGCTGTCATGGATGTCCTTCCAGGAAACAGCATGCGGCAAATGCAAACAGCTAATAAGAACAGAATAAGGGAAAAGAGAAGCGCGGAGCTGGAAATAGTTCCTTACATAAAGGACTAGTGCCTCAATCTCATTAGTGTCTTAAGGAGCGGGCGCTTGGCCGCCTCCGACTGCCACGGTGCAAACCCCAATCTGATCAGCAATCGGCTTTGGGACCCCGGCAGGTGCCACGTGGCACCAGCACACAGCTGTGCCCCTCGGGCAGCCACTCCACTGCCCCAAGCTCACAGCACTCATCCCAGTCAGTGTGTGCCCAGTGGGAGCGTTCCCATGAAGCCAGAGCTGCTGACCCACGGCCCGTAACAGGACTAACTGCTTTGGAAGGCCAGGCACCATGAGGCAACAGTGGACCAGGCGTGCAAGTCTCTCAGCCAGCATGAAGATAGGGGATCACCGGGGCCGCTGCCGGACCCCAGAGGAAGAGGAATCCTACATCCCATTTGCGCAGGACAGCCTGGTAAGGCAATGGAGCTCCATGCAGAACGTGGCAGATGGAAGCCAGGAGAAGAGCCAGACTCCCATCCAAAGGAACAAGTACCTGCTCAACATTAATGTAGGTGGCAAATTGTTCCAGATAGCTTACAAGGTACTGGCCCAATATCCCATCACACGGCTTGGGAAGCTGGCCCTCTATACAGACCCTGTGAAGAAGCTGCAGCTCTGTGATGACTACTTGGTGCAGAAGAATGAGTACTTCTTTGATAGAGATCCTTCAATCTTCCACTACATCTTCCACTTCTACCGCAGTGGGGTCCTGTGGATGATGGATGAGATGTGCCCCAGTAACTTTGTGGAGGAAATTGAGTACTGGGGAATCCATCTGAAATACTCCCAACGCTGCTGCCGGATCCTGTTCGAGGAAAAGCAAGATGAACTCAGTGAGTACCTGAAAATAGAGAAGGAGCTAGAGGCAGAACTGGAGCCCCTGGAGACAGGGGAGCAGTTTAATGGCAAATTTCTGGGTCAGTTTCGGAAGATGGTCTGGAACCTCATTGAGAACCCGTACTCTTCTGTCCCAGCCAAGATCATTGCTGTCATGTCAAGCTTCTTTGTGCTTATCTCCATCGTGGGCATGACGCTAAGCACAGTGGAGGAGATGAAAAACAAGACGGGGAAATTGTGGATGGAGCAGATGGAGATGATCTGTGCCATCTTCTTCACCTCCGAATACCTCATGCGGCTCATATCCTCCTCCAGCTTCAAGAACTTTCTGCGGGCAGCGTTTAATGCTATAGACCTGGTGGCCATCCTGCCCTTCTACATCCAGATCCTCTTTGAAAATCTGGAGGATGGAGATATGCAATACCATGAGGAGCTGCACAAGGTGGAGAATGTGAGCAAGCTGGGCAAAGTCCTCAAGCTCATCAAGCTCATGAGGATCTTCCGCATCCTCAAACTGGCGCGCCACTCCACCGGCCTCCGGGCCTTCAGCTTCACCATGCGCCAGTGCTACCAGCAGGTTTGCTGCCTCCTCCTCTTCATTGCCATGGGGGTCTTCACCTTCTCTGCTCTCATACACTCGGTGGAACATGATGTCCCTGGCACCGACTTCACCAGTATCCCCTATGCGTGGTGGTGGGCAGCGGTAAGGTGTGAGCAGCTTCTTCCAGAGAGGGGTGGGGGAGGCTCCGTGGGTAGGGGCTGCCCCGGTGCTCAGGGGATTCACCACTGCTGCTGGCCAGGAGACAGGAAGGGCTTTCCCGCCAGCTCAGTAATGGTGGGAAACACAGAGGCCTGCATGCTTTGAGAAAAGTAATCAGAGGTTTGGACTAAGCTCAGGGGCTCAAAAGCTGGTGCTGGGCTGGGATGGTGGGACAGGTGGTGGCCTGGGAACCTCCAGGCCTGAGCTGAATAAGTGGGATGTGACTCAGCCCAGGCTTTATCTGTCATGGGACCCGAGTTGGGTGGATGCAGCCTGTGGGCATGGGGACAGCCACCCTGGACAGCCTGAGGCCTGGGCAGTATTGCAGCCCTGCTGAGCTCGAGAGGCAGAAGAGCTTGTGGGTCTGAGATGGGGAATCCAGGGCTGTATGTGGGACCCATAATCACACTGTGCCTCAACCTGTGTCATGAGAATGGACACAGACTGGGGTGTGCTGCCCGTTTGCTGCCCTGCTCGTGACAGGAGCTGGCAGCTCTGCAGAGCTGAGCACTATAATAAAGCTGGGATTACCTCTGAGATGGGGAGCAGCTAAAGCATTTGAGAGCCAGGGGTTATGAGGGCACTTTGATTTACAGATGAAATGATCCCACAGATCGCTTCTGCTCTTGGCCACAAAGGCTATCTGCTTCAAATTCATCCCTCCTCAAGGAAGGGCAAAATCACTCAGCAACATCACCAGGTTCAAGCATTTCAACATCCCAGGCTGAGCCTGTCCCTGCGAGCACAGCTCCCTGCCAAACCTCTCTGCCTCAGCTCTCACCCTGTCCCCATAGCCCTGCTCCCCATTTACTAAATATGGTTCATTCCCAGGCAATGCCTCTGTTTCCCCTGGAGGGAGGATCCAGGAAGCTTTGTTTCTCTGGGACCAGGCAGCTCACGGCCAGGAAGCTCTGGAGCCACAGCTCTGAGGGGGAAGGAAGCTCCAGCAGACACCGACTGCTGGGGAAGGCTCAGCTCAGGGGTGTCCAGCTGCCTTTGAAGAGACACACACAAAGCAGTGAGGGAGCAGGGTCTGGCCTCTGATCTCTGCTTCTGGGGCTCAGGCAGCCCTTTCCTTCAGCTCTCCAGGCCTGCTGGGCACAGCCCGGACAGCGGAGCCCTGGCCGGGCAGGCTCTGGAGAGGGGACAGTTCAGCTGGCTGCTGTCACAGTCTGGCACTGGTCTCAGGGGACACGTGGCTCCACAGAGGGGCGAGAGGGAGTGAGTTCCAGCACCAGCCGGCAGGGTCTGCTGGGCTTGTTCCCGTGGGATTTTATCCTTTCCTGTCCCTGCACAGGTCAGCCTCTCCACCGTGGGCTATGGAGACACCGTGCCTGACACAATGCTCGGCAGGATGGTGGCATTTGTCTGCATCTCCTTCGGGATCATCCTCAATGGAATGCCCATCTCCATCCTCTACAACAAGTTTTCTGACTACTATGCCAAGCTGAAGGCCCATGAGATGAGCCAGTCACAGCAGCTTTCCAGGAAGATCCGCCTGAAGGAGCGAGTCCTGCGGAAGTTCTCAGAGTGCTGGAGAGCTGACCCCCACTATTACCGCTGACGACAGGCTCCCCACCCCCCAGACATTCCCTGTCCTGGCCATCCTCCCAGCAGGTCCTGTCCCCCAGGGAGGCTCTGAGCTATGGGCAGAGTCCCAGCAGTGCTGGGGCTCTGCTGTTGCACAGGGGCTGTTGCTAGCTGGGACCTCCCTCACTGCTGTGTGCTGGACACTGCTGTCCCGCAGAGCGATCAGTCAGAGGCGGCTCGGGAGCTGTACGGTCAGGGCAGGGTGTTTGTCTGCCATGGGCTAAGGCAAGGGGCACCCTGACATCCCAGGGAATGAGTGGTGGGACTGAACTGTCACCTGTCTGAGGCAGGTAGCCCAGTGTGACACCTGTGCAGGTGCTGCTCTGTTCCCCATTGAGTGGGACACCCACAGGCTCCCCCTGCCCAGGGCCCCGTGACTCCCTCCCAGACAAGCAGCCCAGGCCTAGTCCAGTGTGGGGATTTGGGTGAAGGCCCAGAGGAAAGGCTACAGCCATGCATCCTTCCAGCCAAATCTGCTCTTCTTCCCACTGTCCTGGAGTTTGGGGCACAGTCCTGACTCAGGATGCTGCTGTGATGGGACCCACAGGCACCTACCGGTGTACAGAGCTTGTAGCCAGAGCACCCCCAGGAACAGGCATTTAATAAACCAGGCCCAAACCGTTAATTGTCATGGATTCTTGTCCAGCCACTCTGTGTGATTCAGTAAACTGCTCATCATTTGGGGTGAGGAGAGGAGATCTCCCAAGGGCTTGAAAGTCCATCGGTACAAGGACAGGGCTCTCAAGGATGCAGATGAGCCTGTCCATGCTTTAGTTTCGGAATGAGGTGCCTGGGTCTGGGTGCATTGGAACTGGAGCTGGGACATGCATGTGATCAGGACACACCAGTTGGCTCTGCCCTGTGTTCACATCATGGGAGGCAGTGGGGGACACATCTGGGGAGCACGGGGGAAGGATTCGCCCTCTGGTGTGGGACCATGTCTAGTCACTGGGCCTCCTGAAGGGATACACCCTTCCCTTGGGTGGGATGGAGAGAGGAACCTCGGGCTGCAGGGAGGGTTGATGTGGGGAAGGGCCAACAGCTGCTGGTGCTGCTTCCAGATGAGCAGAGGGAAGAAACTGGTGCCAGCCAGGCCAGGGTGGGATTCACTCACTTGTGAGCTGGGCTTGGAGATGCAGAGGTGCCAGGGGACTCCTGGTGTCAGCCTGGGACTGTGGCTAAGCTGCCGATGTTGAAAACTTGGAAAGAGACTTGGAGGGGCTGAGCGCTCTGGCAGGGACAGCCACACTCCCACTGAGAGCTGGACTGCAGGGGACCAGGGGGCTGTGCCAGCAGGTGTGAGGGGACCCCTGCTCTGACCACCTACACCCACTCCCCAGTACCCACATTGACACCCACCCTCTGAACACCTCCTAAGCACTGACCTGACCCCACAGTGCTGGGCAGCTCTGGTTTCCACCCCATTTCTCTTCCATGAGGAACCTTCTCTATGAGCACAGCAATTTCCTCTGACCATCTTCCCCCAGCCCTGTCCTGCCCCACTGTCCCGGCTTCAGCTGCAATAGAGTTCATTTTCTTCCCAGTGCTGGTACAATGCTGTATTTTGGATTCAGGATGAGAATAATCTGGATCACACACTGATATTTTGGTTGTGGCTCAGTTGTGCTCACCCGAAGTGAAGGACTTTTCAGTGTCTCATGCTCTGCCAGCAAAGAGCTGCACAAGAAGCTGGGGAGAGCACAGCCAGGACAGCTGATCCAAACTGGCCAGAGGGATATTCCATGCCACAGAACGTCCTGCCCAGTGTGTAAACTGGGGGAGCTGCCCGGGAGGGGCTGATCACTGCTGGGAGACAGGCTGGGCACAGATCAATGGGTGCTGAGCAACTGGGTATTGGGCATCACTTGTTCCACTCGGGGTTTATGACTCTCCTTTTGGTGTCTCCCTTTTCATTACAAATATTATTAAATATTATAATAATTTATTTTATTTCCATTATTGAACTTCCCTCATCTCAACCCACAGGTTTTACCTTTTCTTCTGATTCTCCCCCCCATCCCTCCAGGGTGGAGGGTGAGGCCAGCAGCTGCGTGGTNCACTTGTTCCACTCGGGGTTTATGACTCTCCTTTTGGTGTCTCCCTTTTCATTACAAATATTATTAAATATTATAATAATTTATTTTATTTCCATTATTGAACTTCCCTCATCTCAACCCACAGGTTTTACCTTTTCTTCTGATTCTCCCCCCCATCCCTCCAGGGTGGAGGGTGAGGCCAGCAGCTGCGTGGTGCTTGGTTGCCATCTGGGGTTAAACCACGACAGCCATGACCCACTAGCCCCAGAAGCATCAGCTCCAGACACCTCTACACACACCCCGTCCCACCCCAGACCCTATCACCACATTCCCCCAAGCACCCCCATCATGTGCTCATCTCCCTGCACCCCCAGCTGCAGGCTGATAGATCCTGAGATCATTCAGCTTTCAAGGAATGGGGCACACCAACCTCCTCCCCTTGCCCCTGGAGACTGTGCTGCAGTTGGATCTTCATCCCTCCATGTGCACCCCCTTCCCTGTGCTTGCAAGAAGTCTGCTTGCCCTGTTCCTGGCAGCAGTTCAGAGTCCACAGGCAGCCTTTGGAGAATGGCATTTTTAAATAGTTGCTCTGAATTAATTTTACAAGTCACAGCAATGCAGGAATGTACAGACATTTACAGGACACTGTACAGGTGGTTTCTGTCATATATTAGTGCTCTTGCTATATACATATAGTACAGCCTGCAGGAGCCTCTGCACGGGCAGGGACACCCACGCCCCTGCACAGGGCACCCCACAATGGAGCTGCTGTCCCAGGGCTGCTGGGTCACACAGGCTCGTTTGGATTGACTTCATCAGAGCTTGGCCCTGAGCTTTCCTGGGCTGGCACTGTTAGGGGGTGACATCATCCAGGGCAGAGCCAGCACCACCTTGCTTTGCCCATCCCAGTCTCTTTTAGAGGGTTTGTGGGACAGAGACCCCACTGATGCTCTGGAGGGAGCAGGTGCAGCCTCCACTGTGGAGCCGTTTCTAGCCCCCTGCTCCTCCTGCCTCAGTGGCAGCCGCAGCTCCCAGCCACCATGTCATCGTATTGCTTGAGGACCACGTTCTCGTCATCATCGAAGTAGAGGAGGTTGATGGAGTAGAGCTTGTTGGGCACACAGCAGGGGCTGCTGACGCCCTCGCTCAGCTTCAGGGCGTTGATGATGGACTGCACCGTGGCGTGGTTCGTCGGCCGCATGTTCTCGCCCAGAGGAAAGGGGCAGGAGCCTTTGCAGTGGAAGGCGTTGTACCCCCGTGGTGAGATGATCCAGCCGGACCAGCCAATCTCCTCGAAGTCCACGGACAAAGGGTGCCTCTGGCAGGGCTGGAGCCGATCCAGTGACCGTGTACTGCGTGACCTGCCCAGCTTGGGCACCAGCATCTTGGCAGGGAGATTGGGAGCCTGAGGCTTTAAATCTGTCAGAAAGGAGCATCTGCCATTAGCCACTGCATGAGCCTGGGTGGAGGGAGAAAGTACTGCAACCCCCCCAGCCACCCCTTCCCACAGGTTTTGTCTGCAGCCCTCTGGTCACAGCTTGTCACCAGCCCAGGCAGAGCCACCAGGTGACAGCCTCAGTCTCACGGCTACCCTCAAATCCAGCTTCACATCTGCAAGCAAGCAACACTCCTGAGCAGGCTACACCAGAAAGGAGAGAGCCTCTCCCTCTGGCCAGGGAAGGAGGTTTGGATTTGAGGAGCCCACATGTGGGGAGCACCCCCTGGGAAAGGGATGCTGGCACCAAGGGAGCCGTGCCAGGTGCGTGGGACCCACCTGGGAAGCCAGCTGTGGGCAGTGATGCACCCCGGCGCCCGTCGTCCGTGAACAGGACCAACATGGGCTTCTTGCTCTCATGGTGGCCTCGGCCAGATGCAAACTGCAGTGGTGGGGGGTCGAGCGGGCTCCCCCCCAGGCCCTGGACTGTCACCAGCAAACCCTGGTTGCTGCTTTCATCTTCAGTCCAGTCGCGAACCTGGGGAACCAAACCAGTGTCACTACGGACCGCGACAGGCACAAACACTGCTGGTGTCCCCACAGGCAGGTCCCAGGCCAGCAGCAGGACAGTGTGAACCAGGACCCCTTGAGGCCACACTCTGTGTGCCATGGGAAGGGGTTGCTCTGGGTCTGCAGCACAGGGGACACTGGCAGAGACACTGCAGAGCAGTGAGACAAGTTCGGGAAAGGATGAAGCAGCCCCCGGGGCTCTTTAGCAGGGCTTTTGCCCCCCCATCCCAGGATAGGACGTATCTCCCCATGTCACTGCAGAGACTGCAGACAGGAAACTGCACTGGAGCCTGAAAGGCTGCTGGGAGTGAAATGGGTTAAAAAACCTCCTGCATGTGAACCCCCAGGATTCTCTCTGTGCTGCCCAAAACAGAGGAAAAGCGACTCACAGCTGGCGTGATAGCAAAGACCTCCCAGCCCGAGGTCTGCAGTGAGACAAGCCGGGCTGCCAGCAGCTTCTTCCCTCCAGGGGTGTCCGGTTTGTCCTTCTCCAGCACCTGGTAGACACTGACCTGGGGAAGGCAAAAGGTGGTCACCCCGGCATAGTCTGCCCAAGGGGTTGACCCTGGACAGAGGGGTAGGGGGAGATGGGGAATTGTCAGCATGGATCTGTAACAACCTTGGTGTGCCTTTGCTGATGTTTGCACAAGCCAGAAGGATATTTAGGAACCTGCCACAGTTAAATCATCGTGATTCTCTCTGAAACATTTTTTCACGTGATCCCAGAGCCAGGCAGCGTTCCCACTGCAGGCAAGTGACCACAGTGTGCCAGTGGCATCCCTGGGCACAGGCTGGAGGACAGCCCCATCCCCATCCCCATCCTCACCTGGCAGAAGTGGTGCCTTTTGGGCCCATCTGTGACCCTCGGCCAGAGGCGGAAGAGGTGCAGCTCTGCCGTCAGGATCTTCTCATTCTTGGCCACGCTGGAGAGGACAAACAGGAACCGCATCTCCTCGCTGTGAGCTGGAGAGATGGATGGGTTGAGAAGAGCAAAACGAGGGGCAGCACCTCCGCCGGCCACGCTCAGCCCCTTCCCACAGCCCCATCCCAGCACCACAGGGACCCCCCTTACTTTTATCCAGGAAGCTGCGAACGGTGTTGCCCTCCAGGATGTCAGGGTTCTTGGTGACACCATCCGCATTGGCGACAGTGTTAAATAGATCCACCATGTACTGGGGCGGCTGCTTGAAGTGAGCTGGGGGGGCCGGAGGGTCTTCCATGCCAAAGACTTCCAGGAGTTTCTTCAGCGCCTCAGCTCGCCGGCTCGCCACGCTGGCTGGGCTCGGGCATGCCGTCTTGGCCAGGGCCAGCAGCAGCAGGACAGTCCCCAGCATGGCTCTGTGCTCCCGGTCCCAGCACAACTCCCCCCGCCTCCCCGGTGCTGCATTTATAACTCACGGGAAAGCTGGATTGGAGTGAAATATGCACAGGAGCAATCAGGAGGGTAAAGAGAGCTAATTGCCATGCTAACAAGGTGAGAAGCCCGGCTCCCGGGCCCCCTGCACCAATTAGCCCCAGTACACAAGCGGGAGGTAGGACGGCTCACCAGGCACTCCCGGGGCTGGCAGGGGACACGGGGGTCTGGGGCCACCAGCGCCTTGCCAGGGTCTTGGCTGGGCTGCATTTGCTCTCCGTAGGAGACTAACTGGATTTTAATGATGGCACTAATGGGACAAATCGGAGGACCTTTGTGTAGAGGAATGCGGCCCATCAAGATGAGCATCCCCCTCCCATATCGGTCCTGCCGCAGCAGCTCGCGCTGCCTCTCTCGCAGCCGCTGCTGAGAGCGAGGATCGTGGCGGAGGCTCAGTGTCACACGGGTGTCCCCATGCCATGTCCCTGTCAGGTGTGCAGGGTGGGGTGCCCGGGGTCCGCTCTCTCAGCGGGGGCAGTCCAGGTTGTGCGTCCCGCCGGGGAGCCGAGGCCGCGGGGCAGAGCAGGGTCCAGCAGAGGACCCGGCGGTGCTGCGGCCCCGGGCTGTGAGGTCACACCGCAGCAGCAGCGGAACCCCAACTCAACAATTTTTTTTTTTTTTTTTAATAAAAAGGGCAATTGTTTTCCTAGGAATTAAAAGGTATTTGCTCCTAATTCCTGAATGCTTGAACTTAATGAAAAATCCGGGTGGTGGGTCAAAAGCCAATTCTTTAGGTCTTGTTCCGCAGTCACAGAGAAAGCAGGCTGGTGCAGGTGGACATGACACACTGTTTAGCTGCCATGGAAGTGAACGAAAAAAAGTAGAATTAATTAACTAATTCAGCAACCGGCTGAAGCCCTGCTAGGACCACCTGATGGGAGACAAAGTGAAGGCTAATGTCCAGTGGTTTATTCCACCCCAAAGGGCTGTTAATTATGCAGAACAGTCACGGCAGCACCGACAGGCTGGAGTTAATGGAGAGAGGAAACCATCTGTATGCCGGGGTCCTTTCCCTTCTCTTCCCAGATATCTGGGGGTGCCTGCAGAGGAGACAGCTCTGCCCCAACATGTCCAGCTCCTGGTTCCCTCTCCCGACTCCGGCTCCCAAGTTTGTAACCGGGAGCAGCCAACCCGCGCACCCCCGAGCCCGTGCCAGACGGCTGCATCCTCCTGGGATGCTGGATGCAGAGGAGCCATGGAGCTGCATAGCGGAGCCTCAAAGACCTGCAAATTGCCCATTATGTTTATTTTACAAGCTGCAAAACATTTTGTAGAGGGTTCATTTATACCTGCTGGTTAAAGTAGCTTTTATTCAAAAAATAGCCTTCTCTCATTTGCATATCCTACAGACAGTCTGGCGGGGTCTCCAGGAGCCCCACCCGCAGCTCCCGGCCCTGCTACCCCCGGCAGTGACACTCCTGGATGGCAGCGACGGTGCGGACGTGGCCCCGGCGGCTCCGGAACCTGTGCATGTCATAGCCGTGAGGGGCACAGCGTCTCGGGGCAGCTTCTGCCCAGACCAGGCATTCCTCTCCGTCTTGAGACTCCCTGCAGTTAGCGAAGAAACAGCACAGCCCCAGTACATCCCCAGTAGACTTCCAGTGCATTCAAAGAAAAACCAGTATATTCTTAGCACATCCCCAGTACACCACCGGCCCCCATATCCTGGGCCTTCTGTTCACACCCGGGAAAAGGGCAGATGCTCTGGAGCAGGATGGAGGAGAAGGGAGGCAGCTTTTTTCCTGCAGCATCTCTTCCTTCCTCGTGGAGTAACTTGTGAGCTGTCACCACCCTCTGCCTCAGCAGAGCAGGTCTTTTTTCCTGCATGGTTTGATTTGCTTCCCTCTGCATGCAAAGAATCCCAGAATGGTTTGGATTGGAAGGGACCTTAAAGTTCATCTCATCCCACCCCCTGCCATGGGCAGGGACACCTTCCACCAGACCAGACTGCTCCAAGCCCTGTCCAACCTGGCCTTGGACACTGCCAGGGATCCAGGGACAGCCACAGCTGCTCTGGGAAACCTGTGCTAGAGCCTCACCACCCTCCCAGCCAAGAATTTCTTCCCAATATCCCATCCATCCCTGCCCTCTGGCAGTGGGAAGCCATTCCCTGTGTCCTGTCCCTCCATCCCTTGTCCCCAGTCCCTCTCCAGCTCTCCTGGAGCCCCTTTAGGCCCTGCAAGGGGCTCTGAGGTCTCCCTGGAGCCTTCTCCTCTCCAGGTGAGCACCCCCAGCTCTCCCAGCCTGGCTGCAGAGCAGAGGGGCTCCAGCCCTGGGAGCATCTCTGTGGCCTCCTCTGGACTTGCTCCAACTTTCCATGTTCTTCCTGTGCTGGGGACCCACGTTTTTATGTCCCCAATCAACACATAGTCCTGCCCCTTCAGCCTGAAACAACTGCCTGGACCCACCCTGCCCCAGCAACCCCCCACTCTTCCTGTCCCACAGCATTGCCAGCAAGTGAGGGACAGGAGTGGCACATCCCAGGCTGCAGAAACCACTGTCAGGATCTGTGTCTGCTGTCCTGGGACACCGCAGGCTCTGTAACCACCTGCCCAATTCAGCCCAATCACGGCAGGTCCTGCTCTCCCCCTGGCACAGCACAGCGTGGTGGGTGAGCTGGGGGTGCTGCCCAAACCCTGCTCCGTGTCCCCCCCCACGCCGGGAGCCGCAGAGGCGTTGGGTGAGAGGAGCAGAGGCAGCTCCCACCTGGCCCGGGGTGCGGATGTGCGGGAGGGAGAGCGGATGGAGCCTGGCAGCTGTGCTTACCCAAGCAAGCAGGGATCCCCCGAGGGGCAGCTGCCCAAGCACCTTCCCACATCGATTTCCTGCAAAGATTTGCAAAACAAAGGCACGAAAATGCCCTGCAGCACCTCAGCAGGGACACCCCAGCATCCTCCACCCTCCCTCCAGCCTCAGGCTCAGCATCCATTCCCAAAGAAGAGCAGCAGCAAGGCACAGCTGGTAAGAAGTATTTTGGGGGCATAGCAATGTTTTTTGAGTCAGAGGTCCCTGTGCACAAAGGTATGCTCAACTAGACAGTAGGGTCTTTGTTGAACTGAAGACATACTTAACAACTAAATATTTAAAAAAATAAATATAATTGTTCCTTAATTACTCTTTTAAAGAAATCCTCATTCCAAAGAAAAAGCCATTTGTTCCTTTATGGCCCTGATGTATGCACGAATTAGTGGCAGCAAAACACATTTTATAGCATGAGAGAATACAAATGTGAGATTTTTACCTCTCTCGATTGATGCCAGTGTGAGGCTGCCGATGTTAGAGCGTCCACCCAGCAGTTCAAAGCCCGTGTGAGGGCCCAGCTGAGCCCACCAGAGAGGAACCAAACCCCTGGAAACCTACTTTGAGCCGTTCCTCCCTGTGTCCTGCAGAGCTCTGGACAATTTCATAATAATATTCCACGTGGGAGACACAATAGTGTTTTTCCTTCATTTCGCAGTTCTCCAGTGTCCAAACCACCTCCCCACCATGTGGGTTTTTGACTAGAGCAGTGCTGAACTTTGTGGGCACACAGAAAAGTCCATCTGCAAGGAAACAAGAAGGAAAATTAACGGGAGCTGCACCCAAGGCTCCTGTGGCAGCAGCACAGACCATCCAGCTTTTGGCATCCACCATCCACTGGAAAAGGCTGTTCTCTGTGTCAGGGTCCCAGCTGGGAACTTGGGGCGCATTCCTTCATCAGCTCAGGGCTTCACTGGTAGGTTTTGTTCCTCCATCCCAGTTTCAGACCACGAGGAAAGGGAGGTTATTGTGGGTGCAAGTTGTGAATGCTGTCCCTGACCCTGCGAAAGCCCCAGTTCTGGGGAGCAAGCACAAACTGCTCCAGGTTATCTCTGAGAAAAACTGTATTTGAACACAAAATATTGATGGCAGCGCTTTTCCCAGAGCCACATTCTTACACCAGGGAATGGGGGAAAGTGATTCAGCATTTACTCATTCAGCATTTCCCTCCGGATTTGCCAGGGACTGTGCCCTGAAGGGGCTTCTCGAATGCTGGAGCCAGTGTTACGGGCTCTCCTGGAGATACATTCTCCAGGCACCTCCAAAGGATGTGCTCTGTGCTGGGCTCTCCTCAGGTGCATCAGCTGTGGCATCTGCCACCGTGGGATGGGGGAAGGAAGGTTTGGGAAGGTTTG